>JAYEVD010000175.1:0-144128 GCA_036346405.1 Phyllostachys edulis
TCATATCTTTTGTGTTTTGAGATTTTTTTTATATGTTGAGTTTAGTTTGTGGTTTAGCTGTATATAGGTATCTATATCAAGATCCTTCAAAAATTAAAACAATATCACCCACCTTCCATGCGTAGTTATTATAAATTTTGCTCATTTGCACCCTATATACATTTATCTTGCCTCAGACGCAGCGCTTTTTATTGACATAGATTATTTTTCCCCCAAAGGATTACTTAGACTTTCATATCGCCAGCATCGATTTTCAATAAATCATTGGGAAATTAGCAATCAAGTTTAAATATTATTGATGTTAAACCTACAAGCATGGAAGCTCGCACTAGTATGACTTCCGATTCTACAAACTCTTACCTAGCTGTATTAATAGAATAAAAAGACATTTACAAGTCCAAAGGAACACTAGCTTAAATTGTTATCCTTCTTTATTTATCGCTGTCTATTGAGCTTCTTACATTAAGTTCACATGCTTCAAACATGCCGACATTTGTTCACCATTTTAAACCATAACCTCTTCTGCCAACCATGCTACTGGTTATTATGCTTGCAGACTTTATGTCCTCATATTGTTTATGTAGGAACCAAAATATTCTACTTTTCCTTTTATGTTACACATGTTTTTCCTTCCTTACGCTACAAGCTTACATCGATAAAAACCAAACCTAACAAACAATAGCCATTGCTATTTCACGATATAATCACTCGATAAAAATTCCTGCTTTCCTCTCCCTAACACTAGTTGTAGCCGCCAATGACGCTGGTCACCTTCTAGTATATATACACGCCCAAGCCTAAAGCCAAGCTCTCACACTACAAACACTACTAGTATCATTCACAGCTTCACAAACACGATCATTTAATTTCTTATGTGATAAAGTGTTTGTTATAGACATCAACTCATATGTACGATGGTGTTTTGTGCTACCTATATCTCCTTATTTTATGGGCTTGAATCGCCTCTTCATCAAGAGACAACAACTCTCTCTCCTTGTTCTCTCTTACACGCCAACAAAAATCCTATATGGTAGGACTAAAAGATAGCTGACATCACACTATCAAGCACACACTTACTTCCCAGAACAAACTACGGGCCGGGCAATCAAACAACCAACTGGAAACCTTCCCATCTCGTGTTGTTCGGGACCAAATTTTGTCCTCCAAAAATTAAGTGAAAAATAAATAAAGAGCAAAGGTTGCACCGTGTGAACTGGCGATCTTATTTGGTTTTTTCCCCAAACCCTTATATACCTTATTCGGTCGTTACTGTTAGCTATTTTGGTCCTCTCAAAGTGGCAGGCAGTAAAAAGGTACACGATCGAGGTGATTTCTCAGCGTCCGGCGGCTGGTTCTGACGGCAACCAGACGCGTCGCATTCAGCTAGCCATATTGGCGCATGAGTGGCCGACCATTCTTTTTTCTCCTGAGCTAGAAACGGCGCGCGGCTGGTGGTTGTAGCAGCGTGCATGCAGCACTTGTAAAATGAAAAGGCCAAAAGTTTCTGTTGAGAACACGTCGATTCCCACATACTCTAGTACTACTAGCAGTATTTTGTTACAAACAACTATATCCACCATTGGCAACAACGATTCGTTAGCGAGGTAGCTAGTAATTTAAAGGTGCGCTGCTCAAGTGAGAATGAAGCTTCGTATGAACTTTGCCGGGAAAGGAGCACTAGCTAGGCAGGAGCACAATGGCGAGTGTGAAATTCGCACAATCTCTAGATGGTCAAGAATACAAAAATGCGGTTCAAGTCTTTGCTTTTGCGCATTTGGAATGCTTTTCCTAGCGAGTCATATTTACGAGGAAGTACGTAGCTTTACGTACGGTCTCGTGGAGAGGAAAAATGATTTACGAAACAACTCATTATCTTCCGGTACGTACTGGGGAGCAGAGTGAAAGGGTTCAAAATTGTGGTCAAACATGTCACGGCAAGTTGCCTGCATGCTTGGCTACCTTTGAGTCTGTATATATATATATATTCTGTGCGGTTGTTATTAGTTCTTGTTCTTCAGAAGTAGCACTATACATGGCGCGGTTGGTTCAAACTTGACCGCTATCCGTGGCGTACGCGTTCTCATCGTCGTAACAGTAACCCAGCTTCAAAAATATGCAGACCTAACTACATGTGATTCAACATACAGCATGCGTGTATATACAAATACACGATGTTATACGTGCTCGATATCTTCATCTCTCTTCTTCAACCACTACTACAAAAAGGCTAATATCGATGCTTCATCACGACGTTGACCAAAACCATCTCAGATACATGCAATCACAGACGGTTTTGGTTTTACGACCGTCTCGTTACCGATCGCACTAAAACCGCTCAGAAGAGGTAATATCACAGACGGATCATTATGAAACCGCTCGTGAAGTATTATAGACGGTTCTTAATAATAACCGCCCGTGATATTTCAAATATCACGCATTTATTTTTAATAAAACAACCGCCTCGTGATACTTCACGACGGTTTTCATAATGAATTGTTTGTGATACAACATCATATCACGGACGGTTCCATTGTGGAACCGCTCGTGATAAGTATCACCGACGGTTCCATAATAGAACCGATGTGATAAGTCTTTATTAGTAGAAACCCGCTAAAGTTTGCGCCTAACTCGCCACCCTTTAGCGCCTTACTTCTCGTCTGCTCTCTCCCCACCCGAAAGTGACCCTGTCAGCCGAAGTCGCCATTCTTCCCGTTATCGACTTGCCAGACATTCATTAGCCATCGCACAAGACACTCGTGACGATAAGAGTGTCTTTTGCGTTGTCAACGCGCAGCCACAACCACGGTGACGCTGCTACAAGATTCCTCTTCCTCCCCCCTGCGCACGACTCTGCCACTTTACCGACCTCCCTGCTACCTCTAGCTCCACCGATTCAAATTTTGCTATTCTCACCACCGACACCGGCGATGTCGACGAGGTAAGACAGATTGTTGGTTTGTGCTGTTGGTATTCATGTGAACCAAGTTGCAATGCGGGCTACCTAGTTAGCTTGTTGGTTGATGGTCGGTTTGAACCCCTTGGCCTTACCGTTTTGCTATCTTGCCCTCTCGTGGATCGCCGTCATTGGATGGATGGATCTCGAGGTGGGGAATGGGGTTGTGTTTGGGTGTGACTGCTGGTATGTTTCTAAAGACATTTTTTGTTTTCGATACGTATGATGTAGGTTATGTTGCTGAAAAACACATTGATGCAACCTTAAGAAATGGTAATTTGAGGGAGGCAATTTGGTTGCCTCCTGGAGAGGATCTTAACAAATGGCTGTCTGTTAATAGTAAGTCTGATCACCATCTATTCTTAGGATAAATAACACCATGCATGTAAGTGTTTCATGGATATATGTGAGTTTCTACAGGTTGCTGCTCTTATCTGCTTGACATGAAAACCGCAAATGTTACTAGTTGTGTTCACTAATGAGATATGAAATGAATCTCCAGGGACAATAGGAAGAACTATATATGAATAATTTTGGAATGAAAGCTTATGAATCTATGGAATCAAAATCCTTGCACATAGTTTGCACATATGAATGTAAACGAACTTTTACATGGATAGAGGTAAGTTTCTACAGGTTGTTGCTCTTATCTACTTTATAGATAGAGAGTTAATGTAACATCCCTATTTTCTGGGCTTTTTGAAAATTTTGAAAACTTTAAAAACTAACCATTTGGTTTTATTAATTCGCTAAAGCTTAAATTGTAATTTAGAATTTTAAAAGCAATTTAATTTGAATTAAATCAAACTTCAACTAATTCAAGTTGGTTTAATTGAGTTTTCCGGATCTTAATTGGTTTTTCCTTTTGCCCTAAGTTAAAAATAATTATTTGCAAAAACTAAAAGCAAAAGTTAAGCTGAAAATATTTTTATTAAGTTCTAAATAATTCAAGGGACTTCTGTGAATTTTCCTAGAATTTTTGGATGGCTTAAGCTATTTTCTAAAAATGCTTTCCTATTTCTGGTATTTTATTTAATCAAAAATTCCAAAAAAAACCTCCCTATTCATCTTGGGCCGAATTCTTCTACTGCTTTTTATTTCGCCTGCTGCCCACTCGCCGCCCACCAAGACCACGCCAGCTGGCCTCCATCGGACGCCGTCCGATTCGATCGGACGGCCTCGCCCACGCTGCTCTCCTGCTCCGCCTCCTCATTGCCGCTGCCGCTGGCTCGCTTTGTCACCGCCTCGTCATCTTTTCCTCCGGCGATAACGCCCATGCCGCCAAGGTTCATTGCAGAAGCGCCACGCTAACCTCGCCGGCCTCACTCGCCGCCCCACTCGCTCGCCACACACTTCGACCTTCGCGCCTGGCCACCATGGCCTCTGTCCCGGTTCGCTTCGCTTATCCCAGATAAATACTTATGTCACACATGGCTGCCCCGGGCGCGATTTTTATACTGGTCCGCATTCTGCCTCTGTCGCTCGCTCGACACAGATTGAAGGCGACGACTTCCGCGCCGCCGCCGCCCCTACTTTCCCCATGCCCCGCTAGCCTCACCTCCTCCCTTATCAGGCCGAGCCGCCATTAATGGCGGACTTGACCTCTCGCCGCCTTCACCCTCACCTCCCGCGCTTATTTAAGGAGCGCACCAAGAAGCCTCGAGCTCCTCCCAACTCACTCTCTCCTCTCGCCCATTTTCGCCGATTCGCGACCGCCGCCGTCAGAAGCTCGCGCCGATTGACAGGCGGGCTTTGACCTCCTCCGGCTGCCGACCCGCCTCCCAGATCGCCAAAGCGAGGGCCTCTCGGCGACTCTCCCCGCCCCCGAGCTCCCACCGAGCACCGCCGCTTTCGCCGCCGCCACCTTCCTGTACACTGGCGCCCTCAAACCCGTGAGCACCGTGGTTCGCTTTGCCGAGATCTAGCTGCCGGTGCCCTCGCCACGGTCATCTCCCATCCAATCGCCGGTGACTTTCCCGTGGCGCCACCGCTCGGCAAGACGTGGCAAGGCTTAGGTGGCACCACACCAAGACCGTGGTGCCACGTCATCGCTTTTGCCCGCATGGCTGTCCAAAGGAGCCTGGCAAGTGGCATCTTTCTTTTCCTTTTGAAAATAATTCCGTAAATAAGGAAAACCCTTTTTCTTGATTTTATGCAATTTCTATCTTCCTGCGGGTCATAACTTCTTCATTCAACTCGATTCGAGTGATTCAAATTTCTAAATTCATTATCTTCCTATTAGTATTTATTTGGTATTTATTTGAATTTTATTTGGAGTTGTTTTATTTATTTAGTTTTGTCCGCACGATAGATCTCGATGTTTTGGACGACTGCAGAATTCGATTTAATCAAGCACCTCTACTCTTCAACGAAGGCAAGTCGAGACCTTTGATCATATTGAACCCAATTTATAAAAGTATATTGTTTGATATAAACATGCATTGCTAATTTTATAACAAATTGTTTTGGGAATTAGTTAATTACCTAATTGCCATTATGACTCCTTGGTAATTTGTGAGCTACATATACCCTTGAATGACATAAACTTGGACACCCTAGGATGGATTATTTTAGTTGGACATTATTGAAATACCAACATGGGTACCCAGATATGCTTAGCCAATGCTTTAGTTATACGATAGACTCACGATCACTTACTCAAAGAATGATTGAATTTTGACTAAAGGAATATGGAAAAAGGGCGAGCCACTATTGATAAAAGATGTTGTGCCATGACTAGGGTGGTCAATTGGCCGGTTGAACCGAAATGATTTATACTCGCAAGTGATCGTAGTAAAGGGATGATTTTGGGATAAGGTTGCCTCGCCTCGAGTAAACCACTAAGGACTTAACTTTGTGCGCCATTGATCCGGGCCATACCGCAACCACAAGTTCATTTATGGGGTGGACTCGCCGACTAATTAGTAATGTTTTGATTCGGTTCTGTTTTGGTGGCGTGATCTCCGCAGAACTGTAATCACACGGCAAGCAAGAGGGGCTAGATCGAGGCGTAAACCTTAGCTAACGTAATCGAGTCAAAATAGAGCTTTGTAAAAGCCTTGTCACGCGTTTCTAGACCGCTTACCTAAGGTAGTGAGCGGCATAGATATATGCCAAACAAACTAGAGAATTCGTGGTCTTGTGGGTCAAGTCTGCATAACCTCTCGAGAGTGTAAAACTATTTGAATAGCCGTGTCCCTGGCCATGGACAATGCCTAGTGATTTCACACGAGGGGTAGACTTTGTCAAAGATGTTGGAATGGGTTGGTCGATCTTGTAGATGGTTGTTGGTTGGGAAGTGAACAGTGGTGTTCACTAGTTGTTTCAAAGAAAATTGATTACTTATGTATTAATCTTTTAAATTGTGCTTTGCAATCTACTTCATCAGATGTATCGTCTAATATTGCTTTCTCGCAAAATAGCCATAAAGCTATCCTTGTCAAACCCTCGCATAAATATTACTTGCATACATTTCTTTTGCGATTTGTCGAGTACATTCAAAGTACTCACGACTTTATGCCCTCCTCGTTGATCGTCATGAAGAAGAACCAGAAGCACCGAAGTTCTTTGAAGAGGACTACTTTGAAGATTATATAATTAGGTCGCCCTTCACTCGATTGCCGATGGGCATATTGGGTGACCTCCACTAGTTGTTTGGTTTCCGCCGCAAGTTACCTTTTGTCGTTAAGCCTCGCAGAGCAAACTTTGTAAGGCTTGACCATAAGGTCTTTTTGCTAAATAATATTAATTTGTTTGCTTCATCTTTAGTTTGGTTGTGTGGGTATGATTACACCAATGTTGCAACTCGGTGAGCTAGCTACTGATCATGGGACTAGTTCAGAATGCACAGAGGATCCCGAGGTTGTATACTGGGTCTCGGATAGCTAACCATTAAGGAAAACTCTTTTTACATCCTAACATGATATCGCTAACTTACCATATATTGTTATCTTATTACCATTCATGTTCTTTTTACGTAAGTTTGTGGTCTTCTTTTTTAGTATGAAGAAATTTGCCGCTTCTGATTAAAAATACTTGAGCGAGATGTGATTGTAATTGTCTGAGTCTTAATTATTTGTTTCAACATATTTTATATGTTTCACTGGACTTGTATTAAGGTATTATCCATGAGAGTTTTGTCTCAATTCTTGTGAGAATTTTCCAAACAGTGGCCGCCTCCCCCGAGCCCGCCTCCCTTCTCTATTCTTGATCTTTTTCATAAAATTTCTAAGCAAAGGCTCGCTTTTGCCTTTTAAAACCGACTTCATACACTACTACAAAACAGATTATAGTAGACGCCTTATCACATATGGTTCCTTTGGAACCGCTCGTGTTGGGTCACCAACACGGTCGGGGCAGAACAACTATCACAGACGGTATTTTTAGAACCGCTCAGGATAGTCACTATCACAGACGGTTGAGAAATAGAACCGTCAGGAAGTATCACAGATGGTTCTATTCACAAACCGCTCGGATAATCCCTAATCACGTATGGTTTTACGTTACAAATCGTTCGTAGTATCACGCACGCTTATATTTAGAACCGCTCAGGATATTTTGTTATCACTGACGGTTCTATTAAGAACCGCTCGCGATATCCTCTCACGATCAAGGCTCAGGTTCATCGCCAAGATCGCCGCGCGGACGCCGCCGCCATCGCCGCAGAAGGGAGCAACCCGCTGCCCCCGCCACTGCTCCAGATCAACATACCTCCACACTTCAAGATCGATGGGATGAGGATCTAGCTCTTACTATGGGCAAATAGATATAGTAACTTCTCCTCCAAACTTTTTTTAATTTTGGAATTTTCATATATATAGCCAAACAACGTGGCCAAGAGCTTACAAAAAGATTAAAAACTAGAAACCTATCTAGTGGTGGAGGTAGGCTGCTATCTCCGCCTTCAATACTTCAGAGGCGGCGCGTGGGCGACGGTTTAAGATCGAACGAATCCTCGAATACGCCCACCCGCCGATGCGCTGCTCGAGTGTGTCCCAAGACCCTCGATCGTTGAATCAAGTCAAGAGAGCCCATAAGCTCTCTTTCTTGCTTGAGGGTCTGCCCCGTCGAATCGACGCTCACGCCTTGATTAAGCCCAAGTGATGACAAGCCTCTCGAGACGGTAACTTCGCTTTTGGAGGACCACGCCGACAACACACAGTAAACTCGCCAAAGTGGGAGATCACCTGAAGACACGGCGGAGGAGAATGTCAAGACGGCGAGGTGGCCGCCACCCGCCTCGCAAATTTCTAACAGAGGAGTGAAGACATTGTTGAAATAGTGTTCTTCCAAGAAGACGACTCAACGTGACAACGAGAGAGGTGCTGCAGACAAAGCGCGGTACGTAAGAGGAGGCAGCCATTTCTTTTTGTGGAGAAAGGGATCAAGGAGGTTGTGTGAAATACATTGTAGAAGGGACACATCTATATATAGAACAATTTCATCTAAAGCCGAACGGAGACGAAGAGATATTTGGGGAGTCAGAGCGACGTTGGAAAATGAAGAGATGAAGCTACTGCAGATCGTGGAGACTAAGAGACACACGCAGAAAATGAAGACGAAGAGACACGCGGAAAATGAAGAGAGTTATCACGACATTTGCCCGCTGTATAACCGTCAGGAAGGAATCACTGCATTTGTTCTAGTTAAAACCGCTCAGGATACGTTTCATATCACGCACGGTTGTAGTTAAAAACTGTCAGGATTATCACGATGGTTCGCTTATAGAACCGTCAGGATATATTATCACGCACGGCTCTCGTATAAACCGTCTGTGATATACTTTTTATAAGGCGGAAACGCTAGGTTTTGCTCTCACTTGTCACTTCCTCTCTCCGCTTCTTAGGCTCTCGGCTGCTCGCTCGCCTCTAGGGTTTAGGGCTTGCTCAGAGTTCATCACGATTACGACCTCGGGCGCGCTCGCCGCTGGCCTCGACCTCGGTGCCGCTGCCTCCCAACCTCCTGCCTTCGACTGCTTCAACCTGTGTGGCCGCCCGACCCGGCGCTGACCTCCTTGTGCCTCGACCACGGCGCCTGCTCACCTCCTCGTCAGAAGCCCCGACGCCGCCGCCCGACCTCGACGCTGGCCCTCCTCCCCTGTGGGCCTCCTCCTCTCAGACCGCCTTCTCCTCGCTGCCCTCCTCCCTCAGACTGCCTTTCTCCCTGCTGCCCTCCCCTGTCGGCCTCCTCCTTGCACCGTGAGTTCTTGTGCGCATCCTCTCTCGTGAGTATTGCTCCTCCGTGGCGCTCGCTTTGTTGATCAATGGGCTTTGTTGACATGCTCGTGATGAACTATGTCTTATACCGAGATTGAATGTGATAGTTAGTTCATACTTGAGCTCTATTGTATTACTTGCTATCACAATATGATCTACCGTTAATTGGTTACTTTCTTGCTGAGCTCATCGCTCGCTGTAAATTGATCAAGGCTTTGTTGACATGCTCGTGATGAACTCGCCTTATAATCGAGATTGAATGTGATAGTTAGTTCATACTTGAGCTCTATTGTATTACTTGCTACTATCAATATGATGTAATCGTTAATTGGTTACTTTTGCTGAAAGCTAGTTATTCTCGATTCTTCATGTTCGCCTCATGAGAGTATTCCGCCTGGTAATCTAATGACTAGTTTGTGATTCTTCTAGTAGTCTCAGATGAGCTCATTCAACTTTTCATTTGCCATCTTGATCTCTCGTAGTCAACCTCTGCTTGATCGAAGTTTAATCTGCTGCTAATAGCTGAGATCGCTTGACGCTTACAAAGTATTGTTTAGAGCTCATAGTTTGAATTTATATTATCATATTCATTTAATGAAGAGTGTAGACAATAGGATTGAGATGGCAAAGACTTGTTCTTTAGCTACTCTCCTTCCGAGAGCACATAATATCATCAATCAATATGTTGGAATAGTGTCTCAGTAATCGTTAATCTCTAGACCTTTTATTGGTCGAGATTTAATCCGCATTTCTTATTAAGAACCGCTCTGTGATTCCTTTGCATTTCCTTAGAGAAGCTGGTGGATTAAGGAGTGTTAAATTTTTAGAAATTATGCTTTAATGCTAATTAATTTTGTTGGGATTAATTCTGAAATTTTGCTAAAATCGCATTTTTTACAACAATCCAAAAAGAAAGTTTTACTTGATTCTATTTTGTTTCTATGTTGGGATTAAACCTTTGCTTAGCATTTCCTTCACGATCATTTTACTTGATTCTAGTTCTATGTCTTCATTAAAGGCTAGTCTTCTGACATGAAGCATTAAACCTTTGCTTAGCATTTTCTTCGTCGATCCCGACACACTTGAGTGTACTTTTTGCTTCGCGCCAATCCTCCACCAAGACGAAGCAATGGTACACTCCAAAGGTGTCGAGCTCGATGAAGTAGGCTCTCAGCAAAGATTTGTATCACTAGTTTCTATCTATACAAAGATCACAAGAGAAGTTGGTGGATTAAGGAGTGTTAGGAGTGTTAGAATAGAAGTCGGTGGATTAAGGAGTGTTAGGAATGTTAGTAGTCTCAGATGAGCTCATTCAACTTTTCATTTGCCATCTTGATTTCTATAGTCAACCTCTGTATTTCTTCTTGAGATTAATTGTTTCATATTTATGCTGGAATTATTTATGATTATTTGCTATGTCTATTTTACTTGATTCTATTTTGTTTCTATGTCTTCATTAAAGGCTAGTCTTTCAGACATGAAGCATTAAACCTTTGCTTCGTTGATTAAGGAGTGTTAGGAGTGTTAGAATAGGAGCAGGAGGCTATGAGCCCTACAGATTAAACCTTTGCTTAGCATTTTTTCGTTGATCTCGACACACTTGAGTGTACCTTTTACTTCTTGCCAATCGCCCAAGGCAAGAAGCATATGGTACACTCCAAAGGTGTCGTGGTCGATGAAGAGTATAGACAATAGGATTGAGATGGCAAAGACTTGTTCTTTAGCTAATCTCCTTCGAGAGCACATAATAGGAGCAGGAGGCTATGAGCCCTACAGATTAAACCTTTGCTTAGCATTTCTTCAGCGATCTCGACACACTTGAGTGTGCCTTTGTTTCATGCTAGTCCTCCACTAAGATGAAACAAATGGCACACTCCAAAGGTGTCGGCCTCGATGAAGTAGGCTTCCTTAGAGAAGCTAGTGGATTAAGGAATGTTAGTATCAGATGAGCTCATTCAACTTTTCATTTGCCATCTTGATCTCTATAGTCAACCTCTCTGATTTCTTCCCGAGATTAATTGTTTCATATTTATGCTGGAATTATTTATGATTATTTGCTAATATTGCACATGTTGAGCATATTATTAAGTTTAAATGTATATGTTAATTTGGGACACTTGCAATCCATTTTATTGCATATGTAACTTATATAGATAGCAAGTGTTTAGATGGCAGACATCGCTTCCGAGCCGGATAGACCATGAGACGCTTCAAGAGAATGGAAGAGGCCGACATCGAGTCGCCGCGAGCGGTCAGACGCTGTTCGAAGTTGCGCAGATGGTTCAAATTCCAGTTAAGGCGCCTGTGTTACGGCCAACGAGTCGACCATCGACGCACAAGATCAGTTGAATGGTGAGCCTTATCCGGCTCCATGCAAGACGACTCAAGACTCACTGAAGGTATGCTAATTTCTAATGATTGTCAATTCCACCTCAGGGAACGCCACGCCTTGATCAACTTTCATAACGACAGAAGGCCAAATCAAATATCCATAAACGCCTCATCTGCCGTCATCTTCGGTTCAGGTCGCCAAAGAAAAAAATCTGAAACCACCCACGTTCATCTGCAAATTTCAGGTCAATCAACATCAAGTTAAAATCCTCAGGCGCATATTTCTTCAGCCTTTATTTTAACACAATGCGATCTTTGCAGTTTATTTTGAGTAATGATCACTTTGAGTTGTCATGGCTCCTTGAATCTATTTCGCTGAATGCTTGAATGCTTAAGCTGCGGAAAGCTTGTTTTCGAGCATGGCTAGAAATGCTTGAATCGCTACAGAAAACAAAGAAAATGTGTGGGGGTATGAGCTATCACAGCATGCAGTTTTGTGTTAAAACCGCTCAGGAAGTAGTATCACGCATTTATTTTGATCGCAAACCGCCCTCGATAGTAATATCACTGCATCGCCTACAAAAAGCCGCTCAGGATAGAGAATATCACGCATTTGCTTCTACACAAAGCCGCTCAGGTGATATTCCGTAAATCACACCGGTTTTATTTAGAACCATCTGCGATATTCTCCTATCACGCATGCATTTTTATTTAGAACCGCTCGATAGATATCACATGCATTTGCTCGCTCAAACCGCCTCAGGATACTTGACTTCACAGACGGTTTTTTAATAAACCATTCAAGACGTTTCAGATTGCTCAATCGTTGTGTGATGTCTGCCTCGTAGTGATATATATGTATATATATATATGTATGTATGTATGTATGTGTATGTATACACACACACATAGTTTAGCCTTTGTTAGCTATCTTGAGACTTGAATTAGCTAGCTAGTTAGCTCAGCGCTTTGGGCATGCTCATCCTAAACGCTCAGTGAAACACACTTTCAGTGAAACACGCTTACCTCGTTGAAGCTCGACATCGAGTGTACCATTTGCTTCATGCCCGATGAAGTAAATGGTACACTCCAAAGGTGTTAGGTTCGATGAAGTAGGTCGGCTCGCCTGCTTAGGATGAATGTACCAAAGAGCGAGATAGCTAGTCAATTCAGAATCGAAGTTAGCTAACAAGGACTACCACTACTACAGAACCGACATCACGACGGTTCGAATCGTTATCACGCATTTGCTTCCAACCGCCTATGTTTGTTGGTCTGTGATAACAGATATTATCACGCACGGTACAAAACCGCTCAGGATACGAATATCACTGACGTTTTATTAAAAACCGCTCGCGGAAGTCAGTATCACGCACGGTTTTAATCGAAAACCGCTCGCGGATTCGAGAATATCACGCACGGTTCTAAATAAAACCGCTCGGATAGAGAATATCATGCACGGTTCTAAATAAAACCGCTCAGGATTTAGACTATCACGACGCTTTATATAGAACCGCTCGTGATATTTTTCCTATCACGCATTTGGCTTGCGCCGAAACCGCTCTGCGGATATTTGCTTCACGCACGGTTTTAACAAAAACCATCTCGTGATAGCTAATACCCGCCCACAATTTGTCAAGTTTTCCCGCTAGCCTCGTGAATTGCTAGCCATGCCCTCCGAAAACAAGCATTCACGTAAATGATTCAGCAATCACAAAAACAAAGATTTCACAATAACAGATTCAAGCAAACCATGACAACTCAAAGTGATCATTACTCAAAATAAATTACAAAAGATCGTGATTTGTTCAAGTATTGTCGCTATAGTTACAACTAGATTACAATTGTTTGCATTGAGAGGTTTTAGTGGGTGATGCTCGGGTTGGCGACGGAGTGAAACTCTCCATTGTCGTTAATGATTTCGAGTTGATAAAGGCGCAGAGCTTCCTCAATGTCCTTGATCTCTTCCGCAACGAAAGTGAATCACATTGTAAATCCAAGACTGCCGCTACCAATTAAGAGTAAAGTGGTAAGCTATATATATTTAAATTTATAATTAGGAAATAATTATTTCGAGATTGACAAACCTCGTGATCCTTCTTCCTAGTCAGAAGGATTAGTGATATGATAGCGCACGAGATTGCACATAACTCATCATCTTTTTGTCAATGCACTACAAAAATAGAATTACATATATAGGTATAGTCACCGAGACGCTGTTATTATGAAGTATGATATAGTATTATTGTGTTGTAGCACGATCGAAAATCCATCCTATGTGTTAGTTACGCGCTTTTCCATCAGATATTCCTTTGTTGGCAACATAATTGATGAACGACCTACATGATTCAAAAGGTTATCCTCGCCATTTCAAACTAATGAAGACTACAATAGAGTTATGTAAGGAGGAAATGAGCATACCTCTCTAGTATTCCTCTTAGAGTGTCAAGTCGTGCTTGTTGCGTTTAGGGAATCAAGGTATATCACATGGTTCCTCTTGGGTATAATAACTAAAAGGATCCAATGGTACCTACTCATGTATGTCGCTATAGTCATTAAACCTAAGTTCGTGTCACAGATAATGTACAAATGAAATTTGTATAGCAAGTAGTGACACTTACCCCCGGTTGTAGGGCACCACTATGTACTTCATGTTCCTCTCAGAGAAGCAATGACCTCGTTATGTATTTCTATTTAAGGATCTAGTCTTGTAGGATGGTTTGCAACGATACCACGTGTGGGTCGAGGAAACCCATCGCTTCTTTCCATTCCCTGACATTTTGCAAAGATGTATCTATACATAAGCAATGAGTTGTGATATTTATCAGATAGATGAATGTAGAACTTGATTGTACGCGACTTACGTTGTCCAACATCGAGAAGCGTAGACGCCGAGGCCAACGAGGTTGAATAGTTCAAATAAATCATTGAAGCCCACGACGGCACCTCGTCCCGCTGAAGAAATGCTTGTCTTCAGATTCGACGGTGATTCCAAAGATTCGACCCTTCTTTTGGGTCTTGTCCAAGTACTGTGCATGCAAAGCCCGATAAGCATGTCCAACAGGCATTAATATCGCCGAACACAACGGTTTTCCGATGATGTATTTCCCGTATCGCGGACTTCCCGAGTATCGTGGACTTCCCGTATCGCGACTTCCCGTATCGCGAACTTCCGGACTTCGGACTTCCGGACTTGGGAGGCGCTTTAACGCTCGTTGATTTCGATTTGGCCTTAGCGATTGGCATCGTTTTTTGTGAGACGACTCGAACCGATACGCCAAGACGCTTTTGTCGTTCTTTCGGCTGCTCTTCTCCACGGGAATCAAGAGGTGGCCTTTTGAGGCTAAACATGAGGTGGAGTCATCGAGGGTCCCGCTGAGAGGAATGGTCGTGTCCAGATCGCAGACCGCCGGGTTCCGTATGGTATGTTCTTCTTGGGCCATCGATAAAAGAGAGGACGGCATCCCTAGTGTTGTGATCTCTTCGTCGCAAATGTCCAATGATGGCTCGAAATTGACATGTACCATATCCACTGACCTTGGCGAACTGCACCACGGGCACCGCGGTCAGACCGCCTTCCTCGTATGGATACACCATCCTCGCAAGCAATTTCAATACAAAGGGACCCATCCATCCTCACTTGAGCTTACAGTATGCCGGCTCCTACAAAACGACACGCAATTAGCTAAGGCGCCGTTAGGGTCTATCTTTGGTGCATTCTATAGATGTACGCTACCTTGATGTTGTCTATCGGAATCGGACGCCGCCATGTTCACAATTATGCGCGACGCGACGCCATCCGACGCCGAGGAGGACCGCCTTCCAAATTAGGGGGCGGCTATGCATCACCGCTCATGAGTATATCCATTTGACTCGCAATGCCGCCATCTCTACTTGAAATTGGTTAGTAATCATCTGTACTAACCGGTTGTCGTGTTTCGCCTTGGATCTCTTCCTAGTCCTATACGTAGTAGTCGTCCGCGAATCCATGAATCCAAGGTACGTTAACCCCAAGGCCTCAAGGCATGCACCCGGTGCTCCTTGTTTCCCAAGGTCAGAGATAGTATATCCTTCTCCTATCTCGCACGGAAGGAGCCTTGGGAAGCTTGGGCGCCAAGTCACGCCGCAAGAGGTCATCACGCTATTATAGACACTATGAAGTTATGGACTTATTAACAACTTAGTAGTTCGATATACTTACCACACGCTGGGACACTTCCCGGTCCGCCGGGTTTGTGAAGGAGATGTCGCCTCAAGACGAGACTTGTGCCCTCGCTTAACCAAATTTTAGGGAACGCTGGTCTGCGTGACATCAGAAACGGGTTCTCCTTCTCCGCCGCCCATTCTCGATTTACCCGCCAGAATCAGCGGTGCCGAAGTCTGGCAGGGTGAGTGTTTCGGTCCGAGAGCTTTATGCGCCGCGACTTTGCTCCTTAAATTCGCCGATGTTTTTGTAGCCACAAAGGTGTCCCATGCTTCCCGCCAAGAATCTATATCGCTGGGGCGCCTCGACCCGTGTTCACGCATTTCGTGACAAGAATGCTCTTGAAGGTCCTCCACGATTTACCCATCGTGAGCATCGCCGTCCGTCGACGCGTGCGCACATGTGCTTCGAATAGTGAACTTCTCGAAAGTTCGTCCCACAGTACGCTTTCGCTTTTTTCGTCAGTCCTTCCACCTTGGTGTGGTGATGAGGACCCGCTCCTTCCAAGTATCCCGCAGATGGTCCGGAATCTCGCCACGATCTCTTGGGACTCGAGGGACCCCAAAGTCATCGACTCCGGATGACCGGCCTACCAGAGGCATTTTCGATTGTCCTCCGCCATCTCGCCTGTCATTATCGCCGACGGTGACGGCGGCCTTGTCGGCGCCTCTTCCATCTCTGGGGTCGGTGTTGGCGGCCTCGTCGGCGCCTCTTCCATCTGCGGGGTCGGTGTTGGCGGCCTCGTCGGCGCTTCTTCCATCTCTGCGGCGTCGGTGACGGCGGCAAAAAGAGTGCCTTTGCCATCTCGCTTACTTGCTCTCGTGAAGAAGTCTGAGAGGTTGACTATAGAGATCAAGATGGCAAATGAAGAGTTGAATGAGCTCATACAGACTACTAACATTCCTAACACTCCTTAATCTACGAGCTTCTATTCTAACACTCCTAACACTCCTTAATCCACCAGCTTCTCTTGTGATCTTTGTATAGATAGAAACTAGTGATACAAATCTTTTGCCCGAGCCTACTTCTCTAAGGAAATGCGATTGATGATATTATGTGCTCTCAGAAGGAGAGTAGCTAAAGAACAAGTCTTTGCCATCTCAATCCTATTGTCTATACTCTTCATGAAATGAATATGATAATATAAATTCAAACTATGAGCTCTAAACAATACTTTGCTTAATCGTCAAATGATCTCAATCATAATCTAAAACAGATTAAACTTCCAATCAAGCAGAGGTTGACTACAGAGATCAAGATGGCAAATGAAAAGTTGAATGAGCTCATACATACTACTAGAAGAATCACAAACTAGTCAATACAACCGATCAATTTGCAATAGAACTATGAGTCTGAACCGAAAGTAACCAATTAACAAGACAACATATTGACAAGAGCAAGTAATACAATAGAGCTCAAGTATGAACTAACTATCACATTCAATCTCAAGATAAGACGGAGTTCATCACGAGCATGTCAACAAAGCCCACTGATTAATTTGCAACTAGCATATATAAATATATATATATATATATATATATAATCAACCGAATCGCCACAGAGGAGCAATACTCACAGAGAGGATGCCGCGACAAGAACTGGGGAGGCCAGTCAGGGGGAGGAGGCCGATCGCGGAGGAGGGAGCTGGGGAGGAGGTCGACACGGGAGGAGGAGGACGGGCGGGAGAAGGCCGGTGTAGAGGAGGAGGCCGACACGGAGGAGGACGGCGCGCCGAGGTCGGAGGCGCCAATGTCGGGCGGCGGACCGAGGTCGGCGGCGGCGACGTCGGGCTTCTGACTGGGAGGTGAACGGGTGCCGAGGTCGGGCGGCGCCCCGAGGTCGGCGGCGCCGAGGTCGGGCGGCGGCGCAGAGGTCGGGGCACCAATGTCGGGCGGCGGCGCCGAGGTCGTGGTCGGCGGTGAAGGCGAGCCCTAAACCCTAGAGGAGGCGAACGAGCAGCGAGAGAGTAAGGCGCGGAGAGGAAGTGAGAAGTGAGAGGAAAACCCTAGCGCTTCCGCCTTTATAAAAGTATATCACGAGACGGTTCAAATGAGAACTGCTCAGGATATAATATCACTGAGCGGTTCTCATTTCAACCGCTCGTGATATTATTTCCCTGACGGTTGTATAATAAAACCGCTCGTGATAGCCACAACCCGAGGCCAATTTATGATATCCTCGACAAAACATCTTGAACTCGGTGAGACATAAATATCCCGAGAAAACAGAGTGAACTTTCTTTGAGACAAGTATGATGACAATTATGACAAGTCCATATGAATTCTAACACGTGACAAGTATGATGACAAGTTTATAACACATTTGACTTCAAAATTTCATATCTAATTCAACTCAACTCCAAATCAAGTGAAACCAATTTTGATACTCCACATTACAATGTACGTCCACACATTGACATTAATATCAAATATGACAAGTCCATAACAAGTTCATAACACATTTGACTTCAAAATTTCATATCTAATTCAACTCAACTCGAAATCAAATATGATGACAATTTTGATACTCCACATTACAATGTACGTCCACATTGACATCAATATCAAATATGACAAGTCCATAACACATCAACACATGACAATTTCACGTTGACATCAAAATATATGAGAGATTACAAGTCCATAACACATGATGTTATGGAATAAATTATTTATATTGGAGTAAATTCTTAATTAAGATATAGGCCTTCGTGATGATCGACGCGCATATAGCTAGCTTCCTCACTGGGTTCTTCCTCGAGCCTAATGCCGCTTCCAAAGGAGGCAACTCGTCAAATTGATTGTATTCTTCCTCGCCCACTACATTCTCAACTCCGACAATCCTCCTTTTTCCATGAAGAACTACGTGGCGCTTCTTATTTGCCGGTCGGTTACATAGAAGACTTGAACAACTTGGTTAGCCAAGACGAATGGTTCGTCTTTATATCCGACACGCTCGAGGTCCACGGTAGTGACACCGCATTTGTCGACCTTCACTGCAGGCGAGATGGACCCAACGGCACCAAAATAGGGGATCTTGAAAAGCACGAGTCGAGCTCCCATATCTCGCCTATTTGCCCATAGTAGGAGCTCCTCATCCCATCGGTAGTGAATGCATCTATGCGGACACCGCTATTACGGATCAGTGCTCTTCCTATCCCGAGCCGCCGATAAAATGTGTACCCATTGATGTCGATCCTTGCCATGTGACAATTGTAAATTGTGGCCCTCGTACAACCATAGCAACAGATCATCACTTGATGACCTCCCGTGATTCGCACCTTTAACCATTCGTTGAACCGACGGTTGTGCTCTCTCGTGATCCAAACCTCCGACCGGTGCGGATTACATTGGCGCACCATGTCTTTGTGCTCGTCGATATACGGGGACACTTGGGTCATGTGTTGCAAGACCATGAAATGGGCTTGAGCGTATGTATCCAGATCGGGAGTTATTGATTTCCTTCCGATGGTCCCGATACCATCCAATCTCCCCTCATGGCGAGATAGAGGCACACCTATCGGTTCCACCTGAGCCATGTAGTCGACGCAGAACTCAATGACCTCTTCGGTTGCATAACCTTCGATGATCTCGCCCTCGGTCGAGATCGATTCCGACGTAGGACTTGAGAATTCCCATGTACCTCTCGAACGGGTACATATGACGAAGAACACAGGTCAAGATATCTTAATCTCTCTCACAAGGTGAACAATGAGATGGACCATGATATCGAAAAATGACGGAGGAAAATACATCTCAAGATGACATAGAGTGGTCACCACCTCGCCCCGCAGAGCATCTAGTCCTTGGGGATCAATGATCTTCTCGAGCAATTGAGTTGAAAAATAACACGACCTCAAGATTGCCACTCGGACCATGTTGAAGAAGATACTTCTAATTGCAACAGAAGCATTTGTGTCATCAAGACATGACAATCATGAGACTTCATACTAATTAATTTCAAATCTTGCATAGAAACAAGGTTCTTAATGTTAGCGGAGTAACCAGATGGGACTTTCACTCCATGCAAGCTCTGCACGAGTTTCATTTCTCTCGGCCTTGGATAGAGTGTAGCAAGCTGGGGGAAGGTACGTTCGTCCTGTATCGGTCTCTACCGGTGCTAACTCAGTCCTTATGTTCATATCAACCAAGTCACGCCGTGCGTTAACACCATCCTTTGTTTTGCCACTAATGTTCAGCAAGAGACCAATCAAGCTATCACATACATTCTTCTCTATGTGCATGACATCGATGCAGTGGCGAACTTCTAAGTGCTCCCAATAAGGCAAGTCCCAAAAAATTGACCGCTTCTTCCAGATGTTCTTCTCACGGGTTCTTAATTTACGTCCCTTCCCAAGCACAACATCGACATCCTTAACCATATCATAGACCTCTTTCCCTCTAAAAGCCCTTGGAGCTGAATCGTTCTCCTTATTTCCGTCGAATTGTTTTTTCATCTTGCGGTATGGGTGACTCTCGAAGGAACCTACGGTGACGATATATACCGATTTTCTTGCGAGTTGTTCACCATACACTCTCTGTAGCATCTAAGCAAAGGCGATGAGCTTTGGCTCCTTTTGTATTGGCTTGCGACAAGTTACCAAGGGCAGGAAAATCATTGATGGTGCGTAACAACATGGCGCGTAAAGTGAAGTTCTCTCGCTTGTACGCATCCCATACTGCACCCTTCGCTCCACAAAGTGTCACAAGATCTTCCAAAGAATGGTGCTAGGTACACATCAATATCATTCCCGTGTTGCTTCGCCCTTGGATAAGTAGTGACATCAAAATGTACTTCCGCTTCATACACGACCAAGGAGGAAGGTTGTACATACATAGATTCACGGGCTAGGTGCTATGTCGGCCGCTCATGTTACCGAAAGGATTCATTCCATCTGTACTCAACCCTAACCTTATGTTCCTCGGTTCCGACCGAACTCTTCAACTCGATCGAAGTTTCTCCTTTGGCGTAATCGGCAGGTGTCTTAGCTTTCCATCTCTCTTACGCTCCTCGAGTGCCAACGCGACAATCTTAAGGCCCTTATGTTCGCAAATAAACGCTTCAAACGTGGGATCACTGTGCAGATACCACAATATCTTAGCAGAGGTCCTTGCTTCACCTTAGCGAGATTCGACGCTTGTATCGGGATGCTTTGCACACAGGACATACATGCATGTGCGCATACTCTTTACTAGAGGATACAATCATTCTGGACATGCATGTATTCTTTCTACTTCCATTCCCAATGGACAAATAACCTTCTTTGCTTGATAGGTGGTCTTTGGGCAACACGCTTCCCTCCGGAAGGATGTCCGCTAGGAGACCTAACAACGCCGTGAAACTCTTATCGGACCAACCATTGCTTGCCTTCAATTTCAGCGGTTCAAGCACGGTTGACAACCTTGTATATTCGGCTTGCAACCAGGAACAAAGGTCTCACCGAGTCCTCCCTTAAGCCCTCGAATTTACAAAACTCTCTCTCATCAGTAGTTCTCTTCGCATCACGTAGCATCCGATCCAGATTGTCATCGTGTGACATATCCTCATCAAAAGCGAAGATCCACATCCGCGATCGTTGACTTCCTCGGCGGTGCCGTCATTACTAACTTCATGTGTAATAATCGCTCTTCACCGTGGATGGTCCAACATGTATACCCTTTTGTGAAACCCTTCAATCAAGTGCGCTTCTATTTGCGCGCGTTGTTAAACATCTTCAAATTACATAATCAATGCATGGACAAGACATAAAATTTATCTCCTTCTTCAACATATCACCTTTCGCCATGGCTCTTCTAAAAGCAACCACGCCATTAATGTACTCTTGACTCACACGGTTCACATCTGTACATCCAGCCGATCCATCTACACTACGCATGTAACAAATTAGTGTCAAAATTGATTAGCGATTAATTTATAGCAAATATAAAGGGTTATAGATCGTTACCCTCGAAGGTCACGAAGAAAATACGATTCCTCTCCTTTCCTTCTCCTCTCTAAGGTGGCGCAATGGGGAGGAGGTGGCGGTGTTGAGGCGCTTAGGGCAAGGGTCCAACCTTCTCCTCTCTAAGGTGGCGAACGGATAATTATTGATTATCCGCATGATTGTTGATTAGATACGAGACAAAAGACAAGAGGAAGATCCTAATTAATAACTAGCAAGTTGGTCAGCGATTGCGTGTATCTGCTTTTCATATAATTGAAACAATAAACCACCGTGATGACGTTTCTTCATGGATATAAATGGAGGAAATATAAAATACATCATTGCACATGTGACTTATCTTGGTGTGTCATAAATTCTTCTTTTTAATCTGTTCTAGAAAACTACTCATGAAATTAGTTTCGATTAAGACTTTCACTTCTTTGCACGTACTTACTCGCTTTTGTCTCATCGTTGCACAAAGGAATTACACCAGATTAATTAAAGGCTACATGTTTTGCTTTTCATTTTCTACAAATAGGGTCCATCAAATTGAGAGCTAGATGTACGTACGTTTTGCCTTTTCCCATCAAGTAGTATTAATTGAAACCTAAACCCTATGCTTCCGATTAAGGAATACAACAAAGAAAACAAAACATTAGCGTCTATGTACAGAGTAGCAAAGTCAGTGAAATTTACTAATCAACAGAGTGAAAAAAAGATAATCAGCATTACTTCATCTCTTTAATTAGGGGAGAAATCGCAGGTTGGAGGAGCTAGGGGAGGGACGTGGCCTGGCACCTGGGGGAGGAGAAGCTAGCTACCAGATCTAAGTGGAGCTCAGCAGCAGAGGGCGGTCGGTTGATTATATTTATCTAAACCTGCATGTAGAGGAGTGGCAGAGGCACGGGCAAAGGCGGTCTGGCGATGAACCTGGCGCAAAGGCGGCGAGGGATGTGTCGCTCAATTTATACGCGATGGGCATATCACGAGCGGTTCTTAATAAAAAGCATGCGTGATAGATAACTATCACAGACGGTTTGTAAATAGAACCGTGCGTGATATTACGACGGTTCTATTCACAAACCGTGCGTGATAATCACCAAATCACGCACGGTTTGTAAATAGAACCGTCAGGATATTACTGACGGTTATTAAATAGAACCGCTCGTGATTGGTGATTATCACGCACGGTTTGTGAATAGAATCGTCGTAATATCACGCACGGTTCTATTTACAAACCGCTCTGTGATAGATGACTATCACGAGCGGTTCTAAAAATACCGCTCGTGATATTCTTCCGCGCCACCGCAGTGCGGCAATAGCCAACACAGGCGGTTCCAAAGGAACCGCTGTGATGGGTGTCTACTATAGCCTGTTTTGTAGTAGTGTACGAGATATACACACACACACACACACACACACAATGCCGGTTTTAAATGCAAAAGCAGCCACTGCTTGGAGATTTTGTAGAGAAGAGGTTATCACAGACGGTTCCAAATACAAACCGTCTGTGATATGTACTATTATAGACGGTTTTATATATAAACCGTCTGTGAAACATAAGCTATCACAGACGGTTCCAAATACCAACCGTCTGTGATATGTAAGCTATTACGAGCGGTTTTATATATAAATAAATCAGTAAACGTAAACTATCACGAGCGGTTTTATCTATAAACCGTCTCGTGATGACGGTTCGAGTTAATAATCGCTGCGTGATAGTGTGCATCATGATGGTTCAAAACCCGCCTATGATGACCTCATGTCATCACTGACCCATAAACTCAGACGGCTCACGAAACCGTCTGTGAAGACGTTCTTGAACTGTCTGTGAAGACCTTTTCTGTAGTAGTGGACGTTGTCCAACTCAATGATGTGGCTTTCTCACGAACTACGACGACCTCCTATATTCACTGATACCAGTATGTCTACTTTAGTCGTTGTATAACGATAGGGATCATCTTCTTGCCATCTCTGATGACGTCGTGTCACTCACGAACAATGGCACGCTCCTAGCTACTCGATGACCACATATCATCGATAGCTCATCTTGAATACAAAACTTCATCTTCTCTCTGCTATTTCTTCTCCATTATCAAATTTCTTTGATCATTGACTCCTTCAACAATGCCGACGTGCATGCATATGCTTTGACATGAACGGAACCATGCATACGCTTCCAGTAAGGACGCCTACGGCCTTACTCTCTTTCTTGAGAGATGTGCCTAGCCGCCATTTCAGTTGCATATAACGGAGCCGTCAGACGAGGAAAGTCAGCTCCATGTAGCGGAAAGGCATAGTGAAAGATGATTACTCATACATGTTTGTAAACTAGAAGTGAGCCGTCAGACGAGGAAAGTCAGCTCCAACTAGTACTTTGTAGTACAACATGGCGTCATCGAACATTTGATGCGTATATCTATCTTGCTAGCTGGAACACATATTTTTTTTTCAATCTTTTTTCGGCTGGAAGTACCACGGTAGAAGAGCGGCAGTTCTAGCAAATCAAGATAATAAACGTTGAAAACAGAGAGCAAAGCAGGATTAACACGAGCAGCAGGATAACAACAAAAAAGCCGTACACGCAGCAGCGAAAATTACAAATATATTTCTCTAATCGCAATTTTCACATGCATGCGTGCAGGCGGCTCTCCCCCTGGCCGTTACTTCGTTCGTGTACGCTGAAGAGTACAAGGTCCACGCAGACACCATGAGCACAGGGTTTGCTTCTTTACCAGATACAATCAACTTGTAAACTATACATGTGTTTCACTTGTTTCAGTGAATCCCCATCTGACTCTGTGTCTTGGGACATTCATATCACTTCCTGTCACTATTGTGTACTATATTGTGTTGGGGCTATGATGGAGTCATCTAAGATTAAGCCAAGGCCGAAGTTGCACGTGCATACAAAGAAGACAGAATGCACACAGTAATTGAGGAGGGCAGCTGGAATCGCTGGATATCTCCAAAAGGATGCCAAAAAAAGTGATTGTAATTCTGTCGAAATAAGATTAATCACTAGAATGTAGCATACGTGTTTGTTAAAACTTTAGAGGGTACATGCAGCAAGTATACAAAGCCGAATGAATAGAGACTAGAGGGAGAGGAGTAGGGTGGTTCAGGCCGGGCTTAGGCCCATTTGGTTTATTATGTTTGACTAGTCTTGTCTGTATCTATCTATTATATTATTAAAACGATAGAAAAAAAAAGCCACCGCATTCGCTCTCAAAAGCTAGAAATTCCCACGTTAATCGGTGAAAAAAGAGAAACATCCACACCATTGATTATGGTGGGTCTAGATTATAACATTCTAGATTAAAGGAAAGAGTCTTTGTCAGGTACAATATAGAAATAAGAGTTCATCTCAAGTACAATGTAGAAATAATTGAATTTCGGAATAAAAATAAAATAAAATTAGCAACTTAATTTTGATACGCCACGCGCTTAGCTCTTAAGGGCTAGAAATTACCACGTTAATCGGTAAAAAATAGAAACATCCACACCGTTGATTATGGTGGGTCCAGATTACAACGATCTAGATTAAAGGAAAGAGTCTTTGTCGGTACAATATAAAAATAAGAGTCCATCTCAAGTACAACGAGAAATAACTGAATTTCGGAATAAAAATATAATAAAATTAGCAACTTAATTTTGATAAGTATTCCTAAGTAAAATCACTAGATAAACATAATTCGAATAAAAATAAAAATTAGTAATCGGAATAGTACACTAATTCCAATAAAAAATAATGAAATTTGAAATAAAATAAAATAAAAATAGCAAATTGATTTTGATACGAAATCCTAAGTAAAATTTCTAAAAATATATAATTCAAAATAATTTTTTTGATTAGTAAGTAAAATTAAGTAAAAATATATAATTCAAAATAATTTTTTGATTAGTATATGAATTCCAACAAAAATACCTAGATTTCAAAATTAAAAATAAAATAAGAAATTTGATTTCAACATGAATTCCAAAATAAAAACCCTAATAAGCAGTAATTAGAATAATTTTTATAAAAATTAGCAATTGGATTAGTATACTAATTCTAACAAAAAAAATAAAATTTAGGATAAAAAGAAAAAGAAAAATTGCACTTCGATTTCCATATGAATTCCAAAGTAAAATATTTAAATAACTAAAATTCAGCACAAAAAAAAACATTATCAATTTGATTTACATACTAATTCCTAAGTAAAATCCTAAATAAATATAACCAGAATAAAAAAAAAAAAAAATCGTAATTGGATTGTTGTATGCAATTTCAACAAAAAATAAATGCTATTTGGAATAAAAATAAATTAAAATTGGCAATTTTATTTTGCTGGGAATTCTAAATTAAAATCCATATATAAATTTAATTAGGCATAAAAATAACAATTGGGTTAGTATATGAATTCCAACAAAAAATAACTTAAGTTAGGGACAAAAAATAAAAGAAAATTTGAAATTCTATGTCCATACGAATTCCAAAGTAAAAATCCCTGAATAACTAAAATTTCGAATGGTGTTGGATACCACGAATGGTGTTGGATGAGACCACAAAAAGAGTGCAATTATATCGATCTGTCTTACAAGAAGACATTGATCCATAAGGAAACAAAGGGCCACGGTAGCGATGACGACGATAAGAACAATTTCATGCTGCTCACCTTAGCCGTTCCATGAGGTTGTGCTACTCGCTGGAACTACCGAAGAGAAAGTCCAAAGTCGAAGGAGCCAAGTGTTGTGACGATAAGTGGTGAGCATCAACGTTGTTGAAGAAGTCAGTGAACAAAGAAGCTTGAAGATGGGGAAGCCATAGCAAAGAGCAGATGAATTTTTACATTGAAGACGAGCTATCGACGATATGGGGTTATCATGTAGCTAAGAGCTGCCATCGTTGGTGACACGGCGTCGCCAGCGATGGCGAAAAGATTCTCCATATCATTAGATAGCGACTAAAGCAGACATACCGGCATCAGTGAAGATGGGAGGTCATAGCAGTTAGTAAAGAAGCCATATCGTTGAGTTGGATAACGTCGAAGAGGAGAGACCAACATGGTAGAAGAAGACATCGAGCAAGTATAATATCGTCATGTGTATATACATGCATGCATCCATACGAATATAAACACGAGCGTACATAAACAAAGGAGCAAAGAGCTCAGAGTAGACATGGTGCAATAGTAAGGAATAAGCTCGGGGCTACCAGAGAGTGCGAAGGGTGTCCCCGGTAAGGATTAGCGACATTTGCACGTATACGTGTTGATGTCACAACGGTTAGTATTAAACAATAATTGGAGAGAAGTAGAAGATAACTATGTGGTAGAGTATTGCATCGGAAGGAGTAGCAGCTGAGAGATATCGATCAAGAATTGGGCTTGCTGTTGGAGATTGAAGCAGAAAAACTATGGCGGGAGAAGAGATAGAAGACACACAATTCGGTAGGGCAACCGACGTGAGGGAAGATAAGTTCAAGGTGGGTCACCCATGGTGCATCGGTGTATACGTGGCCATGGTACTCTAATAGGATATAAACTAATAAGATAATTTGTTGTACATATAATCAACGTATTGCTTGAGATTAACAGAGGTACATGTGCATGCAAATATTTTGGAAAAGAGTAACCAGTGGAGAAAAAATAAGGGCATGCAGCTACATGATGTATACATGATGGAGAGTGGTTAATTTACTATGCTAGAGATTTTCTGCCATCAAAACTCATACATCAGTTACGTTTCTCAAGTTGTGTTTTTCTTCAAGTTTCTATTGTCATTTTCTAATGTTTATGATATCTTAAAAATCTAAATAGCTACGAGATACGTAAATATATTATCAAGCATCTAAGTTATATCATTTGACATTAAAAACTTTTAAAAAAATCTAGCCGCACAAATGCGCGGGGCACCCTGCTAGTTATCTTATTAATGTATAGTTAAAAGAAGCCACCATATTCGCTCTTAAGGGCTAGAAATTCCCACGTTAATTGATAGAAAAAGAGAAAGATCTACACAGTCTATCATGGTGGGTCCAGATTATAACGGTCTATATTAAAAGAAAGAGTCCATGCCAAGTACAATAAAACTGAAACTAAGAATAAAAAATAAAATTAAATCAACAATTTGATTTCCATATGAGTTCATAAGTAAAAGTGTCCATGCCAAGTGAAATAAAACTGAAATTCGTAATAAAAATAAAATAAAATTAGTAATTTGATTTTCATACAAATTCTTAACTAAAATCCTAAATAATTATAATTCAGAATAAAAATAAAAAAATAACAATTAGATTTGTATATGAAACCCAACAAAAAAAACTGAAATTTAGAATAAAAATAAAATAAAATTAGCAATTTGATTTTGATATAAATTCTAAAAATTATAATTCGAAATAAAAATTAAACAATAATCGTGATGTGGCTCGAGAAGAGATTAAGCTGTGGGTTGTTCGATCTTTTATATTAGAAATTCTTGAACAAATATATGAAGCACAAATCACAGGCTTTGCTTTTTGCGCATTTGGAATGCTTTTCCTAGCGAGTCATATTTACGAGGAAGTACGTAGCTTTACGTACGGTCTCGTGGAGAGGAAAAAATGATTTACGAAACAACTCATTATCTTCCGGTACGTACTGGGGACTAGAGAGAAAGGGTTCAAAATTGTGGTCAAACATGTCACGGCAAGTTGCATGCATGCTTGGCTACCTTTGAGTCTGTATATTCTGTGCGGTTGTTATTAGTTCTTGTTCTTCAGAAGTAGCACTATACATGGTGCGGTTGGTTCAAACTTGACCGCTAGCCGTGGCGTACGCGTTCTCATCGTCGTAACAGTAACCCTGCTGCAAAAATATGCAGACCTAACTACACGTACGCCCATTCGGTCAGCTACAAAACCGCTCATGGAGTTCGCTAGTTTTTGCGATTCCCACCATTACCATGTGATCGATTCAACATACAGCATGCATGTGACGTGCCTTCGATCGGGTAGACGAATCTTAATGAGCATTCCTGAAAAATAATAGCAACAGAACTAGAATATATACATACTCCACACACAAAGCAAATAAAAAGGACTTCTCATAGTCCCATGACGTGTAGGCAATGGTAACATGCAAAGTGGAGTAAATGCTTTAATTGTATATACATATCGATCGCATGCAAAAAGAACAGAACCCAGCAGCTAGCTATTCCCACCACGAAGACAACTCACTTTTGTTGCGATACATCTTAGTGGCGTACGTCACCATCCAATTTCCATTAACAACATCCCACTGCGTAGTGTGCACACGCATCATACCATACCAGTAGCTTTCCGGTTTCTCCCCCATCTTTTTCCATGATCCAAAACCATGCATCTGCAAAACCTACGACTTGAATCTGAATTCTGTACAGCACACCCGCGCCACCGACCCAATCCGCGTCAACTCGCGACGAGGCAGAGGCACGCGCGCGCTGCCCAGGCGCGCACCGGCCTTTATATACACGTCCAAGCCTAAACCTAAGCTCTCACACTACAAACACTACTAGTATCATTCACAGCTTCACAAAAGCCTGTAGATCCCAGCTAGATCAATTAATCACACCGTCGATTTAGAGAGGTGCGGTTCCTGATCAGTTGATACATAGTGCACACAGGTACTAGCCAGGTAGGGCACCATGATCACGGGCTCGGCCGTGTACCAGGTCGTCGAGGCGATGGCTCCGCTGTACACGGCGGCGTTGCTGGGCTACGCGTCGGTGCGGTGGCTCAAGGCCTTCTCCGACGAGCAGTGCGCGGGGATCAACCACTTCGTCGCGCTCTACGCCGTGCCGGTCCTCATCTTCCACATGGTCTCCACCAACGACCCCTACGACATGAACGGCCGCCTCATCGCCGCCGACACGCTGCAGAAGGCGGTCATGCTGCTCGGCCTCATGGCGTGGGCGATGTGGTCTAGCTCGCGCCGCACCGGCGGAGGCAAGGTGACGGCGTCGACGCCCCTGCAGTGGGTGGTGACCGCCTTCTCCGTGGCGGCGCTGCCCAACACCATCATCATGGGCGTGCCGCTCCTCAACGGCATGTACGGGGCGGTCTCCAAGGACCTCATGAAGCAGATCGTCGTCATGCAGTTCTGCGTCTGGTACAACGTCGTCATCTTCCTCTACGAGTACATGGCGGCCCGGCGCGCCGTGGCAGCGAGGGATGGTAGCGCCAAGATCAGCCCTGCATTGCCGGTGGTAGCGACGAAAGGCGCCCATGATGCAAACGGCGACGACATTGTTGCGGCCGAGCGGGCGGCTCACGAAGTGACCGTAAACATTGAAATCACGGAGGTGGCGGCGGCGCCCACGGCACGAGACGGAGTGGCCGGCGATACGACGACGGTCGCGAAGGAGGTGAATACTGGTGGAGATGTTACAGCGGAGGCGGAGGCAGAGGAGGCCTCACTGCCCGCGTTGGAGCCGGCGCCGTCGGCGAGGCACGTCGTATGGATGGCAGGGAAGAAGCTTCTGCAGATTCCGAATACCTATGCAAGCTTCCTTGGCCTCATCTGGGCTCTAATCGCATTCAAGTACGTCCCTTTCCTTCACATTACATATCTCGTACTAGTTGTATATTTGCATTTGCACAGTCTCATGCGCGCGCTCTCTCTCTAATGGAAGTATGTGTGTGTCTTTGATGTTGCAGATGTGGAGCCAAGATGCCAAAAATTATCGACGACTCTCTGTTCACCATACACACCACAGCTGTTGGCCTAAGCATGTTCGCTTCAGGTCCGCCGTATATCTTAATTTGTTTAGATTTGGACCTCTCCAAGACTGAAAGTGATCAATCGTATTTACCTCACCATTTGCTAATGCAAATCCATACGTTCTCTCGTGGATTCCAGGGACGTTCATAGCGCGGCAGCCACGGTTCGTTCCGTGCGGCTACACGGTCGCGTCACTCTCTATGGTCCTCAAGTTTCTGATAGGCCCGGTGGTGATGCTCTTGGCCTCGCTCGTCATCGGCATGCACGGCACCCTTCTGCATATTGCTGTTGTGCAGGTAAGCACAGTCACACTGAAGCAAATTCTTTTGTTTTCTGATGGAAGTTAAAGCACGCAAATAAACTGTGCATGTGCAAACACGAGCACTGAAACTTTGACATGAACGGAACCATGCATACGCTTCCAGTAAGGACGCCTACGGCCTTACTCTCTTTCTTGAGAGATGTGCCTAGCCGCCATTTCAGTTGCATATAACGGAGCCGTCAGACGAGGAAAGTCAGCTCCATGTAGTACTTTCTAGTACAACATGGCGTCATCGAACATTTGATGTATATATCTATCTTGCTAGCTGGAACACATAATTTTTTTTCAATCTTTTTTCGGTTGGAAGTACCACGGTAGAAGAGCGGCAGTTCTAGCAAATCAAGATAATAAACGTTGAAAACAGAGAGCAAAGCAGGATTAACACGAGCAGCAGGATAACAACCAAAAAAAGCCGTACACGCAGCAGCGAAAATTACAAATATATTCCTCTAATCGCACTTTTCACATGCATGCGTGCAGGCGGCTCTCCCCCTGGCCGTGACTTCGTTCGTGTACGCTGAAGAGTACAAGGTCCACGCAGACATCATGAGCACAGGGTTTGCTTCTTTACCAGATACAATCAACTTGTAAACTATACATGTGTTTCACTTGTTTCAGTGAATCCCCATCTGACTCTGTGTTTTGCGTTTTGCAGGGTTATTCTTGGGATATTCATATCACTTCCTGTCACCATTGTGTACTATATTGTGTTGGGACCGTGATGGAGTCGTCTAAGATTAAGCCAAGGCCGAAGTTGCACGTACATACAAAGAAGACAGAATGCACACAGTAATTGAGGAGGGCAGCTGGAATGGCTGGATATCTCCAAAAGGATGCCCAAAAAAAAGTGATTGTAATTCTGTCGAAATAAGATTAATCACTAGAATGTAGCATACATGTTTTTTAAAACTTTAGAGGGTAAGATGAGGTTTCACAATTCACTATACTGGCCTTCCTCCTCTCGTGTCGCTCCCACGGGCGACCCGAGAGGGAAGCCGCCTAGCTCCAGTAGCCGCCCACCGCCACCTCCCCGCCGGCCGCCGCCGAGGCTCCGGTCCTGGCGGCGGCCTGCCCCCTCCTTCTGAGCCCCCCTCCTCTTCCTCCTCCACCCCTCTCTTGTTAGCCCTATCCTTGAGTGATGCGCGCGTCGAGGCGGCCGACCGGCACGCAAGAGGGGAACACCCCAATTGTCCCCATGGCCCGAGCCCCCCGACCTCCGGCAGGGCCTTTCTAAGCTTGCCGGTGCCGCCATCGGTGGTTTGCTCTAGATCTAGATCTTCACCACGCCGCCAAAGCTCCCCTTGCTCGTCTGGTGTGCCAGTTGCGAGGGCGCAAGACTCCCTCGAGCACGACAGATTCGAGGGCACGGAGCCCGCCCCCTTGCCGCCGCCGGTGTTGCGCCTGTGGGAGGTGCCTCCGCTGAGGGAGCCTTTGTGTGGCACCGTGGAGCCACCGGGCAGACAGTCTGGAGCGCGTCGAGTGGATCCGCGCCGGGGAGGTCGCCATCACGACCGCGAACATGCCAAGCCGGCGACGCTGTGCACAAGGGGCTCCCCACATGCTCGCCGGTCGGCCGCCGCACCCATGGAATGGGAGGCACCATCGCCAAGGGAGTCTTGCTGAGCGTGGAGTTACCGGTCAGCCACCCCATCCCTTGCTGCCGTCAGTGTTGCATTTGTAGGCGGCACCCCCGTCGAGGGAACCTCGTGGGGTGCCGAGCAGTCTAGAGCGTGTCAGGAGGATCCGCGCCGGGGAGGTTGTCATCGTCGTCGACAACAGCTGTTGCCGGGAGCCACCTCAACCAGCAAACACGTCAAGCCGGCAGTGCCGTGCACAAGGGGTATGCTGCTCAAGTGTCGGATGCGTCTAGCAGCCACCAAGTGTGTCATCGGCGTCGAGACCATCAAGCTGCAGCATTCCGCCTTAACAGAGAGAGCCTCAGTCTTCCCTCCCCGATCCTAGTTGCTTTACGAGCCGCTGGTTTCCGAGTGCTGGAGTGGCTACGGAGAGGAACCATTTAAGCTGCTTATCGAGGGCACTCTAGTTGTAGACCGGTGACCTGAGGAGCAGCAAACTGGCCGAATGGAAGAGACTCGAGAGTCGGGCTCTTGCCATCGAAGTGTCGTCAGGAGGCACAAGAGGCACAAGACGACTGTCCCGCAGGTCCCATTTGTAGCCGATGGTGCAGGACACGTTGAACGAGCCGGTGGGGGGATGTAGTGAGGAGTCGGAGTTGGCGAGTATTGTGTTTCTGTCGTCCTCCTTCGTCGCCAAGGGGAGGAGCCACTTTTTCACTCAATTCATTTGAAACACCTTACCGAGTGGATTCAACTTGCCCCTGCTTCTATTCTTCTCTCTCAAGCTTGTGCATTGGTGATTCTCTATACTGCCCAGTTTAGCTAGTTTCGGAGTTTCTGTGCATTGGGCGGGGAGGTTTCCCCTTCCCTTAGCCATGATATGTTAGGTGTAAGACAGAACAATCGAAGTTGTGGTGTTTGCTAGTTGGTTTGTTACCTCTGGTGTTGTTGGTTAGGGTGCTGCGAGATTCGTCTAGCTGCAGTTTCTCTCCCGTATGAGGTGTTCTCCATCGGTGAACCGTTGTATTCTCTTTTATTTTGTTCTCTCCTGCTTTATCAATATATGGGGCAGCTCTCCTGCTCTTCAATTCAAAAAAAAAAAACTTTAGAGGGTACAACAAGTATACAAAGCCGAATGAATAGAGACTAGAGGGAGAGGAGTAGGGTGGTTCAGGCCGGGCTTAGGCCCATTTGGTTTGTTGTGTTTGACTAGTCTTGTCTGTATCTATTATCTTATTAATGCATAGTTAAAAGAAGCCACTATGTTCGCTCTTATGGGCTAGAAATTCCCACGTTAATTGATGAAAAAGGAGAAAGATCTACACAGTCCATCATGGTGGGTCCAGATTATAACAGTCTATATTAAAAGAAAAAGTCCATGCCAAGTACAATAAAACTGAAACTATGAATATAAAATAAAATAAAATCAGCAATTTGATTTCTATATGAGTTCATAAGTAAAAGCGTCCATGCCAAGTGAAATAAAACTGAAATTCATAATAAAAATAAAATAAAATTAATAATTTGATTTCCATACAAATTCTAACTAAAATCCTAAATAATTATAATTAGAATAAAAATAAACAAAAAAATTACAATTAGTTTTGTATATGAAATCCAACAAAAAAACTCAAATTCAGAATAAAAATAAAATAAAATAAAATTAGCAATTTGATTTTGATATAAATTCCAAAAATTATAATTCGAAATAAAAATTAAACAATAATCATGATGCAGATCCAACCTCGAGACAAGATTAAATCCATGGGTTGCCTGATCTTTCACATTGAAAATTCTCGAACAAATATATGGAGCACAAATTATAGGATGCAATTCGTACTTGGATAAATAAATCTCACACTCGTGCACACCACAGTACACAAATGAGAAATAAGGATCAAAGAACCAACAAGTAACTCATAGAACCACAGCTAGAAACCCTTACGCCAAGATGTAATCCAATATTAGAATTCACAAGAACACTCATAGAACAGGGACGAACCCTAACGGCCGAAGGCCAACACACACGTTTTAATTCATAACTCCAAAAACTCTCTATTAAACTCCATCTGGTGCTTGCCTTGTAATCCCGTACCAAAGGAAATCAGAAAAAAAAAATGCTCTTCTTTGCTCACGTAATGGCATGCATGCATGTGCTCTTCTTTGCTTTTCTTATCCTTATTTCCTCCCGGCTCAAGTGCAAATACATGCACACGTACACATGTATTTCCTCCCGGCTCAAGTGCAAATATATGCATACATACACATGCATGTCTCTTGACTATTTTATTTGGATTAGCTTCATGATGATCCATGTATCTTCCTGGCTTCCATGCAAGTGCATGCACACACACAACATATGCATGCATATACACTTGCACATGCGGACGTGCCACACCGACACGCACCAGTTCTTGCCCACACACCGCATTCCATGGTTCTGGTTCCACATATGCATACGGCAGCCCGTGCACTGTGGGACTCGGCACGCACGCATGCACCTCACGGACGGGTTTAGTACGCACACATATAGCCTCCTCCACACCACTAGTCACCTTCCCTTGCACAGTATGAATTAAGGTTTCTCGGGCCACATTAAATCAACAATTAGATTTGTATACGAAGTGCAACAAAAAATAACTAAAATTTGGAATAAAAATAAAATAAAATTAGTAATTTGATTTCAATATGAATTCCAAAGTAAAATCCATTAATTACTATAGTTCGAAATAAAAATTAAAGAAAAATAGCAATTGGATTCAGATACAAATTCTAAGAGAAAAGAACAAAAATCTAAAAAAAATAAAAGAAATTTTACAATTTGATTTCCATACGAATTCTAAAGTAAAATCCTTGAATAACTAAAATCCAGAATAAATTAAATAAATTTAGCAATTTGATTTGTATACAAACTCCAATAAAAATAACTAAAATATTAAATAAAAATAAAAGTTGTAACGAGGATGGCACAAATGGTGTTGATGGAGATACAAAAGAAGCCACCACATTCGCTCTCAAGGTCATGTGTTTCTATTGTTGCTTCTTATAGAATAAAAATAACTAAAATTTTGAATAAAAAATAAAAGTTATAATGAGGATGACATGAATGGTATCGGAGGAGACAACAAAAGAGTGCCATAACATCAATATGTCCTGCGAAAAGACATTGACCCATAGGGAAGCGAAGAGTCAAGGCGACGGCGACGGAGATGAGGACAATATCGTACTACTCACCTTAGTCGTTCAACGAGGACAATGTCGTACTACTCACTGGAGCCATTGAAGAGAAAGTCCAGTGTTGAAGAAGTCAAAGGCCGTGATGACAAGTGATGAGTGTCAGCTTTGTTGAAGAAGTTAGTGGCCAAAAAAACTCGATGATGGGGAAGCCCTAGCAGAGGGAGATAAAACTTTGCATTGAACACGAGCTATGGATGATCACAATTTCTTTTTGTGAAATATCTACAATTACAAAGATATAATCAACAATCATGCTCAAAATTAGCAAAAAGAGCTAAGTTGATTATTACTTTACCTCCTTCATAATCCCTGATCGGGTTAGTAGTCCTCGAGTACTTCCACGTGGGATGTACTCGATCCTTCAGGGGACTAATGCAGCACGTGGTGAAGTCCCTCACCACGTGACATCCGGTCAGCCCCTCTTCCTTCAAATCCTTGATGGCTTAGATGTAGGAGTGATCTGGTCGAGGTCGCTTGGAGCCGAGTCCCAAGATGAACTACTTTTCTCTACGAGCTTCCTCGTAAAGAAAAGGCAATCGTCCTTGGACACGATCCAGTAGAACCACCTCTTCTTCCATCCTGGCCATGATGATCGGGTGAACATATGAATGTACTCCCTTGACTTCCCATCGTGGAGCTTCAGTGCGTAGCTGCCTGCGATTCCACTGTACCGGCCCATCCCATAGTAATACAGGAAGAGATCCAAATCTGAAAGAATTCTCAGATAGGCTTCGCACAGATAAACAAATACACTCAGTATTGTAATGGAATCGGGAACCAAGTTTACCAATTTCACCCCAAAATGTTGGAGTATGACTATCAGAAAAGGGTGAACAGACAATCGAAAACAACATTCGCAGTACGCCTGGAATACTAGAATGATGTCCTTCTCACCCGAGGGCTAATCCTGACCCTCATCATTGGTCCACTTCACCAAAGCATGCCTTGGAATCTTTTCTGCTACGACTAGAGTAGTCATCTTCTCCACATCCATCTCAGATTTCTCCTACTTGGAAACAGTCATGGCCATTTCTTCTAAGTGAGTTTGATTTGGATTAGGAAGAATTTGGAGAAGGATTGCAGACTTGGTTGGCGACGGAGAGAACGAGAGCTCGAGAGCAGTTGAAACAAATAGGGAAAGTAAAAACCCTAAGACACACCCTTAGTAGATATTTATAACCGCAGGTCTGAGTTAAAGATCGTGGGAACCCAACAGTTGCCACCCCTTCGGGAACCACTCCTAACGGACAAATCTGTGAGAGTCAATTGTCATTCTTTAATTTGTCCGTTTGGGAAGAGTAGTTCTGTCTTTTCAACTCAAGTAAAATTAGCTTCTTGACTAAGTCAACTTTTGGTCAAATAAAATATCAGTTGAAAAGACTCTATTTCTAACTACTATTCTATGACCTCTTTTCCAAGTAAGTTACTTTCACTTCAAGTCGGGGGGCTAGATGATGAGGATCTAATAATCCTCAATTGATTAAATTTTTTATCTATAATTATTATTATAGATAGCAATATCTTCATGTTATTCGTAAGGATACCCCTTATCATTAATAAGGGAGAAGCCTAGCCGAGTGGTTGTAAATCATTTTACGCCCACCCTCTATGGTCGTAAGTACTTCTACGACTACCTAGTGATTGTAAGATTTTCTATGACCACCTTATGATCATAAGCTTTACTACGATCACTTCATGGTCGTAAGCTTTACTTTGATCAGGTCAACTACGACCACCCTATATTCAACAAAACCTACAGACATGTGGACCCAATCGACTAGGGACACTTATGCGCTGTGTTTAATACACACAATAGTTAATATGTGTTGTTATTCTCCGGGATGACTGCATGTATTAAGCCATTATCTCTCTGACATAACTACATGGCGACGTGGGAGGATCAGTCTCTGGCAATAACCGTTACTGAACGTGCACATTTCATCAAACGGTGATACGCCTCTTGATATGAGACAACAATCATCCCTTCACACACTATATAAGGAGTAAAGTCGGTGGACAGAGGTCAAGGATAAGAAGAACAGCGACAACGAAGACAAGATCAACAAACAGAAGTCATTAAACCCTAGTTCTAGTTATTTCTTCCCTATTGTAAAGCATAGTTAATACAACAACACAGGAGTAGGGTTATTATTCTCTCAGGAGAACACCCGAACTTGTATAAAATCCATGTGTCTTTTTCTGTATGATTTAAGTCAAGAAGAGTCCCCAACATTCATTCGTAAAATCGATACTAAACCATCGACAACTTAGAATTTATTTGTCGAGCACGTGTGTGTTTCAGTAACACGGAAGGCAATGGGATCGATCATGGGATACCCTGTTTTGTCACAGGACAGAACGCGAGCTTGATCGATCACATGTTTTGGCAGCTCTGTTGTGTTCATAATTTCGTATCGTACGAGAGAGGTTTGACTTGGGTGAGCTCGTGCGGCCGTGCATGCTTGCACACCTACGTCATCCAAAAGGATGTGGTTTTGTGATTTGTGTGCATTATAGCTTACATTCTGCATGGTTACTGCACCTCGATCATTGTTCCGAATTTTCGATGCCTGACATGCCTTTATACCTATCGAATGTACAAATGTATGTCTGTACATGAGCTATGGGCCAATCAAATGTTCTTGGCGGTGTCACTCGTACTGTCACGCATAGACTACTCCCTGTAGTCCATCAGGACAGAAATCTTGTGATCCAATAGGAACTACACACAAATGTCCTTCCTTCCTGGTTCAGGGTTGGGTGATGCCTTGAAAATATAGTAGGAACAAGCACATCGCTTTTTTCGGGTTCATAGTTGGACGAGCATGACCGTTCAGAATCCCAATGACAAATCTCCCACCATTATAACGCATAAATTTTTCCAAATTCCAGCGGTAATTGAATTATTTCCTATAAAATTCTCAAGAAAATCCCATGTTGCAAATGGGCCCTAAGTGGCTTTGTTTACATAACTTTCCAAGATAAAAGGTGGATTTGCTATGCAATATTCAACTTAAAAAATTGGAAATACCGCTCAAATTCCTAACATTTGAGTGTGTTTGAATATTCGTGAATCGGCTCCTCCTCTACCTCTGGCTCTAGCTAGCTCTAGCAAAACCAGCTCATGAGCTTTCACCAAAGTCCTTCGTCTATGGCTCCAATGACGACAAATGGTCCCCTCTCTCCCTCTACAGATCATGACTTTTGAGTTGTCTCTATGTCGGAGACAGTGACTGTCTGATTGTCATTGGCACAAGAGGTTGTGGCGGTGCAGGAGGGACAATGGAGGGCCAGTGTGGAAGGAGATAGTGGCGGTGCCAGGGAGGACAAAGCGAAGGCGGTGACAAGGTGACGAGTCCATATAGGGAAAGTTGAGGAGGTGGTGGCAGAGGGACAAAGGGCCTCACTGGCGGTAGTGTCGGGGGTAGGGGTGGAGACAGAGGTGGAGGATGGGTTTTGATATAGTAGGAACTAGCTAGGTGGCCAGCGCATTTGCGCGGCTAGATTTATTATAAAGTTTGTAGTGACAAATCATATAACTTAGATGCTTCAGAATATATTTACGTATTTTGTAGCTATTTAGATTTTTAAGATATCATAAACATTAGAAAATGATAATATAAGCTTGAAGGAAAATACAGCTTGAGTAATGTAATTAAAGTATGAGCATTGATGGAAGAAAATCATAAGCATAATAAGTTAACCACTCTCCATCATGTATGCATCATCTAGTTGCATACCCTTATTTTTCCTCCATTGGTTACTCTTTCCAAAATGTTTGAATGCACATGTACCTCTGTTAATCTCAAGCAATACATTGAATATGTGTGCAACATATTATCTTATTAGTTTACATAGTATTAGGGTACCTTGTCCACGTATACACTGATGCACCATGGGCGATCTACCTTGAACTTATCTTCCCTCACACCGGTTGCCCCACCGAACCGTGTGTCTTCTATCTCTTCTCCCCGCCACAACTTTTCTGCTTCAACCTCCAAGAGCAAGCCCAATTCTTGATCGATATCTCTCAGCTGTTACCCCTTCCAAAGCAACACTATACCACATAGTTATCTTCTACTTCTCTTAAATTATTACTTAATGATGACCAATGTGAAATCAACACACATATGCGTACAAATGTCATCGATTCCTGCCAAGACACCTGTCGCGCTCTCTCTAGTGGCCCCAAGCCTATTCCTTACCGTTACACGATGCTATCTCTACTCCGAGCTCTTTGCTCCACTGTTTTTGAACGCCCATGCTTCTATTCGTAGGATGCATGCATGTATATACACGTGCACGATGTTATACGTGCTTGATGTCTTCTTCTCTTGTGTCGGTTGCTCCTCTTCTTTAACAGTGTCCAACTCAACGATGTCGCTTTCTCACTAACTACGATGACCTCCAATCTTCACTAATGCCGATATGTCTGCTTTAGTCGTTGTATAACGATAGGGATTATCTTCTTGCCATCTCCAGTGATAAGATTGTTTATTTTATTTTTACAAAATTGGTTATTTTATTTTATTTTCTGTTCCGAATTTTTGCTATTTATGGATTTTACTGTGGAATTCGTATGGAAATCAAATTTCAAATTCCTTTTATTTTTTATCCCAAATTTCTATTTTTTTGTTGTAATTCTTATACTAGTCCAATTTCTATTTTTTTTAAAAAAATGGAAATCAAATTTCAAATTTCCTTTTATTTTTTATCCCAAATTTTGATTATTTTTGTTCTAATTCATATACTAATCCAATCTCTATTTTTTTAAAAAAAAGAATTACAATGATCGATGATTTAACTTTGGAATTCGTATCGAAAATCAATTAGCTTATTTTATTTTATTTTATATTCCAAGTTCTTCGTAACAAAATTAAATTGCTAATTTTATTTTATTTTTATTCAAAATTTCAATTATTTTTGCATTCTACTTGAGATGGACTCTTATTTCTATATTGTACTTGACATAGACTCTTTATTTTAATATAGATCGTTATAATCTGGATCCACCATAATCGCGATACATATATTTCTCTTATTCGTCGATTAACGTGATAATTTTCAGCCCTTGATAGCGAACGTGGTGACTTCTTTTTCTATGATTGATGATGAGTGAAGAGAGATAGAAGATGGAAAGGGAGCAGATCCGCAAGATCTAGATCCAATGATCCAAAATTTAATTGATTCTTTTTAAGAAATTTAACTGATGTTTTGGAAATAGAAACTAGGAACGCAACAACATATGTAATATAGACAGAGCAAAAATATCGACGCGTATCCCAAAGGGTAAAGGGCCGCGGTTTTCTAGCGAGTAGGGGCAGCCACGTCGCCCGGTTTCCTTTTGAGCGTCCGATTTCCCGCGCCTTTTGTTAGCGCCCGTCCGATCATTCGCTGGTTTTGCTTGCCTACGAACTCTCTGTCTGCTCGGTGCCGTCCGATAGTTTTCGCTCGTCCGCGGCGCTTCGATCCGTCCGGGCGAGACGCTCGCATGCCCGTTCTGCTGCCTGTCTTTTCCATCCCACGTGCTCATGCTTCCTCATTTCTTATGCCTGCACTGTGTCTTCGGTCCACGTCTTGTTCCCCGGCCTCTTTTTCCTCCCTACCGCGCCTTCTTCACGCACCTCCTCGTTCTCGCTGCCTCTCCTCTTCGTCCGTTTTGCCACTCGCTCGTCTCGCCGCCCCTCTTCATTCCCTTCGCCTAGCGTTTTTTTGTTCCTGCTTTCCTCCTCCGTGGTCTGCCTCCTCTCTTCTTCTTCATTTCTATTCTTCGTGCCGTGCCTCTGCCTCGTCGCATCTTCTCCGTTCCTTCTTTTTTTTCCTTGATCGTTTCTTCTCCGCATATTTTGCTTCTTGTTATTGCGTCTTGTTCTTCCGATTTCCCTCTTTGGCCGCTTGTTTCTCCTCTGCCGATTTCCTTTTTTTTTTCTTCGCCCGCGTTCTCGTGTGAGCCGCATCTTTCTTGTTCTTCCGCTTGCCCCCTTTCTTTCCGCTTTTCTCACAGCCATCTAGCTTCCTCCACCCCCTTTCTCGTACGTTTAGCTCCGAATCTTTTTCCCCCTTGTGCTTCCTGCCATCTTGCTTCCTCCGCCCCCTTTCTCCCACATTAGTCATAGGATCCCCTTCTTTTTTCTCCTCCCTACTATTTGCTTCCTTTGTTTCTCCGTTCTTTCTTGCGGCGGGTCGAGTTCCATATTCGCCAGAGTTGTGCTCCCCCCTTTCTTGTACAAGACAGTAGGCACAGCGCACGTTCAATTATTGCTTTGACGATTTTCTTATTTGCTGCTCCAGGTTCTTCCAGCCGCATTCCTAGTGTAAGGAATCAAAGGGAGCATTTGATCCTCATCCTTGCTAATGTGCACATAAGACTGGAGCCGAAGCCTGATCCTCTTAGCAAGGTATGCTTCCTTCGTGCTATGTATTTTGGTAGGTTGATTATATGGATATCTATGTGAAATAATGAAATGATAAGCATGAGATCTATACGTGCTCCTTGGCTGACTCTACGGTCTCCAAAAGTAAATCATAGGTGCTCCTATAAGAAATATGTTGGTAGCCTTCAGCCAAAACAAGATTTTTTTCCCTTTTTTTAGTGACATACAGAAACTAACTCTATTTTTCAATTGATTAGTAGCCTATGAAATTATGCTAAATGCTCAATTGTGGTTGCTGGTGCCATTTGGCACCCCATGTACATACAGTTTGAAATTACTTGATATTTCTTGACTGTACATTTATTAGTCGAGCTTGTTTAGAAAGCATATCTTTGGCATTGGATTAGCTCGATTTTGAAGTAACTGCATGCAAAATGCCAGCTGACTATTGCCATCTAGCACATGGTTAAGATTATCACCGTTTAATTAGATTGATTAAATTGACTGCGTTAATGTGTCTCAGGTATGCCATACACTTGCTTACGTACACACGTATGTGATGTCTTCCATGCTTGGGTGCGACTAGGAGCCATACGTCCGATTTGAAAGTAGAAATCGGACGCTTGACATGACATCAGATTTTTTTTTTGTGTGGAGATGACACCACCGGTCATGCGCTATCAATAAAATGGACGCCTCGCTTCGCTATCGATAAAATGCACAACACACACACTCCGGCTACTCGTTGGGTACAATTTCGGCGAAGCCTTCCTCCGCGTTCGAGGTTAGGAGATTTCTAGCTTCTCTGTCCTTCTTAATCCCTCTGGAATCTCCTGCTCTCCTCTGTTTTTCTTTTTCTCGGAAGCTTCACGTCCGTTGTTGGTCATTGTTCTCTCCTCTTTTGCTCTAATCTCATTTGCAGGCTATTATCATCGTTGAATTTGCTGTCCCTTGTTAATGAAACAAATTTGCAGATCAAGGAGGTACTTTGGTCGTCTACTTCTCCAAAAAGATCAGCTTGAGTTGGTATGACCTTAGCAACTCATTTATATTTTCATCCCCGGACAACGGTTGCAACATCCCGGGACAACGGTTGCAACATCTCTAGACAATATTTGCAACATTCCCAGACAATGGTTGCAACATCCCCCGAACACCGGTTGCAACAACCCCGAACAATGGTTGCAACATTTTAGGACAACGGTTGCAACATCCCCCGGACACATTTGCAACATCCCCGGACAATGGTTGCAACATCCCCGGACAACGGTTGCAACATCCCCCAGACACGGTTGCAACATCCCTGGACAACGGTTGCAAGATCCCCTGGACACGGTTGCAACATCCCCGGACAACGGTTGCAACATCCTAAGACAATGTTTGCAACATCCCCGGACAATGGTTGCAACATCCTCCGGACACAGTTGCGACATCCCCGGACAACGGTTGCAACATCCCCCAAACACGGTTGCAACATCCCCGGATAACGGTTGCAACATCCTAGGACAATGTTTGCAACATCCCTAGACAATGTTTACAACATCCCCGGGCGTCCTCACCTTATCATCATAGGACAACGGTTGCAACATCCCCAGACATCCTCACCTTATCATCCTAGAACAACGGTTGCAACATCCTCGGACAACGGTTGTAACGTCCTCTCATCGAGGAGACGTAGCTGCCAGAGCTCAGCTCAGACTCGATCCATAAATTACTACTCCTACGTAGACTACTGCATTTGTCTTAAGCAAAGCTTAATTAGCAAGCGTTTAATATGGCACGTGAATTGAAAGGCCCAGCTAGCGATTGAGTACGCGACACGTTGAAGGATGAGTGACACGATGAACTGACGGTGAGATTTGCGCGTGGGCGCGAGCAACGCATGCTCTGATTTTTTTTTGTCCGTCCGGCCCGTCCGTACGCACGGCCCATATCGTTTCCCTATATATATCCTACTACAGTAACACAGTCTATTTACTTCGTGCTCTGTCTGCACGTTACGTACACATGTATACCGTCTATACGGACTTCTGTCTCCTTTCCCTTCTTATTACCTCACATATCACTCTTGATTGTATTGCTCCACGAATAGCCAAGGGTTGTGCCTTATATTGGGCGTCATGCTCCACGCTAGCTACCTTAGTCTCCTGATCCTTTGCTTCTGTGCTCCCACTTTACATACAATGCTGCCTATATGCTTATGTTGCCCTCTATTTCCTTGTCATTCTGTTATGTCCATTGTTCTACTCACCCTATTTCGCTACGTTATATACTTCATACTTTCCGCGCTATGATTTTCCTGCTCCATATTTACCGTACAAAGAAAAAAAGTTTCTTAGTTCGTTACTGCTTTCTTTAGTTCATTATTGTTGTCTTAGCTAGCCTCTTCTACTACTTGTCTATTATCGTCCACATAAATTATATTTCACTACATACAAACTGTTTTATTCTATCATAATTAGACATGTGTATTAGTTACCTACAATGCTTACTCCCTATTTTCCCTGTTGTATAGATGACCTACCATTTGTATTGCCTGGCATAACTCCGGCTAGCAAGCAATGGAATATATGCGCTAGAGTCAGTCGGTTGTGGGAGTACTGCGGAGGTGTAGACCACGGTAGTATCCAACATCTGGATCTCGTCTTAATCAATGCACAGGTCTACTATTCCTAATTGATCTTCCTGTTCTAAACTTTTTATAGACTGCTGCTCATTACATACTTATTATTCATGCCATCTTGTCGTCCTCTCATAGGATAATGCCATATATGGTGAAGTTCCTGGACAACATGTCGAAGCGAAAAAACAATAGCTGCAGGAAGGCCATGTTTACGCTTTTAGTCGCTTCTTGGTTTGTCCTAACAAAGCAAAATATAGAGCCGTTGATAGCAAATACATGATTGAGCTAACGTACTACACTCAAATTCAAGAACTAAGTGATATACCACCAGATTTCCCAGTGTATGCGTACAAACTTGTGCGATTTGCTAATCTTCCTGCATATGTTGGAGAGGCTCGAACTTTCATGGGTATGTTTTAGCATGCCCAACTATAGTTAACTATTTCGTATATCTATTTGGACTATCTTGTATTTCATTATCGTATTATCCTTATTGTTGTACAAACATTTTTTCTCCATATTTTAGATGTTATCGGTGCTGTTGTTTGTGTCTCAAACACTGCTTCGATCCAAGGTGCAAACCAGACTGCACCCACAATCAGAAGGATTGTTATACTACAGGATGCTAGGTACATCACACATTATTAGTTTTCATTTTGTTCTTGGTTATTGTCCTTCTAAAAAAATTTCCCTAATTAATTACACCTACTGCTAACACCCTCATTCTATACACAGTAATCACGAGGTCAAACTCACTATCTGGGGAAACCGAGCTTCCGAATTCGATGCTGATCAAATCTATGGAACGGGACAGTCTCAACCTGTCGTAGTTCTTTTTGTTGGTGTCTTGATGAAAAGATACAACTGTAAGTTTCCTGTCCTTAGATCTTTCCTTTTACTATCTATACATCACATGTTGGTATATTCACTATGTGCATTCGTACCGTCTGCTCCCCACGTACTACTACCTTTTTCAAAAACTTAACCTCATTTATTCTTGTAGAACTCATCCTTGTTCTATTGACAAAATACACTATATTTTTTCTACCTGCTATTTTCCTCGATACTTGGTTATACTATTCACTACTGCCCTCTAATCTGTACTTTACGTGTCGTCTGTCTTTTGTGCTCAGATTCATACAGCTATCCTATACATACTACAAACAGTTCCATACACCCTGCTTACATTACGTCGCTCAGCCTCGACATATAGGTTGCGTGCTTTTTTTCATACTTGTTAAACTTATATACAGCTCATCACTTACATTGTAGATAGCTAGCCATGTATCACTCAGAGGCTACCACATCATACCCAAAAAAAAGGAGTATCTTTACTGTATCTATACCTATTTATAGAGGACAGCCTTTGATACAACTACTCTTGTTTATTGGTACCTTCATAATTTTTTTCCCTTCTTTACAGCATGCCATCAGTTATGTTGTACTCTCTTCCACACATATTGTTCCGATACATATTCATTTTATACATATTTCCACATGTAACATATTTCGACCTCTACTCTTACAGAGGAAGAAGGACTTACTGGGAACGCAACGTGTCGCTGGTATATCAACCCACATATTCCTGAAGCTTCGCACATCAAATCTACGTATATAATTGAATGTATATGTAATTTTGACTACATCTATAGATCTCTATGCGTAGCACTTTTAGTACTTGCGCTATACTCTTGCTAAATACATACTAATCTAACTCGTTTTCTACAACATATAGTCTACAATCGCAATTCCAATCAGTGTATCGCATCGTCTTACAGGATCAAGTTCCACCTAGTGCTGCTATCTCAACCACGGTTGATCAAAATACGCTGCAGGAGATCGTTGACATTAATCCTTTTGATTTTCTAGTTAGTCTTTCTTTCTTGTTTATTTCTTGACACCTCATTATTTATCTTTCATAATCATATAGTCCTTACGTAACACAAAATTTCTTGTAGCCTTCGGGTCTCGTATGCACTGTAACTATCGCAAGGTTAAGTGCTGGCCAAACATGGTTTTTTTCTCATGCAACAAATGCAACAAAAAATCCATCCCGGATGGTGATTCATACAGATGCTCCTTTTGTCTATGCAGAGCAGCTAAACCAAGGTATTCTCATTATTACACAAATATAGTTACTAGATATCTGCACATATCTTCTAATCATTCAGTAGAGGCCACGTTGATGTTCTTCCTCCTTACATACCTACTGTATTACCTGTAGTAACTTTGTACTTTCCTTTTGCCATACTGTACAACCTGCTCACAGCATCATGTGTAACATCCCAATTTTCTGGGCTTTCTGGAGTTTTCGAAAAACAAAAATAACCATTTGGTTTTGTTAAATTGCTCAAGCTTAACTTGGAGATTTTGGAAAATTGGCAGCGATTTAATATGAATTAATCCAACTTCAACTAGTCTAAAGTTTGGTTTTTCTGGAGTTGTTGGAGTTTTCTGGTGTTTGAAATCCCCTTTCTTTGTTCACTCCGTTTTCCTTAGTCCAGACCTCCCTCTCGTTTGGACCTCCCGCTCAGTCCAGACCTCCCTCATGTTTGGACCTCCCCCTCAGTCTAGACCTCCTCTCGTTTGGACCTCCCCCTTGGTCCAGACCTCCCTCTCGTTTGGACCTCCCCCCCCAAGTCCAGACCTCCCTCTCGTTTGGACCCCCCCTCAATCCAGACCTCCCTCTCGTTTGGACCTCCCCCCCCTCGGTCCAAGACCTCCGGGTGGTCCTGGGAGACCTCCTGGGTGGTCTTGAAAGACCGGTCATGACCACCCCTTAGGTCATGACCACCCCTTTGGTCACGACCTTCCCTTTGGTTGGATCACCCTCCCGAGTTTTGACTAGTCCCACCTGTCAGCTCTGTTCACCTTCTTTTTCCTTCCGTCTCGTCACTGCTGACGCAAAGGTCCTTGCGCATTAAATGCTGTCGCTTCTGCAGTACCTGTGCTTGGAAAGGTAACTGGACTTCTCCCTCTTCCCAGCATCATTAATAGGATCATGAGAGCTTCTTTCTTCCCCAAGAGTGGGAATACTGATGAGATACATGGGAGAGCTTGGAATGTGGTAAAGTGTATTATGAATGGTACTAAGTTTGATGTTATGGATTTGATCATCAGAGATATTGCCACTTCCAAGGGAGATAAGACCAAAAGCATATACTTTTCTCCCTACATTATGAAGCTCATTAAAAGTAAGGTTGAGTTTGACCACCATCTTAACATGGAGCACAAAGAATACAGACACAGAGATCCTCCACCTCAGGTGCCTCCTCCACAGCCTCAGGGGCAAGGTTCATCCTCTTAGAGTCATCCAGTGCAGCAGGATTCTCAGGAGCAGGATGCAGTCTTGGCAGCTCTTTCTCACCTCCAGTCGAGTGTAGACCGCTTGGACACAAAGTATGACCAGAGGCATGCAGAATCTAATCAGAGGCATGCAGAGACTAGAGCTATGATAGAAGATCTGAATGTGAGGGTAACTCATATGGATGAGCGACTTACTGAGTATCAGCAGCAGCGAGTGCCACTAGCCTATCAGTGGTTTAGACGTGGTCAGCAGCCTCCTTCTTTCACTCAGCGGGGAGATCATCCATCTCAGTCAGAGGCTCCTCCCTCCTAGTCATAGTATTTAGCATATTTAGGTCGATAGACCTTGACTTGTAAGGATAAGCTTATTGTTTACTCTTGTAATATCTTATGGCCCTCTTTGTTTAGGCTTAGGCTTTTTGGCTTATAACTTAAAATCAGCTTTTTGGCTTAATCAGCTTATAAGCCTCTAAGCTTTTAAGCCAAACTTTGTTGTTTGGTAGTCAGACTTTTTGTAAGATATTGGCTTATTGAGTTGTGTGTGAAGGATGAAAGGTCTGAAATGCCCTTAAGGGTTTAAAGGACCTTATTAAGCATGTATTTAAACTGTTTTTTTCCATGGGATCTAAAAATATGACGATACATGCATTTGTACATATGAAACAAAATGGATATCACTCGTAGTGCATGCATGTATTTATTTTGGACATTGCGCAATGGAAGAAATTAATATAGAAAGGAAAAATAATATTTAGTCATATATGATGCAATTATATTTAATCAGTCAACCAAACAAAATAATATAGTAGCAAAATAATATTTAATCATATATGATGCAATTATCTTGTCACCGCAACATGTATATATCATATTGGTGTAATCTATTGCCGCGATGACCATACAGCAATAGAACGATCTAAACTGATCTAGACAAGCTTTTCAATTTAGCAATAAGCTCTCTAGTGTAACATAAAAGTTGCTAATGCTACTAATAATTCTCAGTCGCTAGAAAGGTGATAACACAAGCTAGCATCGCACAAGCCCAAAAATATAGCATGGCTCAATTAGAGCTGCAGCCGCCCTTCTTCACTGCCGAGACTTCATCCTTTATATTAATCTTTTCGCCCTTGCTGTGCCCGTATAAAGATCTTCACCGCTTCGATCGCCCTCTTGCCGACAATGCGGTAAATCTGAGTCAAGACCTCTGCAAATGCATTCTCAACATTGGTGGAATTGAGTGCAGAGGTCTCCATGAAATAGAGTGATTCTCTCTCTGCAAATGCCTTCCCTTCATCAGTTTGGACTGCTACAAGATGACGAAGATCAGACTTGTCGCCAACCAACATTACAACTATGTTTGGATCTGTATGGCCCCTCAATTCCTTCAATCAGCGCTCATCATTCTCAATGGTTGAGTGTCGAGTGACATCATAGACAAGCAACGCTCCAACAGCACCACGGTAATATGCACTAGTAATAGCACGGTATTTGCAGCAAGATTCAGATCAGAAAAGTAATGTGATAAGTGAAGGCAGAAGTGAACCAAACAGACATCATTCTGACATGCAAGAAAATTCACTAGTGAAACTACCAAATAAAGAATCCTAAAAGAGTTCACCAAACAAAATGACAAGATATATTTGGAATGTTTTATATAATTTTACATTTCGTTCATGATCAACTTCCTTGTGTCTCCAGCATGGATAATTCAATTAAATAACCACATTTGGTCTGTTCACTCGAGTTGTTGCTTATCTACATGTATGAGCAACACAGTTCAACTGCATGGAGGGGTGGGGAACACAGTTCAAAATTTTGCTCGTTAAGCGATACAGAGTATACTACATGCAAGATAATCCAGGTCACGGCATGCAATTCAAATGTTGTTCAATTCATTGACAAAGTTGGCAGCAGAACAATTGAAAAATGGGTTATTGTTCACTAATATATCCCCTAGAAACTTACTAATGACTTCTAAAAAAATTAAACAATAAAATAAAATTACTAACTTTAATTGCATATTGTTCAATCCTCGATGGACCCTCTCTTTTTTCTATTACTGCATGTAAACAGGTAATTGCTGTGGGCATTGTCAAATCCTACAGAAATATATTGTATGTTCACGCCCATCAAGATTGCAATGCTTCAACTTTACCAAGGTGGTCTTAATCACAGCTATCATCAAATCTTTTTACCCCCCAACATAAACCATCTTCTCCAGCCCCTTCACCGCTTCCAATCCAACGAAAATTCCCACTCTAAAAAAACCCACTAACTTTACCATTGTCCATGCCGACTCACCTTGATCTAGGAGGAGAGGCGGCGTCCGTGTCAGAGGAGAAGGCGACGACGGCGTCAGGAGGCGGAGATGGGAGGTGGCGGCGATGGCGTTCGTGCCAGAGGAGAAGGCGCCGTCGGGAGGGGAGATGGGAGGCGGCGGCAATGGGGATGGGAGATGGGAGGCGGCACCGTGTAGGAGAGGAGATGGGAGGCAGCGCCGTCGAGAGGGGAGCTGGGAGGTGGCGGCGATGGCGAGGGGAGATGGGAGGCGGCGTCGTTCGGCGGGGGGAGAGGGGAGATGGGAGCGGCGTCGTGGGGATGGGAGATGGGAGGCGGCGGCGTGCAGGAGGGGAGATGGGAGGCGGCGGCGATGGCGAGGGGAGATGGGAGGCGGCGTCATTCGGTGGGGGGAGAGGGGAGATGGGAGCGGCGGCGTGGGGATGGGGAACGGAAGGGGGAGGCGTCGGGTTGAGGACCGAAAGGTGGAAACGATCCAAAAAAAACTAAACAGTTTGTAATTATATACAAATGGCATTTTGAGGGTAATTTTAATAAAGTTCGGTGGCAAAGAGATAATCTATTCCGCAAAAGCCAAAAAAGCACCTCATCTAAGGCTTATGGCTTTTAGGCTTAAAATGGCTTAAGCTTTTTATAAGCCTGATAAAAAAGCCACCTTTTTATAAGCCTGATAAAAAAAGCCACCCCTTTGTTTAGGCTTAGGCTTTTTTGTTTTTTAGCCAGACAAAAAGCCTAAACAAAAAGGGCCTATGTAAGCTTATTGAACCTTGGATGTTTAATTTCTTTCAGACCCATTTTGGACAAGGGAATGGCTAATGTCTTATGCTATGAGTTATGCATCTTTTGTATCTTGTCCAAGATATGTTTATGTTAAATATTTGAATGCTTGTGTTATGGATCATACTTAGTTGAATATTCTTGTCCATAATGTGTTTATAATTGAATCCTTATTGATGTTGTATGCTTATTCATATCTTGATTATCTTATATCATGCTTCCTTGGATCCATCTTATAGAGGAAACTCCGTCAAATTTTTTTAAAATCTTCTTATATGCAATGAATTTCGATTCTTATCTCTTTGTGCATATATTCAGGGGGTGTTTCATCTCTATAGTTCTTGATTGAAAGAAATCCAAGATGTTTAGAAAACTTCAAAGCTTATGGATTTCATTTGAACAATGTGATTGCTTTATTTTCTTTTGAAGCAACAATTGTTGGCCTCCAAAGCTATTTATATCTTTTTGGAGACTTTTCTTCAAAAAATTCTTGTTGGCAATCATTCTAAATAGTCCAAAGTTAAATTTTGGAAATATTCAAAGTATTTGGACTTCATTTGAAAAGGTTTTGCCTTTTTTCTTCACTTTAAGCAAAAATCATGATTTTAAAGCTAAAATTCAGCATATCTTTTGAATGGAGACTCCTTTTTTGAAAATTCTTCTTGGAAAAGTTTCTTAGGAGTCCAAAGTTTATTTATGCAAAATTTGAAAGTATTTAAACTTGTTTTGATAAAGTTTTGACTTTTTCTCACTTTGATCAAATGCTGAAATTTCAGAACTTTGCATTGCTTTGAGCTGATTTGTGAATTTTGTATCTCCAAATGGATTTAAAATTTGTGGAAGCCATAATGATGACTTTTGATTATCTTTAGTTGATATTTTATGCCAAATTCTCTCAGATTTATTGGATCTATTTTAACCAGTTTTTCAGCCATGTTTTGAAGCCTAAATGATTCTGAAAACCTGAAAATTCCAGTTTTTAGAAACTTTGTGATTTTCATATCTTCAAAATGGTTGACATTTGGTTGATCCTTCCAAAAGGAAAATTGTGTGTATTTGTAAGGACTAGCTCCATGATTTGTTTCAGATTTTTCAGAGCTTGTTTCAATACACTTTCAGATAATTCAAGAAGGTTTTGTGCTCAACATGATTTAAACTTGTGAAGTTGTGAAATATTTTCTATGGATGAGATTATTTGAATGTGTTTCAAATATCAATTGCCAAGCTCTTTTCTTTGCAACACCTTTTGTTGGCTTGGATTTTTTTTGGATTTTAGTGTTTAATGCCAAAAGGGGGAGAATATTTATATGATCAATATATTTGGATTCTCGGATTCTCTCTTGAGTTATGTTGTTTTCACCTTTTCATGCTTAGTTCCAAAGGAGGATAATTTAAATTACTTAGTAACATGCATGATTATAGTTCAATAGCTTAAATTCCTATCTTATGATGATTTATATCCAAGTATTCTTATTGATAAAAGATTTGTCATCAATCACCAAAAAGGGGGAGATTGAAGAATCTAGACCCGTCATTATGTATTAATGGAGTATTTTGGTGATTAATGACAAATCTATTTGTGAGATTAACACGTTTATTGATATATCTATTGCTTAGTCTCAATTGGATAAAAAGGTGAAAAATCAAAGAGGTATGCATTCGACATCATAATCTTATATCTTGTCGCATTCCTCAAATCCAAAATATAGGTTGAACTCCACAAATTATCAAACTTGAATATGTGCAAATGTTCTCATTACATTCATGTATGCACACATCTAGGGGGAGTTCACTCTATGTTTTGTGGTTTTATTAGTATTGATCCATATTCCTTTATCCATAAATATTAAGGATCTTTACTTTGAAACATATCATATGTGTTGGACCGAAAAGGCGACTAGAAGGGGGTGAATAGGAGCACGCTCACTTTTTTATTTTGATTGGATTTAACACCAATGTCACTCCAATAGCTATGAAAGCTATGAAGATCAATCTACAAGTATAGCGGAAGCCTTGTATTGGATCCTAATCAAAAACCCCCAAGCACAGCAATAAAAAATACAAAGATGTGCTGAAGACAGGGAAATCGGTAATACCTCTGTTCATGGGCGGTATTACCAATTATCGGTAATATCTCTGTTCATGGGCGGTATTACCGATTTTCATGGAACAGTGAAATCAGCCCAAAAACCAAAACTCAAATCGGTCTAACTATTGATCTACAAAGGCAAACTCCGCGAAACTTGAGACATACCTCTAAGATATTAGGAACCTATTCCAATCAAAGATCGCAGAGATCCATGCCAAAGTTTCTATCTTTTTCAGTTTGAACGAAGAGTGCTAAAAAATCGAGTCAAAATCGAAATATGATCTAAAGACTTGCTCGTGGGTGATTGATGATCAAGATGATCCTAGATGGGTTCCCACATGTCACAGCAAGTTAGATCAAGAGAAGAAACCAAGCAGAAACTCACGGATCAAAGAGGGACTCAAAATCATCAAATAGAGAGGAGGAAAGCAAAGAAACACATCTTTGAGCCATCTTTCCTTGGATTGTTTTGATATGGTATTGGTTACAGTCACTCCATCAATGGAGGACAAAGACTCAATACATGAGCATGAAATCAAATCCAACTCTCTAGAACCCTAACCTCCAACTATCTTCTCCCTAAGCACAAAAGCATAACTAGGGTTTTCAAATCATGAAAGGGTTGAAGGGGGTGTAGTCACCTCCCTCCTCTATTTATAGTGGAGGCTTAGACCTTCTAGAAGTAAAACCCTAATGGGCTCCCGTTAAGGCCCACACAAACGGGTCACACATGCACGTATTTTAAAGCGTCGTCTTCATCTCCTCTTGACCTAATCCACTTCTCCACGCACCATCTTGTGCCGAGGGTTGGCAAAAGGTCACCAAGGCGGTATTTGGTAAAATTACCAAAATACCCCTTCTCGATCTTTTTCGAAGACCGAGTCCCATCTTCGTGAAGCACCTCTCATGCTTCGCCACGTGTAGGTTGATCCAGTGACTCTCATCATGTCGGCAAGTCTCTCCCATCCGGCTCCCACCAAAACCACCATGGCACTTGCACCGACCCCCGCGCCACCTGATCCAACCCGTCGCACCGAACTGCTCGTTCGGTCACCTTTGTCCCTTTTGCGCCATGCTTGACTCCATTGACCTCACCTGGCATCCCCGATCGTTCTAGACCTCAGCTCTCCAAGCTTAGTCCCGATCATCCTTGTCGTTGACCGTCATTGACCTCCAAGCAACCTACACAACAATAGACAAAAAAATCGATTCCGGGAACAAGTTCTTCACAACTTGACCCACGTTAGTCAAAACATGCATCGTGCAACACATATGCCATAAAACCCACAAACATGACCTAACCCAACACTCATCGCCACCGATTGGCCGATGATCAGCAAGAACATTCCAAACTTCGACGAAAACTCGTGATTCGACAAACCTTTAACGACATTGCCAATTGTACCATCATCCTAAGATCGTGCACATATCCCCATGATATCCACAATATGAGTATACAAAACTTGTGTAGTTTATACTTACTCATATTTATCTACATTCAATTACTTGCAATTGTGATGGTTGTCATCAATTACCAAAAAGGGAAAGATTGGAATATCTTGTCCCACCATTATGAGATAATGGTATGTTGTGGTAATTAATGACAATCATGTTGTGGGACTAATATTTTCCATGAGTTGGATTAATAGGTTATGTCCCATGATGGAAGAGACTTTGGATGAAATCATGAGTTGATCGTCATTGAGTCAAGAGCTTGAAGTAAAGGATGCATCATGTGTTGATGCGTATCAAGAACTCGAAGAAAAGGAAATCATCATGTGTTGATGATGTTCAAGAAGAAGAGATGATCATGAGTTGATCATCAAGTCAAGAAAAGATCCATCATGTGTTGATGGAGGTCAAGTCAAAAGAGTGCATCATGAGTTGATGCATATTCAAGTCAAGAACCCGGACTTGAAGTAAAGATGTGCGTCATCAAGCTTCAAGTGTTTGTGCAAGGCAAAGGTATGACTAGCTAGAGCTAAGGATTTGTTCCTAGTCTTTTACCAGTCTTGGTGTTTGGTTGGAAGACCGGATTACTAGAATAGGATGTCGTACTATTAAGGGGGGTCTTGATTAGTAGCTTGAGTTGGTCATGTGTTGATAGCTCATTGTGTTTGCTCTAGCTCTCCTTAGCATGGTGCCAATATTTACGAATGTGTTTTGCAAATGGTTGAGGCTCATGCATAATCCTTGTAGCATGTGACTTTAGTTTGCGAATGTGTTTTGCAAATGGTTTAAGTCCATGTACCTTATTCCTTGTGGCATTGATTCTAAATGTCAGCAAATGTGTTTTGCAACTTGTTGAGAATCTTGCCTTTATCATGTGTTTGCATCACGCTTCAATTGGCAAATGAGTTTTGCATCACGTTCCTGACTTACAAGAAACATTCAACAACTTGAGAAGGCATAACCTCAAGTTGAATCCGGAAAAGTGTGTGTTCGGAATTTCTGCTGAAAAACTGCTTGGTTTCTTAGTCTCGGCTAGAGGTATTGAAGCAAATTCAGTAAAAATAATGGCCATCGACCAGATGCGCCCCCTGACCACGAAGAAGGAGGTCCAAAAACTAACCGGCTGTATGACAGCGCTAAGATGTTTCATAGCAAGGTTAGGGCAAAAAGGATTACCTTTCTTCAAGCTTCTTCGAAAATATGGAAGTTTCGAGTGGACTAAAGAGGCAAACGATGACTTTGAAGAACTTAAAAAGGATTACCCTGGTTTTAGTCTCTCCGAGATCCGGGGAAACATTGCTAATTTACGTGGCAGCAACACCACAGACAGTTAGCGGTGTACTGGTCGTAGAAAGGAATAACATCCAATGACCTGTTTATTACGTAAGCGAAGTCTTACATGGACCAAAGGAAAGATACCCATAGGTGCAAAAGTTGCTCTATGGTCTCCTTATGTCCTTGAGGAAGCTAAGGCACTACTTTCAGGCCCAAAAAGTAGTCGTACCAACCGGGTATCCCCTTGGTCAAGTCCTTTGAAACAGGGAATCATCAGGACGAGTAGCAAAATGGGCGGTTGAGCTAGGGGCGTTCGACCTCCATTTCATCTCACGAATAGCAATCAAGTCCCAGGCAATAGCAAAATTCATTGCCGAATGGACAAACCCTGAACCCACCCAAGGGCCTGAGTACGAACACCACGATGAGTGGACAATGTACTTTGATAGCTCCTTGATGCTAAAAGGCTCGGGGGCTGGAGTTGTCTTGATATCCCCTATTGGCGAACACATCAAGTACGCCATCCAGTTAAATTTTCCTGCCACAAACAACATGGCAGAATATGAAGGTTTACTAGTAGGACTCCGAGTAGCCCGTTCGCTCGGGATTCGCAGATTACTAGTGAAAAGCGATTCTCAACTAGTAGCGAATCAAGTAGGGAAAGAGTATCAATGCTTGAGTACCAAGATGTCATCTTATCTGGCGGAAGTACGGAAACTCGAAAAGCACTTCTTCGGTTTTAGATCCAAAGATATTCAGAGAAAGGAAAACTTTCGGCATCACCGGTTGGCACGGATGGCCTCCACGAGGACAACCGTCCCGCCCAGAGTTTTTCTCGAGCAACTCGATTCGCCCTCGGTGGTCGAGCCTTCTGAGATCATGCATGATTCCTTACAGGTCGTACATACCGATCGTGAGAACATGAATGCTCCACAGGTCGTTGATGGTTGGCGCTATCACGATCAAGGTAGAGACTGGATGACATCGATCTACAATTATCTTCAGCATGACATAATTCCAGAAGATGATGTAGAGGCTAATCGTACGGCACGAAAAGCCAAATCATACACTCTTATTGAATGTACCTTGTATAAATGAGGATCTCACGGAGTGTTGATGAGATGCATATCTCAACCGGATGGCAATAAGTTGCTAACCGAAATCCATGAAGGAGTCTGTGGAGCACATCATTCCTACAGAATACTGGTCGGTAAAACCTTCAGGCAAGGATACTACTGGCCAACTGCCCTTCATGATGCAAAAGAGCTCGTGACAAAGTGCGTACAATGTCAGTTTCATAGCCGACAAGTACATCAGCCGACGCAAGCTTTACAAACAATTCCTCTTTCTTGACCTTTTGCAACCTAGGGACTGGACATTCTGGGACCTTTCCCAAGAGCACCCGGGGGCTTCGAATTCCTTTTCGTCATGATTGACACGTTTACAAAATGGATTGAAGCCGAGCCTGTTGTTAAAACTACAACTAAGGCCGCTAAGAGATTTCTGACAAAAAATGTGATCACACGATTTGGTGTACCTAGTCGTATAATCACAGACAACGGTGCCCAGTTCTCAAGCGGTCAATTCCAAGAATTCTGCGACGAACTTGGTATCAAGGTTCATTTTGCTTCGGTTGCTCATCCACAGAGCAATGGAATAGTTGAGCGAGCCAATGGTATCATCATGCAGGGGATCAAATGCCGAGTATTCGACCAGTTAATCAAAGGGTCAGGAGCTTGGGTCCAAGAACTTCCGTCTGTATTATGGGCCGTTCGAACCACGACTAGTCGTGCGACCAGTGAAACACCATTTTTCTTGGTTTATGGTGCTGAAGCCATGCTTCCTCCAAAACTAAAACTTGGCTCTACTCGAAATGATTGTTTCAACGAAAGCGATCAGAATAAACGACGACTCGACGATATCAATCTCCTTGAAGAACGACGAAACCAAGCCCTGGTACGATCAGCAGTATATCAACAAGCCATGCGAAGGTACCATAGTCGTAAGATGCAACCTCGCAGCCTTTGCTGTAGGTGATCTGGCTCTCAGAAAAATTCAAAATCAGGTAAATCGCGACAAACCTTCTCCCAAGTAAGAAGGTCCTTACACTGTGGTCGAAGTTACCTGACTAGGTTCTGTACGACTAGCCATGTCGGACGGGCAAATTTTGTCAAATTCTTGGAACATTGATCAATTGCGTAAGTTCTATGTCTAATTCTTTTTTACATTATTTCAATTTTTTTCAGTTCATTAATGCATTCATTCATTTCTTTTTGACGAGTGATATGGTTTATATATCTATACCTATATTCTGGTCACCTATTATTGTTGTTTAAGATGGTCGGAGAAGACAATTTTTTCTCTCCGATATCCTTTATCAGGATCTCTGTTACTCTTTGGCAACGACATCTGTGTCATACACTGTATAGGTCCTAGTCATGATCATTCTATAAATGATTTCACGCGCAACCATATGAATAAATAGAGCATAGTATAAAAAACTTCATGTAGTGCATTATACTATTAAGATTATGAAGGTTATATATCTTTATTTCAAAAATATGTTCTACTCTCGTTTGGCTACTGGTCGGGACATGGAAAGCCTCCTAGTCGAAGTCTCTCCTTTTTCAAGACGTGGTCACCGCCTAATGGAAGGAGCTTCCTAGCGACGGTTCTTTTCTTACGATCCTCGCCGCCATCGGACTTGAGCTCAGGCACGTTTTTGTAAATGTTTTTCTATATCTTCTATTCTTAATAGTATTTTCTGACCAGTCTTGGGTCGTATATATAAATACGATCACTTATCATTTTTTGCATACATTCTTGCATTTCTACTTTTGTCAATACAACAAAAAAAATTCGACCATATACAATTTTGTTTGGTATTTCGATTATGACAAACAAAAGATCTATAACTAGTCGAAATCATACACTGGTTCCGACCAAAATGATTTCCTAGTATTGTTACGATCAGTTCTGTCTTATGATCAGTATAAACCCTCCAAACAATGGTTTCGACTTTTTATTTCTCCTTCTTGGCTAACTGCTTGTCTAGTAAATCTCTTCTACTACAAAGCAGTCGGGGGCTAGGGAGTATACGAGAATTTTACAAAAAGTCAACGAGATAAAAAGATGATTGTTGATGACACAAAGGTAAGTGTTATTTACAATTCTTATATTACAATGCCCTACTCTTGAATATCTCCAGACTAATTACTGCTTCATGGAGATCCGACATCCATCTCCTCTACAATTTTGTCTCCAAGTGGCCTAAGTTCTTCCATAAGCTTGGTCGCCTCATCGGGCAGGCAGTTGAAGTCATCCTCAACGGCTTGGAGATTAATAGAGGGGTTGGAAGCCTTCAGTTTTGCCAGCACAAAACTGACTCCAGTAGCAACGCGTTCTTTCATAGTCTGGGCATAATTCTCTCGAGTAGTTTTGAGCAGACCACCGAGATCTTCTAGAAGTTGGCCCAAGTAGTTCATTTTCTCTATTGGATCTCTTAAATCAGGCATGCTTGATCCTGATCCCATATCAAAGATCATATTGTTCAAAGCATGAATCTTGTCATCAAGATTCTGCACAAGAGCTGCCTCCTTTCCCTGCTCAAATTCCAGAACCTTTTCCGTTCTGTTCAGCGCTTGCGTTTGCTTTACACGAGTAAAACAAGTAGTAAAGCACAACATGACCAGAGGGAGATAATAAGTCAAGTCTACGACCTATTACCTTCAATTCTCTTGTCCAGTGTCTCATTCCTGGTCGATGCCTCTGCAATCGACCGGTCCTTAACTTGATTCTCTTCTTCAAGCAGAGTTATTTTGGCTTTACCAGCCACGACTTCTTCTTTTATTTTTTTCCAAATCTATCGAATGCGATAAGAGAATAATTAAAGAAGAACAAAGCATTGAAGAGGAAAAAGGTTAAGAGGAAGGTCCTTACTTTCCAGTTCAGAGTGCTTTTGCTCCAAGTCCTTAATTCGTTGGGTTAGTCCTTCGACCACAGCGAATTTCTCGACCATATGCTACACAAATAGCATTCTCTCTTTAAATTTTCCTATAAACTTTTAAGAAAGACTATGAAACTAGTCGTAGATACTTACTCAGATTGCCAAATCATTATAACCTTCAAATATCAAATCAGGACGCATTTTGATTTGGCGATCCGATATTTTTCCCCATGCCTCGTCAAGCTCCTTATTCTCGATAAATCGGGGGTGAAAGGGAACTTGTCAGGTTGAGAGGGATTACCAACACTGGTCAGAACCTGTTGAGTGCCTTTAGGGGCATCTATCTCCGCAAAAGGAGTTAGAACCACCAATGGATCCAACTCAACCGTTGTCTTTGGCACCTGCTCGGGGGCTTCTTCAACCACTATAACCTCAAGAACTTTGTCCTCGGAAGCGATTTGGTCAATAACTTCCATGGGTGCGAGTCCTCAGAAGATTCGGCCTGAATCGACCGAACACCGTAAGATCTCAGACAAAACAAAGAAGGGGAGTTCAAAACACCAAATCATCAAGAAACTATTAAAGGTATACACTCATACGACCTCTTTTCATTTGTACATACCTATTTAGTTTCTTGGATTTGACTTTGAAACACGGTAGAGTAAACTCTATACCGCCAGCCTTCCTTTTCTTCTCAACCAAATTCGCCGGTTTTGAGTCGGCAGGGTTAGTTAAACCCCTCACATCCTCTGACAGGATATCAGAGGCAATATCCTCGACCAACTGGTCGAAGATAGTATCCCTGACCATCGGATCGGAGGGAGTGGTTTCATCAACCTCCAGATCAGTTGTTTCAGTAACAATTGTATGGTTGTGAACGACCAAACTGGAGTCTATAGTTTCCGTAGCTACGCTCTGCGGACCTTCATTTTTCTCCACCTAAATCGAAAAACGAATTTGGTTAGGTGATGAAATTTTTTGTCTAAAGTATATATATTCTTCTTTCATGCTCTATTACCTCGGGAGATTCATCTTCTTCTAGTGCATCAGAGCACGAATCGATCGGAGCCACGGTGGGATGTTGATCCTCACCTGATTGTACAATTCGCAACCCGACCGACTACAAAAATAGAGCAAGATCAATGAACTGGTCGGAATATATATATATATATATATATATATATATATACACACACACACACACACACACACACACACACACACACACACACACATACATACATACATACATGATAAAAGAGGTTTGATTATCTACCTTAAGTCTTGCCAATCTCTCTTCAACATAGACTATTGCCAAGATGTCAGGGAATGCAGCCTTTTCACTAGGCTCCCCAGCACAGATCATCCTGATCCGCTCTCTGATTTCCTCAGTAGAAAGTCCTTTTAAAAAAAAGAAGGAAGGAAGGAGACAAGAGCAAATTTTAAGGTATTACGATAATCAAATAATGAATCATACTGGTCGGAGCTTTTCTCAAAGACTTACCACCTCCTGAGATAGCTTCATCACGACCAATGGACCAGAGCAGGGACTGAGTCCGGAGCCTCAAAGGACTAATCTAGCGTTTGTGAAGTCCCTCACCACATGCCAGGAAGTCAAGCCCTTGACCCTCAGGTCATAGATGGCATTCACCCATCTTTCGACCACTCCTGCCTTCTCCACGGTCTTCCTCCACTTAGGATTCTCGTTCGCCTTAATTCCGGCAAAGTAAAGGCCATCATCCCTCATAACCGTCATGTAGAACCAGCTCTTTTTCCATGACGACCATGAGGATTTCGAGTACATTTGGATGTACTCATTGGCCTTCCCGTCATGAAGGCGCAGCGTGCATTCTCCAGGAGTCCCCGTGGATTTCCCCGACATCGCCATCCAATAAAAATACCTGAAGAGCCTCAAATTTAGACGCACTCCCAGGTATGCCTCACATAGGTAGATAAAAATGCTAATATTGGCGATGGAATTAGGGGCCAAATTCACCAATTCCACCTCATAATACTCTAAAACACGAGGAAGGAATTTGTGCACCCAGATCCTCAACAAGACTGATGTGACCGAGGAAGACTGGAATTTCCCCATCTTCGCGGCTCGGAAAGTGCTCCCCGGCCACTGATCTCCATCTGATTAGATTCTTGTTTGGGAGCATTCCCATCTTCTCCAGCGCTTTAAGCTTCTTCTCATTCAGATCTGAAGCCATCCACTTTGTGATTTGATCCGACATAGTGAAATTTCTCAAAGGAATGAGTAGTGGTCGGAGGAGGCTTTGAGGTCGGAAAGGCAATAAGAAATCGGAAAGATTTTCTTAGCAAGGAACTGAAGAGGATTTGAAGAAGATCTAGAAGCATAAAAACTCTAGAGCCCAGCAATGGAGGTTTTATAGCTTCGGGTCTTTAACTGCAATGGGGATTGATCCAAAAAAAAGTCCAACTGATGAAAACCTATTTTTTTTCCAACGGACAGAAAAACTCTTAGGTTCCCAAGGCAGGTTCTCAACATTAAATGAGGTCTGCCTGACACGACTTCGTCAGAGGAAAAGTGTTCACACAACCTGTTCATTTAAAATTCGGGGGCTAGCTAACGAGGATTAAAATCTCTGTGTATTGTTTTAATACACAATAAAAGACCATACGTCTTCATGGTTGTAACCCCTAAGGCTAACGACCTCACTGGTCGTAAGGATTCTAGAGGTTACGTAAGGGTACCCTGGTCGGACAAGGTCTCAGACCTAGCCTCCGACAGTAATCGCTTCGAAACGCTATGAACTCGATGTTTATAACTAATCCCGAATATATTCTTACCGTGCGATGAATATGGCATGTGTCAGATACTTCATACCACACGGTTAGATAATCCTAAAGACACCGACAACAACTACCAGACAGCTTTGATGTCTCTCGCATCGAACCATCGCGTAGTTAGACACATTGTTAATCGTGCACTAAGCCCGACCCATCATAACGCTTCACTAGGGACGCCTCTAGAGTAATCGCCACCCTTCGAAGTTACTTAAGCACGGCTACTGAAGACCAAAGGGCGTGATTTAAACATCAACACAAGTTCTACAGATCAAGAGGCAAACCGAGACAAGCAAGATAGCAATCTTCACATCCAAAGGTAATTAGGATTAGTCCTAGTCGGGTTGAGAGCACCCCTTTGTAAATCCAGTTCATATCAATAAAGAGCGGCCCCATTTTCTCCCAGGAATTATCACATCATTTTCCTCTTTCATTTTCATAAGATCGGCGATTCGATCGTCGACAGTATCAAAGCCATTTCGACTGTAGGATGTAACCTTAGTTAGCATGGTCGTCTTAGTCAAGTGTTTCAAAATCAGACAGCTACCTCTCTTCTCGCAATGCTGAACCAGAACCACCAAGCAGCTGCCATGCCACCAACGCCTCCACCAGTTATTCTTCAATCAAGACTGGTAAAGTTCATGAGGACCCGTCCATCTACGTTCTCCAGCTCCTCTGAGCCATTGGACGCAGATGACTGGTTGCGCTCTACTGAAAAGAAGCTTTACATCACCCGGTGTGATGACCGTGACAAAGTCCTGTATGCTGCACACCAACTGGAAGGCTCCGCCGCAGAATGGTGGGAGAGTTATTGTGCTGCCCATGCAGACCACAAGAACATCACTTGGGCTGAATTTTTAGAAGCTTTCCACCACTCTCACGTCCCTGATGGAAAGGTGAAAATGAAGAAGAATGAGTTCCATGAACTGCGACAAGGAAACATGTTAGTGGGTGAATACCTCAGCAAGTTCACTTAACTCTCTTGTTATGCTCCAAAGGACGTCGCCACAGATGATGCACGTCAGAAGCGTTTTAAAAGAGGACTCAACCCTAGCTTGAAGGTCCAAGCCGTGGGCAACGATTATACGGATTTCCAGCATCTAGTGAACAAGGCTATGCTCATAGAAGAGTCTCGTCGGGAGCTTGCAGAATCTTATAAGAGGAAGATGGTGTCGCATGGTGCTCATCAAGGTCATCCGCAGAGAGCCAGGACGAGTGCACAACCCACTGCCTGCTTTGCTTCTCTTGTTGCTTCCAGGACCTCTGCAACAACACCTCGCCCGGTTACTTCAGGTTTTCGCAGTACTGGCAACAACAACCAGAAGCCAGGAAGCACCAATCCTGCCGCAGGGATCACTTGTTTCAACTGTCACCAATTGGGACATTATGCCAGCAATTGTCCCTTGAAGCAAGGCCCACCACAGGTCAAATTCAACTCGAGAGCTACTCCGACCAGGACCTCCATGTCAAGAGCAGGACGTGGAGCCCCTCAGACTCCAGCAGCACCAACCAAGACCTCCCAGCCTTTTGGGAGAGGTTGTGTGAACCATGTTACCATGGAGGAAGCCTAGATAGCCTCGGACGTCGTGCTGGGTAAGTTCCAAGTACATTCAGCATCTGCCACTGTTTTGTTTGATTATGGAGCTTCGCATTCGTTTGTTTCTCGGATTTTTGCTGCAAAGCATCAGTTGAAGGTTTCAACTCTTAAAACCTCCTTGTTGGTTTAATCCTCCGGTTCGGAGTTAAGTACGAACCAGGGTTGTCCACAAGTTAAGATGATCATAGAAGGGGTAGAATTTTTAGCCAACCTGATCATCATCGACACCAAGTCCTTAAATGTGATTTTGGGAATGGATTGGCTTACCGATCAACAAAGCAATTCTGGATTGTGGTGGAAGAAGCATCATCTTGGTCAGTCCAGTTGGGATTAAAGTGAAGTTTGAAGCCTCCTCAGAGAAGTATGAAGAAGCAATAGTTTGCAGTGTCAAGGCAGTATCTTTAGAAGACGTGCTAGTGGTCAATGAGTTTTCAGATGTCTTTTCGGATGAGTTACCTGGAATGCCACCAGACAGAGACTTAAAGTTCGTCATCAACCTAGTTTCTAGGACTACACCAATTTCCAAGAGACCCCACCGTTTGCCTGTTGACAACTTGGTCGAGCTGAAGAAGCAGATTGAGGAGATGCAAGCTAAAGGTTTTATCAGACCAAGTTCTTCACCTTGGGGAGCCCCGGTGATCTTTTGTGAGAACCCGCGTAATTAAACTAATCTAAGCAACAGTAATCGGTAATTAACATAAGTAAAAATTTCATTAAACCATATCTATCATAATCTCAGTTAATATTCAATTACCTAATTAACGCAATGAACTTGAAAATTGTGCAAACATCAGTTTATTTCATCACAGTTTTACAACAATCCATTTTAAAAACGGAATTAAAATATTACAACCCAATGCTTATTTCAGAATTAATGTTACAACTCATTTACAACACCAATTGCAAAAATTAAATCAATAACAGTTTAATGTGCTTGCATTCATTTCACCGAAGCTTTCCCTGCCATCTCATCCAACCATCCTTCGCTTTTCCTTTCGTACAACATAGAGCTCAAGAAGTAGTTAGCAAAACCAAAGACAGCAGTTGCTAGTTAGAGTGAAGAAGGGGGATTGTCGTCAGTTTTCTCGAAGTCCAGAAGGATTACCGTATTAACCTAGGTCAACCAGTCCCTCGATCACCAAGATAACCTGACCAACCGGAGTTAGTCGGCCCCTGTGGTAACCATGATAGCCAGGCCAACCTAAGTAAATAGGCACCCGTTTCTTCCGAGAGTTTCATCATCCAGCATCATTAGAGCCAACACCCACTTTATTTTAGTTGCCTCAACAGCATTAGAGTCCAACATTGCATTCCCTTTTATTCCCACCCTTTGTTCAAAACATCATCGGGCAACCGAATCCAACACCCACAGTATATCATTCTGACCACCAGAGGACCCATAGTGGTAGCCAAATTAACTATCACATCAATAGTTAGCTCATTTAGATCACAGTGGAAGGCGGCCATCAATAGAGGGGTAATAGGATTAGGGTAAATAGGAGCAAGGTAAATAGGAATAGGGTGACTGTAAAAATAAATTTACCACATCAAAGGATAAGATCAACCACAGGCAAGGATAAGATCACCCACAGCCCAAGCACTTTCCCCATTCCTAGTTCTTAGCCACAAGAGGAGGGGAAGCAAGCCCAGGAGCTCCACCATCCCAACCTGCAAGCCACTGCCACTGCCGCAAGGAGGATGAAGGGGAGCACTAGCACAAGGTTAGCGCTACCACCCTTCTCCCCTATTCCCAACATCTCAGCAAAGGTAACCCAGCCACACTTCTGATTGTTCTACACATCCAAATTATTCATCCATATCACTAGGTTTCATAGTAGCATCCTCATCAAAATCTCAGCCATTTCGTTTCATCAGAGCAAGGGGTCATAGATCAGGAAGGAAAGGGGAGGTGATACCTCAGTTAGCCTCAGCCGAAATCACCACCATCAATTCCTTGTGCATAATCATCTAGCAGCCGAACCACCAGCATCATGCATATGCATCAACCAAACATCAGTAAGCATAAGTAATTGAAGCAACCAAAGCATGTAAATCTGGGTTAACAGAAGTGGGGTGAGGGGAGAAAGGAACCGGCTAGGGCTCGATTGAGCCAGAGGGGAACCAGGTGAGGGAGAGCCAGAGGTGAGACTGGGCGCAAGGCGGAGTGGCGGCGCTGGCCCCAGGCCGCGCTGGGCTAGAGGGAGAGAGGAGGCAGCCAGGAGAGCGGCGGCGTCACAGGAAGTGAGCCGACCAGGCAGGCCAGGAGGCAGGCAATGGCATGGCGGCGCAAAGGCCGGGCTGGGGGGTGGGAGAGAATTCACCGGGGAGAGGAACGCAAGGTCGAAGCGGCGGTGGAGGAGCCAGAGCCGAGTCTCCCAGAGAGGGGCCGAGGGGGAAGGCGGCGGCTTCATGGAGAAGGAGGAGTAGAGAGTTAGCTTGAGGAAGAAGGAGTTGGAGATGGGAGTCTCCTGGGTTGTGTCGGCCGAATAGATAGGGGCTGCTGTGTAGTGGCCGGTTGAAGAAGAGGGGTGGGGTGTAGTTGGCCGGTTAGAGAAGATTAGGAGTTAGGCGTAGATAGGAATAAAAATAGGTTAAGTTAGAATTAAGGTTAGGAATTACGATTTGAGTGCTAATTTTTGAGTGTATCTAGATTAGACAATAATTTTGACACGTTAACAGCCGTTTAACCATGTTAGAATAATTAAGTTAATTAACTTTGTGTTTATTTAGAAAGTTGAAGTTTTGCTTCCGCGCTTAGATAAGAGCAAATAGAAGTTTGTGCGCGAATAGAACTTGTCAGATTTAATAGTATGCGATTATGTGTAGTTTTTCTTATCGCTCATTAGATCGTGTGTATCATCAATACTAACCTTAGAATCGGTATGCCAGAACGATAGTAGTTGGGAGTGCTAACTGAGCAGGGGTTTGAAAAATGTCATTTATTTAAAATCCACTAATGAAAAGAATCATCTAACTAATATACATTTAGTAGCACCAAATGGTCACTAAGTATTTCTTTAATTATTTACTATCGCCTGTTGTATATTTGCGTGAGCATTTGTTTACACAAAGATGAGTTGATTCAGATTTCATCGACAGTGATCTTTCCTACTCTTTTGAAGGCAAGCTACTCCCTTGTTCATTAACATAGCTATATTAAATGTAAAGAGTACTTTACTCTATTGTATATGTATTGCATCAAAATTATTTCTCAAAAACTCAAATCAAATAAATGAGATGAAAAAGATGAGAAAGATGAAAGAAAAGAAGAGAATTGAGGAATGAGAAATGAAAGGAAAGCAGAGTAATATTATGGTTGGTAAAGGGGGCCCGTGGTCAGGAAGAAAGAGGGCAAGAGGTGGGACCCTTTACATATGGTTATAACATAAGGACAAACAAAACTCTTACCCGGTCAGAGGCCGTAAATTCAGTACCAACCATTTTCCCATTTCGAAGGGCAGAAAATGTTACCTTGTTACGTGATTTCGCTCTCCACACCGGGCATGTAATATGTGTGAGTGTGGTGTAAGAAGAGGTGCTATAGCACTAGGTGGAGTGTTGGGTGCGAAGAGGATGAACTGGCCCAACCAACATTACCTGAACTCGGCGGTGGCCAGGCCAGCACCGATGAAAAGTAATGGGTGGAGAAAAATATTCACGTAACCTGGAAAACTTTCTGTATTCTGAACCCGAAATCGCATCAAAGGAAATGCGGTGGACCCAGTTTAAAGAGGGTTCAGGGTAGGTGTGGGTAAAGTGGTACAAAGCCTGCGCAATGCTAAATAAAATCATGAATTCATGCCAGTCTCCTGGATTGGAGTCTACGGGAACCATTGGGGGTCTATTTTCTCTCAAAGTAATCAAGTAGTCTTTTCAAAATTAAAATTGCAACCTAAGTTTAATGTCTATTTTCATAATAAGAGAAGAGGTAAGAATTTTGCTAAGGACGAAAAGTTAGAGTCATCAATTGCATTTTAGCTATTAATGCTTGCTGAGTACACTATAGTACTCACTCTTGCTATCTCTTCCCTTGCTTAGCTCCTAATCCGACCGGGAGCTATCCCAAGTGGGATGAGGATTTTTGCAGGTACCAGGAAGGCCGCTGGGGACGTGGGCTTTGGTTACGAGAAGCTGGGCGAGGTGGACACCCTAATTGACTCGTGGGACAAGTAGATGGCCGAAGGAACCTAGCAGGCAAGCGCGGGAAGTGTATTCCTGTTCATAATTAAATAATTGTATTAAAAACCCTAGTCTTGTGTGGCTACTGTTGTAATAAAGAGCAATTTCTATTTTATTGTTCTGCTGCGTTAACTCTAGTAAATGGCTTACTATTCGTTAGAGCAGTGTTCTACTAGGCAAACGAATAGTAATCCGTATGCTTAAGTGTGATTACCCCTGGGGTAATGACACGAGGCGCTAGATCTTTGTTGCAAAGAAGGACGGTATCCAGCTGATGTGTGTGAACTATCGCTCACTCAACGAGGTCACCATCAAGAATAAGTACTCTCTGCCCAGGATTGATGATCTGTTTGACCAGCTGAAGGGAGCTGGAGTGTTCTCCAAGATAGATTTGAGGTCAGGGTACCATGAGTTGAAGATTCGCCAAGCAAACATCCCCAAGACAGTTTTCTCGCCCGTTATGGACTGTACGAGCACACGGTCATGTCTTTTGGATTGACCAATGCCCCTGCTTACTTTATGAACTTGATGAATAAAGTATTTGTGGAGTATTTGGATAAATTCGTCATTGTCTTTATTGACGATATTCTAGTGTACTCTAACAGTGAAGAAGAGCACCTTCGCTTAGTCCTGAACAAGCTTAGAGATCATCAACTCTATGCTAAATTCGACAAGTGTGAGTTTTGGATGAAGGAAGTCACCTTTTGGGACACGTCTTGTCGGCAGAAGGAGTCGCCGTCAATCCTAGCAAAGTCCAGGATGTGCTCAATTGGGAGTCACCCAAGTCAGTGCCTCAGATCCAAAGCTTCCTTGGAATGGTAGGTTACTACCGTAGGTTTATAGAAGGATTCTCCAAAATAGCAAGATCTCTCACTCAGTTGCTGAAGAAGGAAAAGAAGTATGCTTAGACATCAGAATGTGAGCAAAGTTTTCAAGCGTTAAAGAAACGACTGACCACCGCTCCAATGTTGATCTTGCCTGATGTTCGGAAGGACTTTGAGATTTTCTGTGATGCCTCACGTCAAGGTCTTGGTTGTGTCCTAATGCAAGAAAGGAAGGTAGTAACTTACGCTTCCCATCAATTAAAGCCTCATCAGGCTAATTACTCCACTCATGACCTAGAATTGGCTGTCGTAGTGCATGCTTTGAAGATATGGCGTCATTACCTCATCAGTAACCGCTGTGAGGTCTACACAGACCATAAAAGTTTGAAGTACATATTCACTCAAGCTGATCTTAATATGAGGCAAAGAAGATGGTTGGAATTGATCAAAGATTACAATTTGGGAATCCATTACCATCTAGGAAAGGCTAATGTGGTAGTCGATGCTTTAAGTAGGAAGGTCTACTACAATACTCTGATGATCAAGGAAGGTCAGCCAGCATTGTACGAAGAATTTCAGAAGCTTAAGCTGGAATTGGTTGAAGAAGGTTACCTAGTTGCTCTGCAAATGCAACCAACTCTCCAAGATCAGATCCGAAAAGCCCAGAGAGAAGATGTAGATGTCTTGGAGATCAAAAGAAACATGAAGAAGCGTGAATCCCTAAGATTTTCCGAAGATGAGTAGGGAACCATCTGGTTCGATAAGTGTATTTGTGTACCAGACCAGGGGGGCTCAAGCAGTTGATACTCAAGAAAGCTCACGAAATCTTGTACTCCATTCACTCCGGAAGCACTAAGATGTATCAAGATCTCAAGGAATTGTATTGGTGGCCTAGCATGAAGTGTGAGATCACTGAGTATGTAGCCCAGTGTGATGTTTGTCAACGAGTTAAAGCCAAGCATCAGAGACCCACTGGACTCTTACAACCTTTGAGTATACCCGAATGGAAATGGAAAGAAATTGGCATGGACTTTATCACTGGTCTGCCAAGAACCCAAGCTGGATATGATTCTATTTGGGTAATTGTAGATCGCCTAACAAAAGTTACGCACTTCATCCCGGTTAAGACCACCTAGTAAGGAGGCAGACTTGCAGAGTTGTATATGGCAAAGATAGTATGTCAGCATGGAGTACCAAAGAAGATTATGTCAGATTGAGAATCTCGGTTCACCTCCAGATTCTGGCAGAAGCTACAGAGTGCTTTGGGTACTAATCTTGAATTTCAATACAGCCTACCATCCTCAGACAGATGGGCAAATGGAAAGAGTAAATCAAATCCTAGAAGATATGTTGAGGGCCTGCGCTCTAGAGAAGCAGACCAGCTGGGATCGAATGTTGCCATACGCAGAATTTTCTTACAACAATAGCCATCAAGCAAGTTTGCAGATGTCCCCGTTTGAAGCCCTTTACAGAAGAAAGTGCAAAACACCGTTGTATTGGACTAAAACAGGAGAAGGGCAAGTACTCGGACCTGATATCCTGAAGGAAGCCGAAGATCAAGTTAAGTCAATCAGAGAAAAGCTGAGAATAGCTCAGTCCAGGCAGAAAAGTTATGCGGATAACCGTCGTCGAGATTTAGCTTTCGCACCAGGAGATCATGTGTATCTAAATGTTTCATCTCTCAAAGGGATGCGTCGCTTCAGAGTAAGTGGGAAGCTTGCACCTCGTTACATCGGACCCTTCCCAATTTTAGACAGAAGGGGAGAAGTAGCTTACAAATTGGAGCTCCCGCCCTGGTTGTCAAATGTGCATGATGTCTTTCACGTGTCACAATTGAGGAAATATATGCGTGTGCCAGAGGAGCAGATGCCCGTGGAAGCCGTTGACTTGCAGCAAGACCTCACCTACAAGGAGCAACCCATCAAGATTTTGGAAGTGTCCGAGCGAGTAACAAGAAGCAAGGTCATCCATTTCTGCAAAGTTTAGTAGGGCAATCACACTGAAGAGCAAGCTACCTGGGAGTGTGAAGAAGACCTGAAGGCTGAGTTTCCGCACCTATTCTCTGGCCAGCCCGAATCTCGGGCCGAGATTCCCTTTAAGGGGGGTAGGTTTGTAACATCCCAATTTTCTGGGCTTTCTGGAGTTTTCTAAAAACAAAAATAACCATTTGGTTTTGTTAAATTGCTCAAGCTTAACTTGGAGATTTTGGAAAATTGGCAGCGATTTAATATGAATTAATCCAACTTCAACTAGTCTAAAGTTTGTTTTTTCTGGGGTTGCTGGATTTCTCTGGTGTTTGAAATCCCCTTTCTCTGTTCGCTCCGTTTTCCTCAGTCCAGACCTCCCTCTCGTTTGGACCTCCCCCTTAGTCCAAACCTCACTCGCGTTTGGACCTCTCCCTCAGTCCAGACCTCCCTCTCGTTTGGACCTCCCCCTCGATCCAGACACCCCTCTCATTTGGACCTCCCCCAGTCCAGACCTCCCTCTCGTTTGGACCTCCCCCTCAGTCCAGACCTCCCTCTCGTTTGGACCTCCCCCTCGGTCCAAGACCTCCGGGTGGTCCTAGAAGACCAGTCACGACCTCCCCTTTGGTTGGACCACCCTCCCGAGTTTTGACTAGCCCCACCTGTCAGCTCTGTTCACCTTCTTTTTCCTTCTGTCTTGTCACTGGTGACACAAATATCCTTACGCATTAAATGTTGTTGTGTCGCATTAAATGCTATCGCTTCTGTAGTACCTATTCCCCCTCTTGTCTCCTCCCCTAACTGCCCCCATCTCCTCCTTCACGTACCCTTGATCGTGCGCTCCTGAGTCTCTCAGCGGCTCTTCCCGTCTCTCCTGGCTATAAAAGCCTGAGCAACCTTCTTTCATCCCCTTTTTCCTCACCTCTACTCTCTTGTTCTTACCCAGTTTCCCCGTGCTTGAAGTTTCGCCAAGGAGTCCGCTGAAGCTATGCCATCACCTCCTCGTCACCAAAGAGTTTGCTGGAGCTGCGCCGTCTTCGACCACCTCGCTGCCGAAGAATTCACCAGAGCACCTGCGTCGTTCGCCGTCCTCCTCCTGTCTTCTCCGGTCTCTCTCTCTCTCTCTCTCTCTCCTAGTGAGTTTCTCCGTGCCCTGTTCTCCTTTTTGCTCTCATGACCATGTTGCGTAGTTGTATCTCTCTAACAACCACGTTGCGTAGTTGTACCCCTTTTACGACCACGTTGAGTAGTCGTATCCTTCGTTGGACCTCAGGACCTCCTCAGGACCCCCTTCTCAGGACCCCCTCAGGACCTCCTCCTCAGGACCTCCCTCGACCCCTCTCAGTTGGACCTCCTCCCGAGAGCCCGTTTCTAATTCTGTGCCTTTCTTTTGGTTCTAGTTTGGTAGTTTGTGGTTTTTATTTGGATTTGTTGTATTTATTTGGCTCTTTTTGCACGTGTAGATTCCGGTTTCTCTGAAGAGTTCTTGGACCCAGTGACCTCGACCGAAGCATCTCAACTCTTCAACGAAGGTAAGTCGTAGACCTTTGATCATGTCGAACTCACTTTGCAAAATTATATTGTTTTATACCAACATGCATGGCTAATTGTATAAAAATGGTTTGGGAAATAGCTAAACACCTACTCGACAGTATGACTCCTTGAATACTTGTGATTGACATGTTGACATGTATCTTTGGACACCATAGGTTGGGTAATCTTAGTTGGACATTTTTATTGTGATACCAACATGGATGCGTATATTGCTCAGACCTGCTTTAATTGTGCGATGTCTCTTGATCACTTGTTTCAATGATGATAAATTTGACTAAGTGATTATGGAATTGTGGTATGTGTTGCCGCTAATAAAATTTGTTGCACCATGACTAGGGTGGTCATTGGGCCGGGTTGAACCCAAAATGATTTATACTCGGACGAGTGATCGTGCAGTAAAGGGCACTACTACAAAACAGGCTATAGCAGACGCCCCATCACAGACGGTTCCTTTGGAACCGTCTGTGTTGGGTCAGTCCGAACATGGGGCTGGCGCGGAACAACTATCACAGACGGTATTTTTTAGAACCGTCGTGATAGTCACTATCACGACGGTTGAGAAATAGAACGTCAGGAATTATCACTGCGGTTCTATTCACAAACCATCTGCGTGATAATCCCCTAATCACGCAGCGGTTTTACGTTACAACGTGCGTCGTAGTATCACGCGGTTCTTATTTAGAACCGTCTGTGATACTTAGTTATCAAAGACGGTTCTTATTTAGAACCGTCTGTGAGATCCCTCTGCCACGCTGCGTCTGTGTCCACTGCCGCAGTGGACGCTGCCTCTCTGCCACTGCCGCAGTGGAGCAACCCGGCCGGCCCCCTGCCGCTAGCTCCAGATCAACATATATACCTCCACACTTCAGTACCGATGGGATGAGGATCTAGCTCTTACTATGGGCAAATAGATATTGTAACTTCTCCTCCAAACTTTTTTTTAAATTTTGGAATTTTCATATATATATAGCCAAACAATGTGTGTGGCCAGTAGCTTACAAAAAGATTAAAAAACTAGAAACCTATCTAGTGGTGGAGGTAGGCTGCTATCTCCATCTTCAACACTTCGTAGGCGGCGGCATCTTGGGCGGACGGTTTAAGATCGAACGAATCTGAATACGCCCACTCACGACGCCATTGCTCGAGTGTGTCCCAAGACCCTGACTGTTGAACCAAGTTGAAGAGAGCCCATAGGCTCTCTTCTCTTGCTTGAGGGTCTTGGCCTGGTCGACTCGATACTTTCTTTGCCTCGATTAGCAGTCCAAGTGACGACAAGCCTCCCGAGACGTGCAACTTGTTTTGGAGGACCACGCCGACGACACGGTAAACTCGCCGAAAGTGGGAGATCACCGGAAGACACGGCGGAGGAGAGTGTCAAGACGGCGGAAGGTGGCGTGCCACCCGCTCCGCAAATTCTCGGACAGAGGAGGAAGACATTGTTGCAATAGTGTTCTTCAGAAGACGACTCAACGTATAGCGAGAGAGGTGCGCAGACAAGGCGTGTCTGTAAGAGGAGGCACCATTTTGCTTTTTGTGGAGAAAGGGGATCAAGGAGGTTGTGTGAAATACATTGTAGAAGGGATACATCTATATATAGAACAATTTCTAAAGCCGAACGGGAGACGAAGAGATATTTGGGGAGTCAGAGCGACGTTGGAAAATGAAGAGATGAAGCCGCCGCCGTGTGATCGTGAGACGAAGAGACACACGCAGAAAATGAAGACGAAGAGACACGCGGGAAAATGAAAGAGTTATCACGAGCGGTTCCGTTGTATAACCGTCAGGAAAAGGAATCCTGAGCGGTTCTATTTAAAACCGCTCAGTGATACGTTCATATCACGAGCGGTTGTAGTTAAAACCGTCAGGATATCCTGACGGTTCTTTTATAGAACCGTCTGTGATATTATTATCACAGACGGTTCTCGTTATAAACCGTCTGTGATATACTTTTTATAAGGCGGGAAACGCTAGGGTTTTGCTCTCACTTGTCACTTCCTCTCCCGCGCCCCCGTTAGGCTCTCGCGCACTCGTTCGCCTCCTCTAGGGTTTAGGGCTCGCCCGTAGTTTTCACCGCCGACTACGACCTCGGCGCCGCCGCCCCCAACCTCGGCGCCCCTAACCTCGGTGCCGCCGCCCGACCTCGGCGCCTTCGACCTCGGTGCCGCCGACCACGGCGCCTGCTCACCTCCTCGGCAGAAGCCCCGAGGTCGCCATCCTCCTCCCTCTGACCGGCCTTCTCCCCTCTCAGAGACTGCCTTCTCCTGCCGTCCTCCTCCCCTCAGACTGCCTTCTCCCGCGCCGTCCTCCTCCCGTGTCGGCCTCCTCCTTGCACCGTGAGTTCTTGTGCGGCATCCTCTCTGTGAGTATTGCTCCTCCGTGGCGATTCGGCTTTGTTGATCAATGGGCTTTGTTGACATGCTCTGTGATGAACTATGTCTTATCTTGAGATTGAATGTGATAGTTAGTTCATACTTGAGCTCTATTGTATTACTTGCTACCGTCAATATGATCTACCGTTAATTGGTTACTTTCGGTTGAGCTCATCGCTCATTGCAAATTGATCGGTGGGCTTTGTTGACATGCTCGTGATGAACTCGTCTTATAATCGAGATTGAATGTGATAGTTAGTTCATACTTGAGCTCTATTGTATTACTTGCTACTATCAATATGATGTCTTTGTTAATTGGTTACTTTCGGTTGAAAGCTAGTTATTATGATTCTTCATGTTGATTCTGTTGAGAGTATTCGGTTTTCGTTGGTAATCTAATGACTAGTTTGTGATTCTTCTAGTAGTCTCGTATGAGCTCATTCAACTTTTCATTTGCCATCTTGATCTCTCGTAGTCAACCTCTGCTTGATCGAAGTTTAATCTGTTTTGATTAATGATTGAGATCGTTTGACGCTTAAGCAAAGTATTGTTTAGAGCTCATAGTTTGAATTTATATTATCATATTCATTTAATGAAGAGTATAGACAATAGGATTGAGATGGCAAAGACTTGTTCTTTAGCTAGTCTCCTTCGAGAGCACATAATATCATCAATCAATATGTTGGAATAGTGTCTCTGTAATCGTTAATCTCTAGACCTTTTATTGGTCGAGATTTAATCCAGCGGTTCTTATTAAGAACCGTCTGTGATTCCTTTGCATTTCCTTAGAGAAGCTGGTGGATTAAGGAGTGTTAAATTCTTTAGAAATTATGCTTTAATGCTAATTAATTTTGTTGGGATTAATTCTGAAATTTTGCTAAAGCTGCATTTTTTACAACAATCCAAAAAGAAAGTTTTACTTGATTCTATTTTGTTTCTATGTTGGGATTAAACCTTTGCTTAGCATTTCCTTCGTCGATCATTTTACTTGATTCTAGTTCTATGTCTTCATTAAAGGCTAGTCTTCTATACATGAAGCATTAAACCTTTGCTTAGCATTTTCTTCGTCGATCCTGACACACTTGAGTGTACCTTTGCTTCGTGCCAATCCTCCACGGCACGAAGCAAATGGTACACTCCAGTGTGTCGAGCTCGATGAAGTAGGCTCGGGCAAAGATTTGTATCACTAGTTTCTATCTATACAAAGATCATAAGAGATTTGGTGGATTAAGGAGTGTTAGAATAGAAGTTGGTGGATTAAGGAGTGTTAGGAATGTTAGTAGTCCAGATGAGCTCATTCAACTTTTCATTTGCCATCTTGATCTCTATAGTCAACCTCTGTATTTCTTCCCGAGATTAATTGTTTCATATTTATGCTGGAATTATTTATGATTATTTGCTATGTCTATTTTACTTGATTCTATTTTGTTTCTATGTCTTCATTAAAGGCTAGTCTTACGCACATGATGCATTAAACCTTTGCTTCGTTGATTAAGGAGTGTTAGGAGTGTTAGAATAGGAGCAGGAGGCGGCGAGCCCTACAGATTAAACCTTTGCTTAGCATTTCCTTCGTCGATCTGACACACTTGAGTGTACCTTTGTTTTATGCCGTCCTCCACGGCATAAAACAAATGGCACACTCCAAAGGTGTCGTGGTCGATGAAGAGTATAGACAATAAGATTGAGATGGCAAAGACTTGTTCTTTAGCTACTCTCCTTCCGAGAGCACATAATAGGAGCGGGGAGGCGGCGAGCCCTACAGATTAAACCTTTGCTTAGCATTTTCTTCGTCGATCTGACACACTTGAGTGTACCTTTGCTTCGTGCCAATCCTCCACGAGACGGAGCAAATGGTACACTCAAAGGTGTCGAGCTCGATGAAGTAGGCTCGAGCAAAGATTTGTATCACTAGTTTCTATCTATACAAAGATCATAAGAGATTTGGTGGATTAAGGAGTGTTAGAATAGAAGGTGGATTAAGGAGTGTTAGGAATGTTAGTAGTCTGTATGAGCTCATTCAACTTTTCATTTGCCATCTTGATCTCTATAGTCAACCTCTGTATTTCTTCCCGAGATTAATTGTTTCATATTTATTTGGAATTATTTATGATTATTTGCTAATATTGCACATGTTGAGCATATTATTAAGTTTCAATGTATATGTTAATTTGGGACACTTGCAATCCATTTTATTGCATATGTAACTTATATAGATAGCAAGTAAGCGAGATGGCAGAGACATCGTCTTCGCCAAATCGCCACCGACGCTTGAGATGGAAGAGGCGTCGACGAGGTCGCCGACACCGACGCCGCTTGAGATGGAAGAGGCGCCGACGAGGTCCGCCGTCACCATCGGCGATAATGATACTGAGCGAGATGGCAGAGGACAATCGAAAATGCCTCACTGGCCGATCGGGTCATCACGAGGTCGGTGACTTTGGGGTCCCTCTGAGTCCCAAGAGATCGTGGTAGATTCGGACCATCTGCGGGATACTTGTAAGGAACGGGTCCTCATCACCACACCAACGTGGAAGGACTCGACGAAGAAGCGAAGGCGCTACTGTGGGATGTAACTTTCAGAGAAGTTCACTATTCCGTAGCACATGTGGCACGCGGCGACGGACGGCGATGCTCACGATGGGTAAATCGTGGAGGACCTTCAAGAGCATTCTTGTCACGGCACGTGAACACGGTCAAACGCCTTCAGCAAAGACAAATTCTTGACGGGAAGCATGGGACACCTTTGTGGCTATGAAAACGACGGCGAATTTAAGGAGCAAAGTGCGGCGCACAAAGCTCTCCAGACACGAAATACTCACCCAAGACAGACTCGGCACCACTGGGTACGCTGGTAAATACGAGGAATGGGGCGGAGAAGGAGAACCCGCTTCGATGTCACGCACCCGCTCCCTAAGCCGGTTAAAAGCGAGGGCACAAGTCTCGTCTTCGGGCAGCATCTCCTTCACAAACCCGGCAGACCAGGAAGTGTCCCAACGTGTGGTAAATATGTCGAACTACTAAGTTGTTAATAAGTCCATCACTTCATAGTGCCTATAATAACATGATGACCTCTTGCAGCGTGACTTGATCGCCCAAGCTTCCCAAGGCTCCTTCCATGCGATAGGAGAATGATATACTATCTACGGCCTTGGGAAACAAGGAGCACCTGGTCGCACGCGAGGCTTTGGGGTTAACGTGCCTTGGAGTTATGGATTCGCGGACGACTCATCGCACGATAGGACTAGGAAGAGATCCAAGGCGAGCACGACAACCGGTTGGTACAGATGATTACTAACCAATTTCAAGTAGAGATGGCAAGATTATGCGAGTCAAATGGATATACTCATGAGCCACGGTCGCAAGCCGCCCCGCTAATTCGAGGCGATCCTCCTCGACGTCGGAGTAGCGTCGCGTCACAAGATAATTGTGAACATGACGACGTCCGATTACGATAGACGACATCAAGGTAACGTACATCTATGGATCGCACCAAAGATAGACCTATAGGACGCCTTAGCTAATTGCGTATCATTTTGTAGGAGCCGACGCCTGAAGCTCCAAGTGAGGATGGATGGGTCCTTTGTATTGAGGTTGCGAGGGATGGTGTATCCATACGAGGAAGGGCGGTCAGACGGTGCCCGGTGGCGCACGTTACGCCAGGTCCAGTGGATATGGTACATGTCAATTTCCGAGCCGCCCCGTGAAGATTTGCCCGAACGAAGAGATCACAACACTAGGGATGCCGTCCTCTCTTTTATCCGATGGCCCAAGAAGGACATCGCTCGACCCAAAGAAGGTCTTGCGATCCGACACGACCATTCCTCTCCAACGGACCTCGATGACTCCACCTCATGTTTAGCCTCATAAGGCCACCTCTTCGATTCCGTGGAGAAGACGCCAAGGAACGACAAAAGCGCGCGCCGCCAGATCCGCTTCGAGTCATCTCACAAGAAGACGCCGCCAATCGCTAAGGCCAAATCGAAATCCACAAACGCATAGCGCCTCCCAAGTCCGGAAGTCCGCGATACCCGGAACTACATCATCGAAAACCATTGTGCTCCGATGCAAGATAATGCATTGGATATGCTTGTCGCTTTGCATGCCCGGTACTTGGCGAAGACCCAAAAGAAGGGTGCGACATCGAATCACCGCCGATACGAGGATAAGCATTTCTTCAACGGACGAGGTACTTCGTCGTGGGCTTCAATGACTTATTTCAACTATTCAACCTCGCTGGCCTCGACGTCTCGCTTCTACGATGTTGGACATCGTAAGTGCGCATAATCAAGTTCTACATTCATGTAATACCAATAAATATCACAACTCATTGCTTATGTATAGATACATCTTTGAAAAATGTCCGGAATGGAAAGAACCAATTGGGTTTCTCGACCCACATGTGGTATCGTTGCAAACCATCCAACAAGACTCCTCCTTCGTCGAGAAATACATAACGAGGTCATTGCTTCGTCGCATTTAACATGAAGTACATAGTGGTGCCCTACAACCAGGGGTAAGTGTCACTACTTGCTATACAAATTTCATTTGTACTTTATCGCAAAGACTTAACTTTGGTTTAATGACTATAGCGACATACATGAGTAGGTACCATCGATCCTTTTAGTTATTATACCCAAGAGGAACCATGTGATATACCTTGATTCCCTAAACCGCAACAAGCACAACTTCAAAGACTCTAAGAGGAATACTCGAGAGGTATGCTCATTTCCTCCTTACATAACTCTATTGTAGTCTTCATTCGCTTGAAATGGCCGAGGATAACCTTTTGAATCATGTAGGTCATTCATCAATTATGTTGCCAACAAAGGAATATACAATGGAAAGAGCGCCTAACTAACACACAGGATGGATTTTCCCAGACGCAGCGCTACAACACTATAATCCTATATCATACTTCATAATAACGCGTCTCGAACCGACTATACCTATATATGTAATTCTATTTTTGCGCCGCCAAAGAAAAAGATGATGAGTTATGTGCAATCTACGTGCGCTATCATATGCAAACTAATCCTTCTGACTAGGAAGAAGGATCCCGAGGTTTGTCAATCTCGAAATAATTATTTCCTAATTATAAATTTAAATATATATATCTTACCACTTTACTCTTGCTAGTGGCAGGCCTTGAATTTACAATGTGATTCACTCGTTGTGGAAGAGATCAAGGACATTTGAGGGAAGCTCTGCGCCTTTATCAACACAGAAATCATTAACGACAACGGAGAGTTTCACTCCGTCGCCAACCCAGAGCATCACCCCACTAAAACCTCTCAACGCAAAAAATTGTAATATAGTTGTAACTATAGCGACAATACTTGAACAAATGCGGATCTTTTGTAATTTATTTTGAGTAATGATCACTTTGAGTTGTCATGGCTCCTTGAATCTGTTTTTGTGAATGCTTGAATTGCTTTCGTGAATGCTTGTTTTCAGAGGGCATGGCTAGCAATTCCCGAGGCTAGCCAGAAAACACCAAATTGTGGGCGAGGCGATGAGCTATCACAGAGCGGTTTTACGTTAAAACCGCTCGTGAAGTCAAGTATCACAGAGCGGTTTGAGCAGTAAAACCGCTCGTGATAGGAGAATATCACGACGGTTTTTTTCGCTCAAACCGCTCGTGATATTGACTTCACTGCACGGTTTTTTAATAAAACCGCTCGTGATATTTCGTATCACAGACGGTTTTGTACCGTCTGTGATAATATCCTGTTATCACAGACCAACAAACATAGACGGTTCGGAAACCGTTTGTGATGACGGTTCCGAACCGTCTGTGATGTCGGTTCCTGTAGTAGTGGGGGGTGCAGGAAGTACATTGGGATGTGGTTGTCTCGCTTGAGTAGTCCCTAAGGACTCAACCTTATAAGCCATTGATCCGGGCCATTCCGTGCAACCACAAGTCCATTATGGGGTAGACCTGGCGAACTAATTGGCAATGCTTTGATTTGGTTCTGTTGTGGTGGAAGTATGAAACCTGGGATAGACATTCACACTAGCGCAAGAGGGGGCCAGGAAGGCGAAACCTTAGCGAGCGGAACCGAGTCAAAACAGAACCTTGTAAAGGTCTTGTCACGTGCTCTAGCCTGCTTACCTAAGGTAGTGAGCAGGGGCATCGACGGGTGCCAAACAAACTAGAGAATTCGTGTCTTGTGGGTAAAGTTGAACAACCTCTGCAGAGTGTAAAACTATTCGAATAGCCGTGTCTCCGGTCATGGACAATGCCTGGTGATTTTATGCAAGGGGTAGACTTTCTCAAAAATTGTAGTCATGGTTGGTTCCGAGTGGTCTGGGAAGTGAACAGGGTGTTCACGAGTGGTCCAGGAAGTGAACAGGGTGTTCATGAGTTGTTTCAAAGAACTTGATTACTTATGTATTAATCTTTCAATTTGTGCTTTGCAATCTATTACTGTATTTCCAGTCAATATTGCTTTCTGCAAAGTAACCATAAAGCTATTCTTGTTGAGCCTTGCACGAATACTATTTGCATACATTCCCTACGGCTTGCTTAGTACATTCAAAGTACTCACGGCTTTATGCACTCTGGTTAATCAGCAGTTGAAGAGGACCTAGGGAGCCCCGAGCTCTATGAAGAGGAGGTCTTTGAAGACCTTGCGTACTAGGAGACGTCCTCCACTCGATTGCCTGTGGCATGTCGAATGGCCTCCACGTGTTGTTTTGTTTGCCGCTGCGAGCTCTCTTTTGTTGTAGCCCTGCGTGGCAACTCTGTAAGAACCTTGACCATAAGGTCTTTTGCTGTATTTAATGTTAATTTGTCTGCTTCTTCTATAGTCTGTTGTATGGTTTTGATTACATTGTTGTTGGAACTATGCGAACTAGCTACTGATCTTGGGACTAGTCCAGAATGCACAGAGCGTCCTGGGGTTGCTCACCTCGGGGTCGCGACATCATGCTTGTTCTATCATCTATCATTTTTTCCCCTACGTGCCTACGTACGTAACTATACATCCTTTATAAGTAATGCGCCCTTGTCACATACTCACATATTCTATACTCTGAATGCATAATTATATACTAAAAAACTAATTACCCAACTCCTCATTACTCTGTACGACTACAAATTCTTGGTGATTATAGCATCATCAATCTGTTTAACATAATATACGTATTTAATAGAATTAGACACCACCAATTATCTATCTACTCATAATATACTACGCTTCGCTCTACATTCCTTTTGCCTTACATAAATATTTACACATGTAACAATAGTACACCCTTTTGCTACCGCTGCAGGACATCACGGCATTCAAATATCATCATGTATGTCTTTCTTACCTAAAATGGATTACATTTCCCCTCTATTACAAGGTACAAACTTTGTGTCATTGCTACCGACAGAACAGCCGAGGCTGAGTTCATCTTATTTGGAGATGTCGGCCAACACGATCGTTGGTAAACAGGTCGGTGCCATACTTAGATCGAACAGAGCAAGCGACGAAGTTCCTGCAGACATTGCCCAAGTTATTTGCAAAAACTTTATGTGGCGTTGCAGTATAACGGAGAGAAGCTTTCATGGACCGGCAAAAACTTACCAGGGAAACCGTGTAATAGCTGCACTCGGAAGACAGACATCTATTCCAAGTATCTCCAGTTCAATATGTACAACATCATGCTCAACTCAGTCTGCTACTTCCTCCACTAACACTACTGCTGTTCCCCTCCCTCTCCAGATAATTACATGCAAATGTCATCTTTAGACAACCGCAATTTACACAATGTTGATCATTGCATCTACTTTCATAGTCATATTTCTTTCTGATATTGCATGAACAAAAAACATGCTTCTCCCAGTAATAAAAATGTTCTGCTATCCTCGTTCTTAACTATACATAAAAAACACCATGCCACGCTACATATTTACCGCAATATATCTATGTCACTAATACAGGTAGCTACTTCGCTTACTTCATTCGTAGTACTAATCGCTATATTCTACCTTTTTCCATCAAATATATTTCTTCCCTATTCTTACTTCTCCTACACCGTAGCAAGCACTTGACATGCTATACAACATTATATGTTAACCACAACATATCGATAATACTAATACAGCCAGCTACTTCACCTATTTCATACACCATACAATATTATATTTCCATAGGTCTAAGAAAAGTGCTTATTGCTCAGACTACTGAACTATTCATTACATGCATAACTGACTACTCATACACCTCCTTCTCCACAACACCTAGCTATTACCGACAAAACAAAGCACACATTGTACGTCTCTTTCATCTCTCCATCATTATTACACCCAACAAACTATAATGTCTACATCGCTATATAACACAATTTAAATTCTACATGCTGGTAGGTCAAAAGACGACTACACACCGCTTGTTTCTACTCGGAAGAAACTCTTCGAACAAACTGATGCTTCACAGCAGGTACAACAATACAATGTCTATCAATTCTATTTTTTCTTTACAGTAACATGCCGGCCATATACGCGCTCACAATCTGCTGACCCAACCAGCCAACTCTCGACATGTTACCACACTACATGCAAAACACCGCTTACATAAACACACTTTTTTATGGTTCCAGTCTACACATCAAACAGGAAGCCTCCAATGCACCAGCGAACAAGATTCTCCAAAACATTCTGGGAAAAAACAATTAGTGTAAGTACTCGACGACATAAGAATTTTTTTTATTTGGAGCCCTTATTTATGCCTTATATAGACTTTACTACTCTTCTATATACTCTATCAGTAAACAAAAAACTTCTTCACGTACCTGTCTTAGACTGCCTATTTTTCCGTTCTGTACATAGTATACACAGTACTTGCAAGTGTCTTCAGACTATGTCACTTTATCCGACCGTCTTATACATTATATTTTTTACAGTCTATGCATACATTTATAGTACTATATTGATATCTATTTTCACAGCATACACAGATTATTAATCACCGGATAGTACATATTTCTTATGTACTCCTAATTGTGTTCACTCAGCTGTCAAAATAAACAATTGGTACGTACAGTTGCAACCCTACAACCTTGTCTATATCTTCTACTATACTTTTGGACAAACATTTTAATACTACTATTGAAATATACTGATGTTGTATACAGTCCATACACATGCAGCAAATATATCTGTGCTTCTTAATCAACACACACAGGTCGAGTTCGCTTTTTATTAACATTCTTCGCCACACACTTATACCAACTATAATTAATACTTGCACACTCCTTCAACCTGTTTATATTGTGCTCTTGCTGTACAACTGTTATAATACACAGATCAAACGTTGCTCCACCTGAAGACATTACTGTTTTATCATCTCGTGGCAAAGAATAGCCAACTAAAAAAGACAGCTAGGTAAGAAACCATTTATCATGCTCTTTTAAAGATCATATTATTTATGCTTACTTTATTGTATATAATGCATTTCTAGCATCTTCCTTCTGCTCTATATTCAATAAATTAACTCCAGCTAAAACTGAGCCAGCCATATTCGACTCTATTTCTATTCGGCACTACATGTAGAATTCTATTTCCTTCCCCGAAACATAGTGAACTAATACAGCTTACTCTTATTATTTTTCCTTCAGCAGCTCCTGCAAGAACTGTTGCTCTAGCGCACTTTTGTTTAACCTACTACCACGGAGATCCACAGCGCTCCCTCTATACTGTGCTATTATTAGTGCTTTCTACTCTCTGTTAACACAATGTAAATATGTGTCATGTATATAGCACTATGCCCCTGCCTCGAAACTACTATGCAACATGTTCCATCTCACATTCCATCTGCACGTCCTCTTTTGCCTGACAAAAAACGGTAATACTATCAGTTGACAAATATTATGTAATTCACATGGTCTCTTTTCTGTAAGTGATACCGTTTTGCTACTACTCGTTGCATACAATACATTGCATCATACCTGATGTTCTATGAAAATGGATTAGCTAGGTATATAGCTCTACTGCTAAGATCTTACATACCTATTTATTAAACTTATACATAGATCAAACTTGTGTTCAATCTCTATATATATACATGTTTGGATATTTCAAGTAAACATAACACACATCTACTTTTGTTTGTTTTCCACCCGTCTAATACACACAAACTAAATACCTACATCGTTCTATATTTAGCTATCAGCATATTCTTCCTTCAAACATAGTTACATATTCACATTTCATTTTGCTATACCATCTTTTCCCGGTCTTTTAATTAATCGTTTCTCTGTGAATACTCTAAATCTACTTTTCTTTTATATCCTGTCTGCACTCTCCATCATTGTTTTTCTTCGCTCCTTTATACACCGAGCATGCTTGTGCGCGTACAGGTACGTAGTCTATATAAGTCCGCTACAGAGTACACGCGTCAGGACTAGAAACTCAACAAACTGTCGTACGGCGTATAGATCAGAAGGCAATTAAGGTTAGATCTTGGTGCAACATGATCCGTGGCTCGGCGGTGTAACATGTCCTGGAGGCGATGGCACCTCTGTACACGGCCGCTGGGCTGGGCTACGCGTCGGTGCGGTGGTTCAAGGCCTTCTCCGCCGAGCAGTACGCGGGCATCAACCACTTGGTCGCTCTCTACTCCGCACCGGTCCTCATCTTCCATTTGGTCGCCACCAACAACCCCTACGCCATGAACGCCCGCCTCGTCGCCGCCGACACGCTGCAGAAGACGGCCATCCTGTTCTCCCTCATGGTGTGGGCGCTCTGCTCCAATTATCGCCGCCTCAATGCGATGACACCACTGCCTGCAGCATCTACACCGCGGGTGCAGTGGGTGGTGACCGTCTTCTCCATGGCCACGCTGCCCGGCATCATCATCATGGGGGAGCCGCTCCTCGGCGGCATGTACGGGTCGATGCCGTCCGGGGTCCTCCTGAAGCAGATCGTCGTGATGCAGTACTGCGTCTGGTACAACTTCGTCATCTTCTTCGGCCCGGCGCGCGGTGGTGGCGTGAACACGCAGCGCCAGGGTCATCCCGGAATTCCCTGCGGCAGTGGTGGAGAACGTGTTAGAGTTAATCTTGATGTTTATTAGTAGTTCTTTGATTAAACACATATTAGGAGTTGTTAGTTTGTATGTAGGCTGGTACTTAGTCAAGTGCATGTTGATGTGCACGTTGTGGTCATGCCATGGAAATCGGATCATGTGGCTAGTGGCTTGACTGCAAGTAGTGGCCACAGGGACATGCGTGAGAATTGGTCAAGTCTGTTAGCATGTGTGTGGAGTTGCACGGTGTGCGTGCTTGAAGTTCGGATCCGAACGTGCTTGTTAGTCTACTGGTTAGCTCTTGTATTTAACTGCTGTTGAGAGTGAAGAAAATACGAATGAAAAGCAGTTGCTGCGTCGGCCAAAACTCTTCTGTTCATCTTGAGTGCGTGTGTTCCAAGAGAGGCAGAGATGAGTGAGTTTTCTCCTGGGTTAATTCCAACAATTGGTATCAGAGCGAGGTACAAGAAGGCGAGGTGCGAGAAGAAGCTGTGCGGCGCGGCCGGGCAACGCGCGGCTCGGTCGGGCGACAGCGCCTGCGAGGCGCGGCGATGACGGAGCGATGGGCTCCCGTGGCGGTGGCGCACGGCAGCTAGCGGGGCGAGCGGTGGCAGCGGCGCTGCCGGCATAGCGTCGTCGAGGGCGCCGACCATGGTACAGGTGTCGAAGGAGGTGAACTGGGCGCGGAAGGAGTACGAGTGCATCAAGGTCTGCGAGGCCTCCGCGATGCAGGTGTACGAGACGTCCGGCAACCTCGTCGCCCTGGTGCATGTGGAGCGCGGCAACGACGATGTGAGTGAAGCGGAAGCGGTGTTCGCGCCTATGTATGTGTATATGGCACAGTAGAAATGTTGCATGTGTCATTTATTTCTTTGTATGCACGTAGGAGGTGTGTTACATACGTGCGTATATTTGTCATGGTCATGCATGTAGGTGAGTCAGTGCATGATGCATGTGTGTGCGCATGAGTTCTTGTAGATGTGTCCAAGTTCTCTTGTGTGTAAGCTCTAATGAAAGTCTCCGTCGCCGTCTAGTTGTGTTACCGGCGAAAGACAATCGGAGCTGAGGTGATGAAATGATAGACGCCGACAAGTTGTGTCACTGGCGGCATGGTCAGCAAGAAGACAGCAAAACTCCTTGGAGATGCGTCAGGAGATCGGACGTCGGCTTGTGAGTCAATGCATCAAGATTAAGGGGGAGAATGTTAGAGTTAATCTTGATGTTTATTAGTAGTTCTTTGATTAAACACATATTAGGAGTTGTTAGTTTGTATGTAGGCTGGTACTTAGTCAAGTGCATGTTGATGTGCACGCTGTGGTCATGCCATGGAAATCAGATCATGTGGCTAGTGGCTTGACTGCAAGTAGTGGCCACAGGGACATGCGTGAGAATTGGTCAAGTCTGTTAGCATGTGTGTGGAGTTGCACGGTGTGCGTGCTTGAAGTTCGGATCCGAACGTGCTTGTTAGTCTACTGGTTAGCTCTTGTATTTAACTGCTGTTGAGAGTGAAGAAAATACGAATGAAAAGCAGTTGCTGCGTCGGCCAAAACTCTTCTGTTCATCTTGAGTGTGTGTGTTCCAAGAGAGGCAGAGATGAGTGAGTTTTCTCCTGGGTTAATTCCAACAGAACGGAGGTGGTGAAAATGGCGACCGGACAGCGGGCGCAGATGCTGACCATGCTCAAGATGTAGAGATGGCGGACGTGGCGCCCAACGTAGGAGACGGCGAGGCAGCGGCGGCGAGGACTGGGAGCGGCGGCGCCGCGGCGGTGTGATGGATGTCGTGGAAACGGTTCAGACGTCGTCGCCGCCGACTCCATCGCCATCGGTGAGGCATGCCGTGTGGATGGCGGGGAAGAAGCTGCTCAAGATGCCGACCACTTACGCGAGCTTTCTTGGCCTTCTCTGGTCTCTGATCGCCTTCAGGTGCGTCGTAGCCTTGATTTCACGCCTCGATCGATCTTTACGTGCTTGCCTTCACGCTCAACGTTGTATGTTTCTGCTTAACTGATGTCGTCTAAAAACTTTTGCTTTTGGCTGTCCAAGTGTCTGGCTAATCTTGCGTACATGAACATTTGTTTTCACATTCAGTTCAAAAAAACATTTGTTTTCACAGGTTTGGAATCAAGATGCCTAAAGTTGTTGACGACTCGCTGTTTCTGATTTACACCACAGAGATTGGGCTAAGCATGTTTTCTTCAGGTTTTTACTCGCTCCATTTGGGTTGATTTCACTAATTAAGAGTCGCTTAATCCACCGACAAGACTAGACTAGTATTACAAAAATGAATCTACTGCCGAATTACGGCTGAATTATATGAGCATTCTTCTGACATTCAGGGACGTTCATAGCACGGCAGACCCGGTTGGTTCCGTGCGGCTGCGCCGTCGCGTCTCTCTCTACGGTGTTCAAGATTCTGATAGGCCCGGTGGTCATGCTACTCGCCTCTCTTGCCCTTGAAATACGCGGGTCTCTTTTACACATGACTGTTGTGCAAGTAAACCTCGTCTGTCACTCGATATAGGCTACTATAATTCACTCACGCTCAAAAGACTATGTATGTAAATAATTCACTTATGAACCTCTTAGACGTCTAAGTTGAGTTTATATTTTGTTGAACAACCATTTTTATTGTGAACTTGCTTAAAACTCGCTGATTATTTCAACCTGGATGCAGACTGCTTTGCCCCTTTCTATCACGTCATTTGTGTACGCAGAAGAGTACAAGTTCCACGCGGCCATCATGAGCACAGGGTTCGTTTATTATCCCACAATTGATTAACCAGTTCCTTTCTGGTTTGTTCCAAATACAAGTATGCAACCATACTGAATTATTCACTAAAACAGGGTTATCCTTGGGATGTTCATATCACTCCCTGTCACAATTGTGTACTATATTTCGCTGGCACTGTGATCGGGAAGAAGATGAAGCAAGCGCTCGAAGATTCACTTATGTTCGTAATCATAAGACTATGCGTAATATAGAATTGTTCATAGTAACATTTTACATTGAATAATGAGTACTACAGAAAGCATTGGCCGTGGCTTCATCATATTGCAAAGTGTAAAGTCCATTTTACATCCCTGAACTTTACGCCGAGTCTAAATTACCCTCTGAACTCCAAAATCGTCTAATTTGCACCCTCGAACTCATCATACCATGTGAATCCACCCCCTCGGGCCGAAAACAGGTGGTTTTGGGCCACGCTGGCATCCACGTGGGGCGGTTTCGCCGTGTCAGCGTCCACGTTGGACGGTTTCGCCGCGTCAGCGCCCAGTTAAGTAGAACCTTTGCTTGCGCATCGCATCCCCATGCCAAAAAAACGAAGAGCTCCCAAATCGTAGAACCCTAGCGGCAACGACCCCTCAGCGGCGACCCCGCGGCGGCGTGCGAGGACCACTCGGAGGCGACCTCACGGCGGCGCGCGACTTCCACTCGGCGGCGACCCGTGGCGGCGCCACGACGACCACTCATGGCGACTTCCACGGATGTCCGCTCACGGCGAAGGCGTCGAGTCTTCATTGGTCATGAGACGGGTTGGTGGCAAGGAGGGTCGTCATCGTCACCCATACCGCATCATGGCGCCGTTGGAGTATTCGCCGCGATGATGTGCCATCATGACGGAAGGCCGTCTTGGTGGATTTCGTGGAGTGATTCAAACCCAGGAAGGAGGTACATGACTTGTATGAGGGCGCGGATGAGTAATGTGATGCTGTAAATTGGTATTTGATTCGTTGAATTAGTTTTCTTCACTACAATTGTTTTGTACTGTGGTCAATTTGGTAGGCTGGAGGTTGCAATTTTTGGGTTTGGGCAGACGAAGAGACGGCTCCCTTTGTGAAGGAGGTTATGCTGGATCTGCGAGACACTATGAGGTCTCTAAGGAGGCAGAACAAAGCTTTGAGAGCTTCTGAAGCTGATTCAAGGGCTAAACTGGAGGGTATGATGGATGCGCATAAATCTGAAGTGGCTACTCTGAGAGGAATGTTGATTGCGAAGGATGCAGCACTGGATGAAAAAGAAAACTAGAGTTGTGAAGTATGAGAAAGAAAGAACATGCTGTTTTGCAGTAGTGGTGTCATGTGTTTTGCTTGTAGTTGCTCTCTTGTGTAACTACTAACTGAGATTTCTGGTTTTAATTGATAACTGCCATCTTTGTGTAAGCATGTGTTGTCAAGTATGTGAAAGAAAGGAACATTTTGTGAAGTATGACAGTTGTCATGTTTGGTTGACTAATGGGAATGGAAATGGTAATGGTGTATGCAAAAGTACTAGTAGAACAATCAACTTGTAATGTCATGCCAATATGCCAGGTCTATGCATATGGTAATATCATGCAAACAAGGCCAGGTCAATTCTTCCTAGCTTATGAGAATACAGCAAGTGCTGGAACCAACCTGTAATGTCATGCCAGTATGAAATCAGAAAAGATTTGACAAACCAACTTGTGATAACAACAGAGAAAATCATTACTAGTCAGGAATAGTAACAACAGAGAAAATAACCTTGAGAGTATTATACAAACTTGTTCATGAGCTTATAGCCATAAGAGGATGTGCTGGTCAAGAATCTATGCATCTGTGGTAAGACCAACTTGTTCATGCATACACTGAACTCCAGGAGTATCAACTCACCTAACAATTGACAGATTAGAAGCAGTTCATGCATACACTCAACACCACAGATTGATAGATTAGAAGCAGTTCATGCATACACTCAACACCACAGATTGATAGATTAGAAGGACATCAGCATTCATTAAAGTACTTTCATAAACACACAGGTCTGTGAAAAGTGTCCTCAAGTCTGGCACATTACATCCAACTTCTACAAAGTCTGGCAAAATACATGCATAAGTCTATCACATTACAACCCTTAGTCAAGACTGGCACATTACAATCACTTGGAAGGCATCTGTTTCTTGCCCCTAGTGAAGACTTTCTTCTTGGCCTTGCATGAAGGTTCCTGTGCTGTGACATGAGCTCTTGCAGACCCTGAGTTCAAATTGATGTTCATTGTCGAGCTAGCCTGTGAGCCTAGAACATGAGCCTCAAAGTTCATAGTAGTTGACCCCCCCCCCTTTGGTTGTTATTACATTGGCCTTAGCTGATGTCTTGATTAACTCCTGAACAGGCATACCAGACTTCAATATGGAAAAGGAGACATGGCCAATTATGTGCATGTTGTAATCAAAGTGGGAATATGTTAGTGATGTCGCTTACATCTTGGATTGTTGTTCTTGTATGCTGTGATTGCAGCTGTCCTGAACCACTTATCCTCTTATGGCTAAAAGCTGATGATGCAGTCACTGCCTTCCCCTTCCTCAGTACACTCTCCTGGCTTCCTGGTGGTAATAATACCTGAGAGCAATTTATCATTAGCAGGTGACAAGAAGGTGACAATGCACATTACCATTGCATCCATATTATGTACATTACCAATAGCATCCATATTATTTAAACAAAAGAAGGTGACAATGCACATTACCATTGCATCTAGTGGTGGCATAGGAGCATTTGTAGCAGCTTCCCCTCTTCTCTTCATGAAGGATCCCCTATTGTGGCCAATGCCTTTGCAAAGTCTGCACCTGATGATGGTGCCAACCCTAGAAACTCTTGTGCTCTTGGGTTTCTCATTCGGTTCCCTTCTCCTCTCCTTCCTTGGCCTTCCTGGCATCTTAACATACGCAGGAGGTCTTGGTTTTCATCTTTCAGAGGTGGGCCATGAAGTAATACCCTCCACTGGTTGCAGACAATCACTACTACAAAACAGGCTATAGTAGACGCCCCATCACAGACGGTTCCTTTGGAACCGTCTGTATTGGGTCTGTCCGGACCTGCGTTTGGTGCTACCAGCCTATCACAGACGGTTCTTATTTAGAACCGTATGTGATAGTCATCTATCACAGACGGTTTATTAATAGAGCCGTGCATGAATTATCCTGACGGTTCTATTCACAAACCGCTGCGTGATAATCAGACCAATCACAGACGGTTCTCATTGAAACTGCTCGTGTAGCTATCACTGAGCGGTTCTCAATAAGAACCGTCCGATTGAGAACCGTCTGTGATAGTACATAGACTGTTCTGAATGAGAACCGTCTGTGATAATTAGTTATCATAGACGGTTCTAATTAAGAACCGTATGTGATATCCTCCATCATATAAATTGCGCCTGACACATCCCTCTACCGCACTGCAGCTCTGGAGGCCCTGTGTCCACTGCCGCACTGCCGCACTGCCGCTGCCTCTGTCACTGCCTCTACCGCTCTGGAACAACCCTACCGCTGGCTCCACTTAGATCTGCTCTCCTCTCCCATGCGCCACTTTCGTGCCCTAGCTCCTCCAACCTGCTCCTTCTTGTTCTAACTGGGAGCTGCTTGTTTGTCCGGCTCAGGTGAAAATTCAAAAAGATAGTGAGGTGTGGTTGAAGATTATTGGCACAAAAAATTCCAACTTGGATTTGCTCAGTCTTTGTTTAGAATTTTGAGGCATAGCGCTGTAAATACTAAATAACTACCATATGTTATTGCCATTATACTTGGTGATGAAATTTGATATGCAGTGCCACTAGGTGATTGCATATGATTATTTTCTTTATAATGTCTATGAAAAGGCATATGTGGTTTTGTAGGCAAATAACAACCTTGGTGTAGGTCAAATTAATTAGTCCAAAGTAATATCAGCATATCACTATAAATTCAGATAGATGGGATGCAAATAGGGTCGTTCTTTTGTCATGTGAAACGTCCTGTCTTCTACCATACATTGTAGCTAATTGAGGATTAGATGCTCAGTATTCTAGTCCTATTTGGTATGGTCTTAGATGTTTGTCATATGCAATAGTTATCTATGACTAGATGTTTTGTGAAAATGTTAAAATTTGGAGTTGGTACAATTCTCTCTTCCTGGAGGCATATCAGATGCCTAAAGCAAGAAAGAAAACTTCGTTATGAAGCTTCACTTGCATATTTAAATTCATGTTTGCTATAAATTAATCGCTAATCAATTTGACAGTAATTTGTTACATGTGTAGTGTAGATGGATCGAAACTGGATGTACGGTGTGAACCATGTGAGTCAAGAGTACATTAATGGCGTGGTTGCTTTTAGAAGAGCCGTTGAGCAGGATATGTTGAAGAAAGGGATAAATTTTATGTACTGTCCATACATTGATTGTGGTAATCTGAAGATGTTTAACAACGCGACGCAGATCGAAACGCACTTGATTCGAAGGGGTTTCAAAAAAGGATATACATGTTGGACCAATCACGGTGAAGAGCAGATTATACCAGAAGTTAATAATGACGACATCGCCGAGGAAGTCAACGATTTGCCGGATGTGGACTGTGCTTTTGATGAGGATAGGTGGCACGATGACAATCTGGATAAGATGCTACGCGATACAGAAGAGAACTACAGTGAGAGAGAGTTTTGTAAATTCGAGGGTTTATGGGAGGACTCCGTGAAACCTTTGTTCCCTGGCTGCAAGCCGGAATACACAAGGTTGTCAACCGTGCTTAAACTGCTGAAATTGAAGGCAAGCAATGGTTGGTCCGATAAGAGTTCCACGGCGTTGTTAGGTCTCCTAGCGGACATCCTTCTGGAGGAAAACATGTTGCCCAGCACCATCTATCAAGCAAAGAAGGTTATTTGTCCATTGGGAATGGAAGTAGAAAGAATACATGCATGTCCGAATGATTGTATCCTCTACCGTAAAGAGTATGCAGACATGCATGTATGTCCGTGTGCAAAGCATCCCGATACAAGCGCCGAATCATCGCTAAGGTGAAGCAAGGACCTCTCGCTAAGATGTTGTGGTATCTGCCTGTGATCCCACGTTTGAAGCGTTTATTTGTAAACCCAAAGGAGGCAAGATTGCTGCGTTGGTACTCAGAGGAGCGTAAGAGAGATAGAAAGCTAAGACACCTGCCGATTACGCAAAGGAGAAACTTCGATCGAGCTTCAAGAGTTCAATCTTGAACCGAGGAACATAAGGTTAGGGTTGAGTACGGATGGAATGAATCCTTTCGGTAACATGAGCAGCCGACATAGAACCTCGCCCGTGAATCTATGTATGTACAACCTTCCTCCTTGGTACGTGTATGAAGCGGAAGTATATTTTGATGTCACTACTTATCCAAGGGCGAAGCAACCGGGAATGATATTGATGTGTACCTAGCACCATTGCTGGAGGATCTTGTGACACTGTGGAACGAAGGGGTACAGGTATGGGATGCGTACAAACGAGAGAACTTCACTTTACGGCAGTCCAAGTGACGGCAAGCCTCTTGGAGACGTGCAACGTCGTTTTGGAGGACCACACCGACGACGCGGTAAACTCGTCGAAAGTGGGAGATCACCCGGAAGACACGACGGAGGAGGATGTCAAGACGGCGGAAGGTGGCCGTCACCCGCTCCGGCAAATTCTCGGACAGAGGAGTGAAGACATTGTTGAAATAGTGTTCTTCCGCAGCACGGTTCAACGTACAGCGAGAGAGGTGCGTGTACAGTGCGGCCAGGTAGGCCATCAATGCCGGCGACAAGGAAATAGAAGAGGCAACCATTTCTGTTTTTGTGGAGAAAGGGGATCAAGGAGGTTGTGTGAAATACATTGTAGAAGGGGACATCTATTTATAGAACAAGTTCTAAAGCTGGAGCGGGAGATGAAGAGATAGTTGGGGAGCTGTAGCGACGTTGGAAAATGAAGAGACGAAGCCGTGTGATTGTGAGACGAAGAGACACACGCGGGAAAATGAAGAGACTTATTATTCATTTCTCACCAGGAGATATATCACAGATGGTCTTCAAATAGAACCGTCTGTGGTAAGGATATCACAGACGATTTCCTACGAGAACCGTCTGTGATATGGAACATATCACAGACGGTTCTATTAGGGAACCGTCTGTGATAGCCTTACCATAGACGGTTCTTTAATAAAACCGTCTGTGATATACTTTTTATAACGCAGGAACCGCTAGGGTTTTGCTCTCACTCATCACTTCCTCTCCCGTGCCCCTTAGGCTCTCGCGCGCTCGTTCACCTCCTCTAGGGTTTAGGGCTCGCCCGTTCACCGCCGACTACGACCTCGGCGCCACCGCCCCCGACCTCGACGCCCCCGTTCACCTCCCCAGCCGTAAGCCCCGACGTCGCCGCCTCCGACCTCGACGCCACCGCACCCGACATCGACGACGTTGCACCGTCCTCCTCCCCTGTCGGCGTCCTGCCTCTACACTGGCCTCCTCCCCGCGCCGTCCTCCTCCCCGTGTCGGCCTCCTCCCTCTGCACCGGCCTTCTCCCCGTGCTATCCTCCTCCCCGTGTCGGCCTCCTCCCCTGCACCTCCCTCCTCCCCGTGACTGCCTCCTCCTCGTGACCGGCCTCCTCCTTGCACCATGAGTTCTTGTGCGGCATCCTCTCTGTGAGTATTGCTCCTCTGTGGCAGTTCGGTTGATCTTTGCATATATATATTTGTAGTGCTAGTTGATACCTTGATCTGTATTAGTTCTGATTTCTTAATCTAGTACTGAAGATATTGCAAATTGATTAGTGGGCTTTGTTGACATGCTCTGTGATGAACTCTGTCTTATACTTAGATTGAATGTGATAGTTATTTCATACTTGAGCTCTATTGTATTACTTGCTACTGTCAATATGATGTACTGTTAATTGGTTACTTTTGGTTGAAAGCTAGTTATTCTGATTCTTCTGGTTCATTTGATCTCTAGCATTTGAAGTGGATACTGTTATGTCAGCCAATCGGCTTTATCACTAAACCTGTGTCTTCATGTTCAGTTCTATTGAGATTATTCAGTTTTTGTTGGTAAACCTGCGTCAGCCTCCTCCCCTGCACTGGCCTCATTCAACTTTTCATTTGCCATGTTGATCTCTATAGTCAACCTCTGTACTTCTTCCTGAGATTAATTATGTTCATATTTATGCTGGAATTAATTATGATTATTTGCTAATATTGCACATGTTGAGCATATTATTAAGTTTAAATGTATATGTTAATTTGGGACACTTGCAATCCATTTTATTGCATATGTTACTTATATAAATAGCAAGTAAGCGAGATGGCAGAGGCACTTCTTCGCGCCACATCCGACGCCGCAGATGGAAGAGGCGCTGACGAGGTCGCCATCATCGACGCCAAGAATGGAAGAGGCGCTGACGCCGTCAGCCGTCGTCGCGATAATGACACTAAGCGAGATGGCAGAGGACAATCGAAAATGCTCGGGCCGACGGTCATCACGGAGGTCGGTGACTTTGGGGTCCTCTCGAGTCCCAAGAGATCGTGGCGAGATTTCGGACTATCTGCGGGATACTTGGAAGGGAACGGGTCCCCATCACCACACCAAGGTGGAAGGACCTGACAAAACAAGCGAAAGGCGTGCTGTGGACAGAACTTTCAGAGAAGTTCACTATTCCAGAAGCAGACGTGGCACGCGTGCGACGGACGGCGATGCTTACGATGGATAAATCGTGGAGGACCTTCAAGAGCATTCTTGTCACGAAGTACGTGAACACGGGTCAGATGCCCTTCATGAAGTATAGATTCTTGACGCGGGAAGCATGGGACACCTTTGTGGCTATGAAAACGACGGCCAAATTTAAGGAGCAAAGTGCGGCGCACAAAGCTCTCCAAACACGAAACACTCACCCACACAGACTCGGCACCGTTGGGTACGCGGGTAAATACGAGGAATGGGCAGCGGAGGAGGAGAACACAACCGGGCCATTTCCTGATATCAGAGACCCGCGTTCCCTAAGCTGGTTAAAAGCGAGGGCAAAAGTCTCGTCTTCGGGCAACATCTCTTTCACAAACCCGGCAGACCAGGAAGTGTCCCAACGTGTGGTAAATATGTCGAACTACCTAGTTGTTAATAAGTCCATAACTTCATAGTGTCTATAATAACATGATGACCTCTTGCAGCGTGACTTGACTGCCCAAGTTTCCCAAGGCTCCTTCCATGCAGACAGGGAGAAGGATATACTATCTATGGCCTTGGGAAACAAGGAGCACCCAGGTCGCACACGAGGCCTTGGGGTTAACGTACCTTGGGTCATGGATTCGCAGATGACTACTGCACATATAGGAGTAGGAAGAGATCCAAGGCCAAGCACGACGATCGGTTGATACAGAAGCTTACTGACAAATTTGAAGAAAAGATAGCAGCATTGCAGGATCAACTGAATCAACTCCTGAGCCAGTCGCAAGCCGCCCCTGTTAATTTGGGAGCCAGTCCTGCTCGACATCGGAGTAGCGTCGCGTCCGTGCATAATTCTGAACATGACGACGTCCAATTACCAATAGACGACATCAAGGTAATGTACATCTATGGAATGCACCAAAGATAGACCTATAGGACGCCTTAGCTAATTGCGTATCGTTTTGTAGGAGCCGACGCCCTGCAAGCTCCAAGTGAGGATGGATGGGTCCCTTTCTATTGAGGCTGCGCGGGGGATGGTGTATCCATACGAGGAAGGGGTAGTGCAGCACGGTGTCCAGGTGGCATAGGGTTACGCCAAGGTCCAAGTGGATATGGTACATGGCAATTTCCTAGCCGTCCCGCTGAAGATTCGCCCGAACGAAGAGATCATAACACTAGGGGATGTCGTCCACTCTTTTATCCAGTGGCCCAATAAGGACATCGCTCTAGACCCAGCAGTGCCGTGATCTGGACACGACCATTCCTCTCCAACGGGACCCTCGATGACTCCACCTCATGTTTCGCCTCAGAAGGCCACCTCTTCGATTCCCGTGGAGAAGACGCCGAAGGAACAGCAAAAGAGTGCCGCCGTATCGGTTCCCGAGTCGTCTCACAAGAAGACACTGCCAATCACTAAGGCCAAATCGAAATCGACGAACGTTAAGGCGCCTCCCAGGTCCGGGAAGTCCGCGATATCCGGGGACTACATCATCGGAAAACCGTTATGCTCCAACGCAGTATTAATGCACGCTGGATATGCTTGTCAGGCTTTGCATGCCTGGTACTTGGAGAAGACCCAAAAGAAGGGGTGCGATACTGGAACCACCGTCATATACGAGGAGAAGCATTTCTTCAACGGGACGAGGTACTTTGTCGTGGGCTTCAACGACTTATATGACCTATTCAACCTCGTTGGCCTCGACGCCTCGCTTCTACGATGTTGGACACTGTAAGTGCGTACAATCAAGTTCTACATTCATATAATACCGATAAATGTCACAACTCATTGCTTATGTATAGATACATGATGAAAAATGTCCGGGAATGGAAAGAACCGGTGGGTTTCCTCGACCCACATGTGGTATCGTTGCAAACCATCCAAGGCACTAGCCCTTCGTCAAGAAATACATAATGAGGTCATTGCTTCATCAAGAACATGAAGTACATAGTGGTGCCCTACAACCGTGGGGTAAGTGTCACTACTTGCTATACAAATTTCATTTGTACTTTATACGCAAAGACTAACTTAGGTTTAATGACTATAGCAACATACATGAGTAGGTACCATCGATCCTTTTAGTTATTATACCCAAGAGGAACCATGTGATATACCTTGATTCCCTAATCCGCAACAAGCACGACTTCAAAGATTCTAAGAGGAATACTGAGAGGTATGCTCATTTCCTCCTTACATAACTCTATTGTAGTCTTCATTCGCTTGAAATGGCCGAGGATAACTTTTTGGAATCATGTAGGTCGCTCATCGATTATGTTGCCAACAAAGGAATATACGATGGAAAGAGCGCCTAACTAATACACAGGATGGATTTTCCTAAGACACGCTACAACACGATAATCCTATATCATACTTCATAATAACGCGCCTCGAATCGACTATACCTATATATGTAATTCTATTTTTGCAAAGGCCGCCAAAGAAAAAGATGATGAGTTATGTGCAATCTACATCTACTATCATATGCAGCTAATCCTTAGAGCTAGGAAGAAGGATCCTGAGGTTTGTCAATCTCGAAATAATTATTTCCTAATTATAAATTTAAATATATATATAGCTTACCACTTTACTCTTGCTAGCGACAGGCCTTGGATTTACAATGTGATGGACTCGTTGCGGAAGAGATCAAGGACATTCGAGGGAAGCTCTGCACCTTTATCAAGTTAGAAATCATCAACGACGACGGAGAGTTTCACTCCGTCGCCGACCCAGAGCATCACCCCGCCGACACCTCTCAACGCAAATAATTGACTCAATTGTAATCGAGTTGTAACTATAGCGACAATACTTGAACAAATGCGATCTTTTGTAATTTATTTTGAGTAATGATCACTTTGAGTTGTCAACAATTGATTATCTCTGATGAATCTATTTTTGTGCATGCTTGTTTTCAGAGGGCATGGCTAGCAATTCCTGAGGCTAGCCAAAAAAACAGCAAAAATGTAGTTAGGAGTATGAACTATCATAGACGGTTTTTTGTTAAAGTCGTCTGTGAAGGCATAGTATCACAGACGGTTTCCACTAAAAACCGTCTGTGATACGCCAATATCACAGATGGTTCTCAACAAAAACCGTCTGTGATACGTGAATATCACAGACGGTTCTAAATAAAAACCGTCTGTGATATTCGCGTATCACGCACGGTTTTATTTAGAACCTTCGTGATATTGGCGATCGCGAAGGTTTTAGTGGAAACCGCTGCGTGATACTAGCCTTCACTGCACGGTTTTAAAAACCGCTCGTGATATTGCGTATCACAGACGGTTTTGAACCGTTTGTGATAACTACCTATTATCACAGACCAACAAATATAGACGGTTCGGAAACCGTCTGTGATGACGGTTCTGAACCGTCTATGATGTGGCTTCATGTAGTAGTGAATGCTCATAGGTCTTGTTGAATTCTTCAATTGAATAGCACCTTGCAATAAATTCATTAATGTCCCTTGAGCTGTAGTAGATGCAAGATACAGTATGGCAGCATGGCAAACCAGAAAGTTGTCAATACCTGCAGGAGCAGGTTTTGTTCTCTAGACTAACAGTGAACCTCTTGTCATGGTGTTTAACTTCATAACCATCTTTCCCATTCCACAAAGCATGACAAAAACAAGACTCAGTTATGTAAGACTTTAATTTCTTGAATATGTTTGGGCATACTTGTCCCTGCCATCTTTGAGCCTTAATTCTTTGTTCTTGAATCCTCACTATAAATTTGCATCTAATCACCTCAAGCATGCTAATAATAGGTAGAAACCTAGCTGAAATGATCCAATTATTGAAAGACTCACACATGTTATTGTCGATTGAATCACAGTTGGAGTCCAACTTGAACCAGGCCCTGCTCTAGTGATGTGGGTCAGTCTTCATCATAGCTTTTTTGCTCCTTCTGGTGTCTTCTGTGCCAATTGAGCTTTGTAGAAGTTGAACATCATCATGCAGGGTGCTTTCACACACCTCCAGAACCTCTTCTGAAAGTCCTTGTCCTTGTAAGTCTTCTTCTAGTTGGCATAAATATGCCTAGCACACGTTTTGTGCTCACATTTAGTTGCCCAATTGGCAATAGCATTAATGAGGCCCTACAAGAATAGATGTCAGTTTCCAAGCCAAGTACAAGTTAGTGTGGATATGCATACCTTCTGTTGGTCAGATATGATCACCCAAACATCACCATCACCAATTTTAACATCTTTGAACAACAATGCACAAAACCAATCCCAAGAATCATTTGTCTTTTTCTCAACCACTGCCCAGGCAATTGGGTACATCTGGTTGTTGGCATCCCTGCCAATAGCACATAGCAGCTCACCATATGTTGCTCCTGTGAAGAAGCAACCATCAAGTCCTATGACTTTCTTACAGCCAGCAAGCAGACCTCTCTTACAAGCATCAAGGCACACATAAAATCTTTGGAATACTGGGTCTTCATAGTCATGGTTTAGGAGGACCACAACAGTACTTCCTGGGTTGCTCCTCAAGAGTTCTAGCTGGTAATCAAACACCTTGGAGTACTCACCCTTGGTGGAATCTAGCAATCTTTGCATGACAATCGACTTTGCTCTCTTGCACTTGGAGAGGCCAACATCTGCTTGCATTTCCTCCTAGACAGTGGCCTTCAAGCTTTCCATGCTCCAAGTGGGATTTGCTTTGATCATCTTCTCATACTTGTCTGCAATTCTTTTCGAAGTCACATGTTGTCTCTTCTAGGTGGGCATGTGTGCTCATCGACAAAAGATGCAACCTACCAGCTCTCTGTCCTACTGTTAGTGGATAAGAGTATAACCCAGGGGCACTTGACCCAATCACACTGAGCTCTAACCCTAGTGGCCTCATCCTTCACAAAATTAATCACCTTCCGTTCTGCTATCCCATAGTTGACAATAGCTTCCTTGAACTGTTGCTTGCCTGCAAACTTCATACCCAATGCAAATTTTTGGGACAACAGCACGGGGATCAAACCTAGGATACTTGGACTTCTTCCTAATCAGCTCATCACCATCCTCTTCAAAAGAAGCTTCATCATCAGTACTGTCATAGTACTTAGTCTCATTCTCATCATCAACATGGCTTCATTAAATGCATCAACAGACTGTGGATGAGATCCCTCAAAGAATATGGCATCAGGATTCAATGCCTCTCCTTCCTTAAGCTTCTTGTTGAACTCCTTCAACTTTTTCTTGATCTCTACAGCCTCCTCATCATCCTCTGAACTCTCACAATCACCTGGGAGGTAATCACTACCACTGCTACATGTGTCCTCCATAGCTACAATAGCTTGCTTCTTCTTATCCACCTTGCTCTTTTCACTGCTACATGACCCATAGAACTGCCTAAGTGAAGCTAGTTCCGTCTACCTATCCTTAGGAGTAGATGGAACGATGCCCACTTGCTTGCCTCCAGAAGTTACATATTCTATGGTACCACTCTTATTACCCACATCTTGGGTAACAATCTTCTTGCCAATATCTTCATCATCCTCTGCCTGCATTTCTACAGCCTCCTCATCGTGCATCTCTTCCTCAAAGTCACTTCCTTCCTCATGGTCGTCGTCTCCATCAGTTTCTTGTTCAGCCGAGTCGACATATATCTCAGCAACGCCACCGTCAGTAATGCAATCCCTCATTAGTATGCATGTCTTGTTGTCAGTCAAAACCCTCAGACCATTGGCAAGATCTTTCCCAGGGAATAGCCAGTGGAGCAAAGTGTCTTCGGTAATTTCACAATGGTCTTGCAGGTGGCCTCTAATCTCTGGCAAAGAAACTTTGTCTCTATCGATCCAAGATAGTGCCTCACAACCGCCCAGATAATGCACATACTTGCCGTCATTGAAAAATTCTCCTCCAAAACGATATCGAACACACAAATGCTCCAACAAATCCATGTCCTACATGCGCAGATGATGAATGTGCTTACAAACTACTTGCTTCCACCGAAAAGAAGCATCCTAATCCAAGAACCGACACAAATAAAGAAGAACTAACCTCACAATCGGTTCCGCTGCCACGAGTGGAAGTCGACGCCGCCTAGGGATTTCGGAGAGGGAGTGGTCATCGCACACCGCCGTGGGTCGCCGCCGAGTGGTCGTCACGCACAACCGCGGGCTCGCCGCCGAGTGGTCGCCGCCGCCAAGATGTTGTCGCAAGCTAGGGTCCAAAGATTTGGGGAAAATCGAATGGGGAATTAGGCGATGCGTTGCGGATAGCGGTCACTTAACTGGGCACTGACGCGGCAAAACCGTCCAACGTGGACGCTGACGTGGCGAAACCGCCCCACGTGGGTGCTAGCGTGGCCCAAAACCACCTGTTTTCGGCCCGACGGGGTGGATTCACATGGTATTATGAGTTTGAGGGTGCAAATTAGACGGTTTTGGAGTTCAGGGGGTAATTTGGACTCGGTGCAAAGTTCAGGGGTGTAAAATGGACTTTTTCCTATTGCAAATGAACGCAAAATGCCTTTCAGGTAAAACGAAAACTAGAACAAGTCAAAGCTTGGGTAATAGGTGTCGCCCTAAAAGAGTCATATGCTTATGCTGGTAGAGGTTGCAGGGTCTTTTCACTTCCCTAGATGTAGCCTTCGACGTATGCTAGACCCTCTGGACTTGATCCACCACCCCTGTAGTCTTAGTCCGCAAGTGGTCTTGACTCCCTCCACTCCATACGGGGTGGCCCCGCAGCGCAAGCCCCTGGGGCCCCTCTCACGGTCTCGCTCCATGTGAGGTGGTCCGGGGCGAGGGCCTTCGGGGCCCTTCTCTCCAGGATGTGTGGTGTCCTTCTGGCAGAGCTGCATTTGACAGTCTTTCTGTACCTTTATCCTGTGCGAGGGCGAACACGGCACCCTCGTCTAGCCCGAGATGCATCCCTAGCTCTGTGCCTTCGACGACGGTCTTTTTGGTGCCATCGTCATCAGATCGTTGGGGTCGTAGACCGCCCCTACGACAGTAAGTACACTGACTTCTTGTCCCCCTTGTCACGGATGTATGCTCAATCTCCCTAGCCCTTACTGAAGCATGTAAGAGCAGCTTTAATAGATTTAACACCGTGGAGTAATATAGTGCTAGAAGGGTTAATAGAGTTTTACGCTAGTTTTTATAATAGTATTAGGAATAGTACCTCCCAGAACCAGAAAGAGTGATGTGAAAATACTGTACTCTAAGCATGATGGCCAGTGATAGGGCCAAGAAAGATGGACACATGTTGCCAACCGGGAGCACTAGAGGGGTCAGAACACAACGGGCTTGAGAGTTGAGAGAGTAAAACAAGAATTTTTTTAAAATAATATTAATTTAAAAGATAATTGCAAAAATAAATAGTTGATTTTTTTTTTACAAAACTAGGTGTCCGTCGTCAAATTCTTGTCGTCATTCCAATTAACGATAGAGACCGATACACTAGCGACAGTGGGCTCAACAGTACAGAGATGTTCCTGTTGCTAGTTGAATTGGCAAAAGGGATCTATCGTCAATTCAGCTGGCGATAGGGATCCTAAATTTTTTAATATTAAAATTTGGAAAACCACCATTTCAAATGGCGATAGGGATCTCGCAAGTCCCTATCGCCATTCCAAATGGCGACACAATCCCCCCTATAGAAGACCCTCGAAACCCTAAAATTTGGGGATAACTCACTTTTATTCAGAAAAAGAGAAAGAGGGGAGGGAAGGGAGAGGAGAATAGAGGAGTAGAGGGGAGGAGAGAAGCTAGCGAAGCGCTGCCCGTTCGGTCGTCCACCTTTCAGGTAATTTTTTTAACCGAATTGATTACATAGTTTTAGATGTACGGTTATGTAGTGTAGTATGTTGTACATATTTCTTTTTGGTGGATAGTTTAGTTTTAGATATGTGGTTAATCGTGAAAATCTTGTTTACGGTGTACTACGTCAAATATGTCGAACGCCACCAACTTCAAAATTTTCTACGGTCAAGGGACTATTCTTGAGGGTCCCGAGGGGATTGATTTGCGTTATTTCCAATCGGCGACTGTACCGCTAACAAGACTAGAGCAGCGTACATGGGACATTGTGATGCGGTGGTTGTTTCACTCATTTGATTTGGACCATGATGTGTATGATCTTAGATTGAGTTGCCTTGCCCCCCGAGCAACACAAGGCACATACTGGGAGTTAGTGCAGCTCAAGTGAACAAAGTCATGAAAGTCATATGTACGCAAGACGAGGGAGGAATGGTGAGATTTAGTCCTTCTAGCTCAGGCATATGCCAAGCCAACTCCTACATCGGTGGCTGAACAAGAAGAGGGTGGTGATGCCGAAGAAGAAGTCTGGGACTCCAGCCACAGCGCGACGCACACGATGGCAAAGGTGGTCCCGGAGTTGCTGATGCTGTCGATTAAGACCCTGCGGAAGGAGCTCTTTCAATCAGGCAAGCTAATAGGCTTGCTGACGACGGTGTGGAGCTGGAAGCCCTAGTGCAAAGGATGGATCTCGAAGACCGAGACTACATGACATTGTCAGAAGATGAAGGATCCGACGACGAGGATGATGTGGACCGGCAAGCGGTTCCATCTGAGTGGAACACATACCAGTTTGACAACCTCGTCATTAACGAATGCTCCCGTGTGCTGTGGGAGTACGACCAGAGCAAGGTCAGACAAGGAGCTATATACAAATGCAAGGTGGCCGTGCAGGAGGCAGTCAAATCTAGGCTTTATCGGTGCAGCGTACATTTATAGTCATCAAGTCTAACCCAAGATGCTACGGCGTGGAGTGCGATATAGAGGGATGCCCTTGGCGAGTGCACGTATTTTAGCCTAAGGGGGATACCTACGAGAAATGCTCTATAGTGGTTCCTCACACATGTTTTATCGCTGAGTCAGTACAGTCCCACAGGAACCTGTCATCAGGCTTCATCGCGAAGCTTATGTACAGTGATATCGTGGATAATCTAAATTTTGGGCCACGATCCATCATTCAGGTGATTAAGGTAAGGTTGTATGATCAAGGATAACCGACTAGAGGGGGGGTGAATAGGAGGTTTTTAAACTTTTTGACTAAATAACAATTTAAGTCAATTACAAACTAAGTCTAAACTAGATACAATTCTAGCTAAGCAATTCTACACAAGATTAAATGCTAGAATTGTAAATGTGGAAAAAGTAAAGATAAGAAATAACCACAATTGAGACAAAGAAGTTTTTCCCGTGGTGTCGAAGACTTGCCGGTCTTCACTAGTCCACGTTGAGGAAGCTTGAACTAATCAAGCCGGCTCCACTAATTAAGCCGTCCCTCGATCACTAGAGGTTGTTCTTCCTCCACTTCAGAGATGGCGAACACCAAATCACTCACAATCTTGGCACCGGGCCTCTTTGCAATCTTCTTGAAGTGATCACCGTGCTAACACCGCCAAGCCGTCTAGGTGTTGGGCAAAACACCAAGGGAATGAGTCAACAACCTTCACTTGACGACACTCAAGTGCAATGGATCAATCTAGAATGAATGCACTTGAATTTTGGCTCACCTACCTCACAATGAATGCACAAATATATTTGAGATGTTAAAAGGATACTTAAGGCTCTAAGGATGTTAAATGTGGTCTAGCATACTGTCCTTGAGCAGGTGGAGGGGTATTTATACCCCCCACCAACAAATACGACCGTTGGGGAGAAAATCCCCAACTTTCAGCGAAATACGGTACTACCGTCAACTATCATGCGGTACTACCGCACTTCACCTACCGCTCAGAACGGCTATATAAATGGCATTAATCGCTCGACATAGGCGTTGAAACTTCTTCAGCAGTATTACCGCCAACCGTCATGCGGTATTACATCGCTACCATACCGCACAATGAAAGCGGTAGTTCCGTTTCACGTGGAACCCAAAAGAGTACCTACTGGAAAATACGTATCACTCAACTTTCGGAAATACTGGGGTGCGCTAGTTACGCTTGAACAACAGCAAAAGTACCGCTCTCAGGGTTTGCAACCCAGCCGAAAAGGTCTATCTGGAATTTACGTACCGCCAACTCATTTTCGGAACAACCAGGTTGCGGTAGTACCGCACCATGAGCCCGGTCGTACCGCTGAACGGTGGTACCGCCGACTTAACGTCGGTACTATCGATTGTCCTGATAATGCATAGTTGGCTTTTCAAAACAAATTCAAAGTGCATGCATAATCTTAAATTGATCCAAATGGCACAAGAACATGCTATCAGGCTACTAGTCATGATCCCTCTTAATAGTACGGCATTTAACCTAAAATTTGGTCTTCCATCCATATCTCCTAAGACCGGTAAAATATAAAAAGGATCCCAGACTACTTGTACCTTGTCTTTGAGCCATAGAGATCTTCATGTTGCCCTTTAGCATGCATCATTAAGTTGTCAAACTCACCAATGGGACTTAACCTTGTAAATACTCAATAAACATGTTAATTCCATATTCACATATTATCATTAATTACCAAAACAATTTTTAGGGGCCTAGATGCTTTCAAAGGTTCCAAACAACAGTCAGCTATGCCAAACAACAATAAGCTATGCCAAGGTATGGAGTGCAAAACAGAAGGCATTAGAATCAAGATTCAGCAGATCTGCAGAGCAGGTGGTGCATGAGGCGCTTAGGTGCAAACTTATACAAACTGTTCCACAACAAGGATTTGATGAACCTGTTCAAGAGGCTGTGCAACTAGAACCAGTAATGAAAGTTTGAAGCACCCTAGAAGATTCTAGATGATCAGACCCAGACGCACAGAAGGGAGGTAGCGAAAAAGGCCGCCCCAAGCGTTGACCAGGACCCCGAAGCATTGCCACAGCTACCCACAGATGGTCATAGTGCGGCGAGGAAGACGGGGGCACAGGTGAAATGCATCTCAGACTGGATTGAGTACGAGCCTAAGGATAAGTGGTCACTGCTACATGACAGGGGTGGTGCACGATATGGTGTCATGACAACTAATCTAGCCAAGATGTACAATTGGGTTATGTACGACGCCAGGTGCCTGCCTTTGGTTGGTATTGTAGAGGCAATTCTCCGCGGTTCCACAAATTACTTTATTGACAAAAGCAACAACGCGTCGCTTGCCATGGCAAATGACATTGTACTCTACTCTGTCATGATCACCAAGTACATGGAGGAGAAGAGCAATAAGGGTGAGATGCACCGGGCATTCAAGATGGGCACAAGGGAGCTTCGCTTTGAGATAATGTGCAGGGATAAAGGACGTTGAGGGACGAACCTCGAGAGGATCACCCACGAGTGCACGCTACGCCGCGCTAGTTGCGTATGCACTTGCAACAACCCCTTTCTTTGCATAGGCCCTGCTCCCATGTCATGACCGCATGTTTGACGGTGGCGCAGCATCTCGGCAAGTGCCTCTCTGACTATTTCTACCAGGAGATTATGCAAACCTGGAGTGCAGAGATGTACGGTTATGATGTGGTTGGCTATTTCATTGGTCATCCGACCTGAGAGCAACTTATCTGAGCCGCGGACATTGTTAGGCTTAAGGGAAAGGTTGGCCGGCGATAGGTACGGTACATCAGGAACAACATGGACGAAGCAAAAGCCGGATGTCGTACGAAGAAGTGCTACATTTGTAGGAAGTTTGAGCACCTTCAAGAAATGCCCTACAAGAAATCCACAGGACGAAGGAGACATCGGCAATCCGGACATAGCCGTGGGGACCTCATCTGATCGCCCCACTCGAGGCGGTCCACGTGGCGGACGTAGAGGTCACGACCATGAGAAAGGTTCGTCCTGTTGAAATATGTGGGGCCTAATGTTTTGTAATATCACTTTGATTTGTCAAAAACTAGGTGATGACGTTGCGTTGAATTGTTTGTAATGTCAATGTGATTTGTCCACAAAATATGTGACGATGTTGCGCTGAATGTTATATAATATCATTGTGATTTGTCGACAAAATATGTGACGATATTGCGCTGAATGTTATGTAATGTCATTGTGATTTGTCGATAAAATATGTGACGACGTTGTGTTGAATGTTATGTAATATCAGTGTGATTTATCGACAAAATATATGCTCGGAAATAGTTAGTACAAATGTAGTGCAAAGATCCCTGTCGCTAGTTGAATTGGCGTCAGGGGCCTGTCCCCATTTGGCCTGTCGCTAATTCAATTGGCGACAGGGATGTTGAGCCCCGTCACCAAGTATAGAGTCTCATCGCCAATTGAAATGGCGACAAAATTCAATAAAACTAAGCTGGCAACCGACAAAACAATAATGAACTCAAACAAGGCTAGATCCCGTAAAAAGAAACTCTGCTATCACAAATTCATGTGATATTAATGTGGCCTACAAAACACAACTTTAATCACTAATTTATATTGTTATAAAGTTATAACACACACAAAAATTATAATATTATAAAAATACTTTTCGAGACAAATATATTACATATATATAATCTAAATATTTAAATACATATTGATAGCCAAAGTTTTAAATTTTTAACTGCACGCATCATAAAACAACGTGTATTTGTAAGTGATGGGAGCAACGTGCATACAACCGCACAGTTGGCTGGAACAGTAAACATCGCGCCATATCCAGAACCGAGCCAATCAGAGCACACATGACACGCCAGTGCAAGGCTGGCTCAAGAAGCCGTGAAGCACCTCTGGTCCGCACTAGCTGTGCGCAACACCGCTGATAGTACACCTACATCACGGTGCTCTGCTGCCAATCCATGGAACACATGGTGGGGTGGACCTGCCACACGCCCACACTCACAGCGCGACGTCGCCGTCGTCGTCGTTGCCGCCGCCGCTGCCTCCCGACGCGTCGTCGTCGGAGTCGCTGTCGTCGTGCTCGCCGTCACTGGAGGTGAGGTGCGCGAGCCAGCAGTTGCCGTGGACGTGGCCGCTGACGCAGACGTAGTGCTCGAGGCGGCCCTCGTAGGAGCCCATCCTGCGCCACGCGCTGCGGGGCAACAGGCCCGCGGCGACCATGCTCCAGACGCGCGCGCCGCAGTAGGGGCAGCGCACGCGCGTGTCCAGCGCGGCCTGGCGGCCAACAAGGCAGGCCCGCGTCGGCGACCGCATGAACCCGCGGAACACGCCGCGGTAGGCGCCGACGTCGTCGGCCGCGCCGGGCACCGCGTGCTCGCACGGGTCGGACACGTACAGAAGGTCTCCCCTGCAACGCCGCGACAGGAAGCTCCGCCCGGACGTCTTGGAGAAGCGCGACACCCGCGTGAAGTGCCCCGGCACGGCCGACCCCGCCGCGCCGCAGCAGAAGAAGAGCAGCTTCGCCAGCGCGGGCCACCCGCCGCCAATGCGCCCAGGCGGGGGTGCCCCGCCGCCGCCTCCCGCGGCCCGCGTGAGCGCGTCCACCATCCGCGGCGCCCGGGAGATGCAGAGCTCCCGCCACAGCACGCGCTCTGCGACGGCGCGCAGCCGCCGGCTGACGCACGCCACCGTGCACACCGCCTGCGGGTCCCAGTTGATCGACCGGAACACCAGCGACAGCACCTGCTCGTCCAGGATCCCCGTGTTCACACCGCTGGTCCGCGGCGCCCGAATGCAGCTCCCGCCGCCGACATCCCGATAGCTCGCATTGCCAGTGCCACTTCCGCCGCCGCGGCCGGACGCGCCACAGAACTGGCGCGTGTTCCGCGTGCCCTCGCTCATTACTTACTCCACGCTCGTGGCCGTTATGCCGAGATGTCTGTGTGGTAGGAGCTAACCGGTGGTTGGCAACAACGAGTAAACCTCGGGATTGGCACGTCGCCGAGCAGTAGAATGTGCAGCGCGCAGGGGCAACGGAGGCGGAAATGCCAGGAGGGCGGCCTATATGCACGCGCGGACGCGCGGTGGGCGCTTCTCGTCCCCGAAAGGCGTGGTGTCGGGGCAGGATCGGACCGTCCCGGCTGCCGTGTCACGGTTCCCCGTTTGACAACTGGGCCACTCGCGCTTCAAAACCCAATGATTAGCTCCTCGCTAGCTGGATTGCTAGTGCCACCAATGCTAAAGTCATCTATCGTATCAAGCGTGTGTCTTTCTCTTCGTCCATGTCACTCTAAGTATCAATCAAGCTCGCCTTGTTTATACGTACTGCTCCTGTCAACCGCATCAACTAATCCATTGCCACCTCTTTCCTAATCAAGCTGTACTGGCTCTCGAGGTGGCCCAAGGGGCCATGGGGAAGAGAAGAAGAGAGGAACGGTAGACGTGCCGGGAAACATGCCGTTTCTGGCGAGGGACAGGCGCGCACGTGTCCCGCCGAATCCCGAAGAAATGCCGCGTCCCGCGCCCCCACCACCTCGGGGTCGCTGCCGTGGTGGCGGACGCGCGGCGCGCATCCGGGCGCTGCCTTTTCCCTAACGCCACATGCGGGCACGCGCGCTGCGACCCTTTTTTTTTTTTGCGTCGATTCTGGCCTTTTCCGGTGCGTCAGGTGCTGGCCCCGAGACCGACACGTGTGAGGGCCGGAGGAGTCGTAGCATACCTTAAACCACTGATTTAGACCTTACCAGTTTTAAATAGGGGCAATTCACTATTTACCCTCCCTTTAGTTGTGTTTTTAGATTTTACCTTTTTTTTCGATCTAATACATTTTTTGTCCCCTCCTTTGTCTATTTCTTCAGATTTTGCCCTCTTTGCATTATTTTATTCTTATATGCATGTTTTCCCGTTACATGCCATGCGAAATTACTCTCTTGCCCTCGGTTCCGTTCCCGTCGCAAGCACAGCCCAGTTCTCGTCGCACACATGGTTTGGTTGAAGTAAGGAATGGAAATGGAATGGAAATCCAATCCAGCGTTTGGCTCCAATCAGTGGTATCATCGCTCGACATATAAGATGAACTGCACCAAAATCCCCAATCCTCACTGCCCATCAACATCCATCGAGAGCAAGGAATGGGAAACCAAGGCGGTCACCATCGGCGATCTGATCCACCGCGTCGTCTCCTCCTGCCTCTCCAACCTCCTGCCTCTTCAACCGCCTGCCCAGCCACTACACCCTCAACGATTCCGGCGACACCGACCTGGACGACGACGATGATCCCTTCGTTGACTTCGCCAACGCCGTCTCGGGCGCCAAGGAATGCCGGTGCTCCCCTTCTGTGGTAGCGGCGGCGGAGGAGGAGGAGGAGGAGGAGAAGAAGAGGAAGGTGGCGGCAGTGGCCAAGGGCGCCGAGCGGCCACGGGACGCGGAGGCGCTCATGGCGGAGGTCTTCGATGCGGTCTTCGCGCGCTGCGCACAGACGCCGTGCTCAGTATGCCAGACGCCTATGGGACCCCAACAAGATGCGCGCTGCCGACGCCGCCGCCATCGCCGCCGAAGCTCCGCCACTCAGGCGCCTCTGCGATCGCTTCGCCGCCTCCGCCAAAGAGAAGCTCAGCTGGGTCTGGGTGTGAGGAGGAGCGGAGGCCGAGCTTGAGGAGGAGGCGAGGCCGGGTTGCGTGGGTGGATGATGGGGAGAGCCGGAAGGACGCCACGAGGTCAAAGAGAAGCTCACAGGAGGTGGATGATGGGTGGAGGAGGCAGGCGGGAGGAGGAGGAATGGAATGGGGAGATATGCCCACGGAGATATAGTCTCGTGCTAAGGGTAAAGAGACATTTAGCGTGGTACAAGCTTGAAAAACATGCGAAATGATTAAAAAAAAAGGAAAAAAGGGCAAATAGCGAAGAAACTGACTAAGCGGAGGGCAAAAAATGTATTAGATCGGAAAAGAGAGTAAAATCTGAAAACGCAACTAAAGGGAGGGCAAATAATGAATTCCCCCTTTTAAATATTCATGAACAGCCTTGTATCGCAGCATATATTTGATTAAAAGGAATTTAAAAGGAAAACTTGAAGAATTCAATCAAAGGAAAAATTCCTACGAGGGTTGTTTGGGTCGTAGAATTACTTCAACCTACTAGAAGAATTTGCAAGTGCCACGATGGTTTCGGTAAGAGTCGGATGATAAAGACTTGCCGATATGAAGAGAGCTGTTGATCAACCTACACGTGACGAAGTACGAGATTGCTTCATGAAGATTCGACTCGGTCTTTAGAGAAAAATCGAGAAGGGGTATTTCAGTAACCTCACCAGAATACCGCATTAATGACCTTTGGCTAAACCAAGGCATAAGATGGCGCAAGAAAAAATGGTTTAGGTCAAGTGAAGATAAAGATCACGAAGAAACAGATTTGGGAAGCCCGATTCGTCAGCCGCTTCGAAAAACATGCGTGGGTGTAAACCCGTTTGTGTGTGGGCTTAACGGGTGCTCGTTAAGATCTTCTCTCTAAACCTAGCCTCCACTGTAAAAGAGAATCTCTAGATGTGGAGTTCCCAAGTCCTTTCAAGAGAAAAACCCTAATATGTGATTTAGGAATTTTGAAGTAGCTGAGGCTAGGGTTTCTGATAGATAGATTGATTGTGTGCTCAAGTGTTGAGCATTTGTTCTCCATAGTGTAGTGGCTGTACACCAACATCTATTTCAAATCAATCCAAGCAAGATTGCTTCAAAATGAGTCCCTTTTTGTTCTTACTCTATTTTTAGTGACTTTTGGGATTTTGGTGATCTTTTGGTTTCTTGTTGTGATCTTGCTTGCTGTGACATGTGGAAACACATCTAGGGTCGTCTTGATCACCTTTTACCCACGAGTAAGTTTTAGTATCAAAGTTTGATTTTCCTATGTTCTTGTGCGCTCCTTCCCTCATCTATGAAATTCATGAAACTTTGGCCTTGATCTTACCGATCGTTGATTGGAATAGGTTCCTGACTTTCTTGATGAGCTACAGTTGAAATTTGAGAAGATTTGGATCACCGAATCAAAAGTTGAGTCGATTTGTGTAACAACCCAAGATCCATAAGTTGGAGTAGTTAAACATCTAATGTGCATTTGTGAAATTTTAGACTTTTTAAAACTTTTTGTTGCAAAGCAAAAAGGTTTCAAGTGTTGGAATATTTTAGTTGGATTCTATCTTCTCTAATATGCTTGAAATTTTTCTGGAATTTTTGGAGGTTATTTGGTTCCCTATTTAATTTGCTGGTTCAAATTTTGAATTTGAATTTAAAACACAAACCTAATAGGTAAATAAAAAATGGAATTGAAAATTGATAATTAAAAATCTAAACTCAGCATAATTATTCTAAATATAAATTGAGGAATTAATTAAAACATTTTTTGCAATTTTCTCGCATCAAGTAATAATTATCAATATTTAATCGAATGGTTTGGAAGACTGCATTTAAATTTAATTATTTTGATTTCTTGATTCGCATGCATCACAAAAATCATATAATTATGCATACATTAGTTTTGTCGTTTTTCGTTTTCAGTTCGATCAACCGCAGGCGAAATGCATGTGTGTCCCTTCTTTTCCTATCCCCTCCCATTTTTTGTCCCTACTAACCTTTTGCTTCTCTCCTTCAAATCTTATCCAAAAACTCAAAACCGTGCAACGCATGTAACATGTTATACCGCTGCGATCGTCATCTCGAGAGTGTTCTATTTTCGTAGTTAGTTCACGCATGCGAGGTTGTTTGAGCGAGTTGGAAAAATGAGAAAGAAATATACTGCTATTTTTTCCTGCCATTTCATTTTCCAACAGAGCCACTACACAGCCATTTTTTTCCTTTACCCTCCCAACCGAATCACCCTTCAACCCATGCAATATTTCATTTGTTTATGTGTTCACCTCACCATTTGTCCCACCCACACCATTCCATTTCACCACATAGCACCACCTCACTGTCATTTTTATTGCCAGCCGAAAGCAATGCCTTCCCACTGCCATTCTCTCTCTCCATGCCACTCTCTTCTCTCCAACTCCAACAGAGCACCACTTCTAGTCTTCCCAAGCTCTTGTTTTGTACAAGTTCATCTCACCTCCTTCTCTCCTTCTAATCTCCTCCGAAAACCGAAAATCGAGCTTTGCATGTCATGCCGATGCTTTCCTCATCACCTAAGCTTCCCATCCATACAAGTATTTTTCGCATGCGAGCTCTTTTGAGCATTTTGCAAGAAGAGAGAGGAGGCGATACATTGTGCGCTGGTTGGAAAGAGTAGCAGCAGCGTGCATACGCTCCATGCAGCCGGTTGCGGTGTGGAGGCAGCCCTATGCAACTCGGCTTTGGCAGCGAGCACGGCCCAACACGCGGCAACGCCGAGGGCACAACGTCAGCCCAAGGCGAGGGAGCGTGATAAAGGGTCGAGGAGACACGACATGGTCGGCTTGGCGTGCGATGGCTGAGCCAAGGCGCCCATGGCACGGCAGCCCGGTGGAGGCTAGTGGCTCGGCAAGGCGTTGTCGTGGCGTGCCGCGGCCAGTGTGCTTGGCGCAGCATGACCCTTTTTAGTCTGTCGGCTATACGCGTGCGGTTGGATCGATTGGATTCGATGGGGCTAGCGGCCGTGCATCAGAGCATGCACGTCACGAGATGCTCGTGTCCATCCTCTCTCTCTCTCTCACATGGCAGCCACAGCACAGCAGTTGGACCTGACAGTACACCGTGTTATGTGTATCATGCATGCACAGCCGGTGTGTCGATAGATCAAGGGAGTTGCAAATTGCATGCATACTGAGCCTGTTTTGCAATGCCAAGGCGGAGCAGCGGCCCGGGGCGGCCGAGGTGAGGAGGCATGGGCGGCGGAGCAGCGGCGCGAAGACGGCGGCGTGGAGGAGCTGGCCGAGAGCACGGCGCATGCATGCGACGGCCATGCATGCAGCGGCGTGGCGGCCCGAGCGAGGCGAGGCGGTATGGCGTGTCACGCTTGAGCGCAGCATCGGCAAGGCGGCTTCGTGGGTGTGGCCGAGAGCGATGGCGCTGAGGCGGAGCCCGCATGGCGTGCTGCGCATGACGTGGCGACGCCGATGCGGAGTGAGACACAAACGTGGACACGGATGCGGACGAGAAGGTCGAGCGGATGCGGGATCGGTGATGACTACGACGGACACGGACGCAGAGCCGAGAAGACGTCGTTCGGTGGTAGTTGCATGCCTAGCGCGTGCGGCGATAAAATCTTTAGTTAAGTCACGTTACCACGTTTATATTAATTAGTAGTCCTTATTGTATACTCGTCTTATTAAGCATGACATTTTATCTTTTCATGCATGTTTGAGTGTACAAATGAATAATTAAATTGAGTGAGAAAAAGTATTTAATAGCACCTCGATACAACAAACTCCTTTGGATAAAATGTATGAACGGAGAAAGTAATTTGAAGATGATTAGGATGACAATAGGCTAATGGCATTTCTAAATACAAGTTCTTAGAAGGTTATTTGTTTTAGATAAGCTTGGGCATTAGGCTAACAGAGGCAAGCAAATCTGAAAATTCAATTAGCCATTGGCATTTACCTAGCAGAAGCAACCCCTTGTGGAAGTAACTTTTTATATGAAGAGTTAAAGACAATAAGTGAGCTGATGACATTTTAAAAATGTACTACCCTAAAATGTCTAATTAATCCAGAGAATACTTTAATTAGGAAAATGCTTAATAAGATGGATGAACAATAGTAAAAGTTTGGAATAGGTCAATGAAATAATGTCATGACAATGGCCAAAGTATTTAATGCAATTTAAAATACAGAAAAGAATTATTTTTACACTGAAAATTGAATTAACTTCAAAAATTCATAAGTAATTCATTTGAACTCCAAATGGGGTGATTCAATTTTTATTGATCATAACTTTTTAATCTCTTCCATTCCATTCAAAATGCATCTCCACCACAACTCTAGAAAGTTTTGCAAAAATAGTAAAATTTGGACAGGAAACCTTTTTCTTGATTTTCATCTCCGGCAGATATCGTTTAGGGCATAACTCTCACATACAAACTTCAAATCAAATAATTTTTAAAAAAATCATTTAAAATCATAACCAACCTTCTATATTTATTTCATAATTTTTGGAGACTTTTGGAATTTTAGTGTTTATTCGGTGTTTTCACTTTGTCAGTTCTTACTGTTAGATGACGATGATTCGGTAGTGGAAAGGAGATGATCGTGTGAATGTCCAGAGTACCAGCAAGCAAAGACAAGCATCCATTCCTTTAATGCATGTTGATCCTATTACATTCAAAACTATTATCTTGCTTTGCAACTGTATGTATGCATGCTTTATTTGTCAAGTTATGTTTGTCGATTGGAGATAGTTAATCCTATTGCATGGATTCCCTAAAATTATTCATCCCCTATCACTAGCCTAAGTTAATAATTCCTCTAGTGAATTAGAGCCTGGTGGATGTTATATGGTCTTACTATGCTTATTCGATTTGATACTTGGCAATGCTTAGCTTCTGGTAGATTGGGCGGTTGTCGACTTTGTTGGTGACCTTGATCACATAAATCATTTTTATTATTATACTATGTTCAACAACCCGTGCTATTATATTTGGAAAACTAAAAATAAAAATAAAACGATTTGGACTCGGGCAAATGGTTGTTGGTGTGGTTATTGAGTGTGTGGCTCATGCCTGAGTCAACAAGGACTGAATTACTTGTGCCATTGATTCAAGCACTTTTGCTTGCATTCGACATGAGGGTATTGGGAATCCCTCTTGACTTAGTACTCTGGGGTGTGTTAATTAATGAGTCACTGGTGGTAGTGTTAGGAGAAAAATGTTCTGTTGTTGTTGGGAATGTGCAGGGTGTGATTCGGGTAGGTCCCCCATGCTTGAGGAGCATCGGTAGTTGTCTAAGGCTTTACCCCGAGGGGTAGTTGACCGAAGCTTTACCGGTGGCTCCAACACAACATATGGGTTCTCTGTGGGAGCCCAGGACGGGCGGTTCACGGAGGGCTAAGCCCCATACGTGTGGCTCTTAATTAATTCATTCCATTAGAAAACGTCTCGTAGGACTTAGCCTTACCAGCATACCTAAGGAAGTGTGCTCTATAGCTTGGCAAAAAGGCGGTCTGATATGTGGGTAAAATTGTACACCCCTGTAGGGTTTAATCTATTCGAATAGCCTCGTCCTAGGTTATGGACACGCTTGGCTATTTCCCGCAAGAATTAGACTCAATATTTTGGAATTTTAAACTTAAAACTTGATCGGTGGCATTGAGAGTGGTTCTCATGCTATATTTGTGTGCTGCAGGGGCAGCCACATGTAGATGTTTTGTTGATGTCTAATGTTATTACTCGTTGTTATGTAAAGTATTAAAAATATTTGCTCACTTGCCATTTGAATCTACTACATTGTATTTAAATTGAAATATTGTTTTGTGCTGAAAATAAACCCTATAGCCTTATCCTTTGAGTAGAGCTTGCAGGTAGCTTTGTATAGGCTTGGTAAAGTCTTGCGGAGTACATTCGTGTACTCACTATTTGCTTTTATTACTAATCTGGACAACAGGTGTGAGATCGAATCGGGTAAGGAAAGATTGCACACGAACGTCGATTTGCTATGGTTTCAACCCAGTCGGTTGCCCTGCGGGTTATGGCAAGCCATTGTGACATCATTTATGGTTAATTCATGTCTTTTATTCAGTTTACTCACTATTTTCTGTTGCGTACTTGATATTTTATCTTGTTATTTGGCCGGTCGACCCTTTGCACGAAACTAAACCTTGTATGTTCATATGTTGTAAACTATGAAGTTTTCGGTCTTATAATAACTTGTGTATGGATTGATATTGATGTTTGTGAGGGTGTATATATATCACTCCTGGGAGGTACATAACACACCGAGAGCGGGAAAATTTAATTTGTGATGTTAGGACCAATTGGAGGGTTAAGTATTACAAGTTAAATCGTCCGGCGGCTCTCACAATTTGTGATTTTGAATTCATGCTGATTTTACTGCTCATCATGCTGGAGGTCAGACCGCCCCTGTGAGAGGTCTGACTGGTTGGCCATCGGCCAGACCGCTCATCCTGAGAGGTCTGACCACCCAACTCACCTTGCTTTGAGTTTTTCGTGATTTTGGTTGTTGTGCTTTGGGGTTTCGATTGGATTCAATACAAGACTTCCATTGTGCGTGTACTTTGATCTTCATAGCTTTCATAGCTATTGGAGTAAGAATTAGGTTGAATCTAATCTAGGTGAAAAAGAGGTAATGCTCCTATTCACCCCCCCTCTAGTCGCTATTTCGGTCCAACAAGTGGTATCAGAGCCTGATTAGTTCATTCTTGATCTTAACCAGTAACTGAACTTGGCGATAGAGAAATACTTCACCAAGCTGCATGTCTTTGATGGGCTTGACTATGCCTATAGGAAGAATCGCATAGATGTCTACCTTTAGAGCAAAAGTCAAGCCATATAGGAAGTTGTTTGAGCCCCGCTCGTTTTGCCCAAGGTTACTACGCTGGCTTCAGCGGCCCTCTTGGCCAAGAACCACAAGTCAAAGAACCTCCTATATACCGGGCTTGGTAAACAGGAGTATGACATGATCTATCACCTTGAAACCGCGCACGAGATTTGGCACACCTTCAAGACCTACCATGAGGGTTCGTCCCAAATCAAGCAAGTACGTCAAATGGTCTTCAAGTAAGAATACAACAAATTCGAGATGCGTCCTGGAGAGAGCATCGATGACGTATTTACTCACTTCAACAAGGTGCTGAATCAATTGAGATATGTCGACATCGAGTATTCTCAGTCCGAGAAAGCTACCCACCTCTTGGCTGAAGTCAACCCCAAAGAGTGGGAGAATGTCAATCTCTCGGGTCTACTACCATTGAGGAGAATGTCAATCTCTCGAATCTTACCTTGGAGCTGCTCTATAGCAAGCTCAAGACCCATGAGATCAAGAGGGTTGATCATCCTAAGAAGAAGAGCATGGCTTTGGTAGTTGACCCTCTCAATAGATCTCTTGGTGGCACTTCCGACTATTTGGATTTCTCTCTTGCATGTCATTCTGCAATCAGTGAAGAAGAACTTGAGTTTATCTCTGAGCATGATTTAGCCCTCCTAGCCAAAAATTTCACACGTGCCTACAACAATGTGAGGAACAAGAAGAGAGGAGGTCCGGTGGCTTGCTATGAATGTGGTGAGCTTTACCACATCCGGGCAAACTGCCCCAAGCTCAAGGGAAAGTGCAACCACATGGAGGAGAAGCCTGCTTGGAGAAAGCCTCAAGGGAGCAAGGCGAAGTTCGGTGCCGCCAAGCTTGTGAAGGCCACTCACCGGGTTCTTGCCGCTTTTGGAGAGCAATCTATGAGCGATGTGGACTCTAGGAGCGAGGAGTACAAGGAGGAGGAGCTCTCTCAAGAGAAGAAGGGGAAGGCCAAGGACTTCACCGGCATGTGCTTCATTGTCACAACCTGGACCTCAGGGAGGTCCCAAAGTCACGATCGAACCCGGGATCACCCAAAGGCACGACCACACGGTCGGACCCGGGAGGTCCCGAACCCTTTGTGCACAACCGAGCTAGTCCCAAGGACCAACAGCTAGCTCACACAGTTAACAAGAGTGGTAACATCCATCAACGCAACTTTATTAAAATAACAACATAGTTGATTACAAAAGGGGGCATACAGCCAATAAGAACAAAATACAGCGGAAGCAAAAGCGGGAAGGCCACACGACTCACCACAGGCAGTCGTCTGGAGGTCGTAGCCTAGACATCTTGGAGGTCCTCTGGCTCATCAAAGATGTTCTCTCCTGCTCAAACATGTCAAGCAAGAGTGAGCACAACAGCCGTGCTCGCAAGTCACACCCGTCAAGTAACAGATTGAATGCATGCATACAAGGATGTCCCAAAAGAGGTCTTATAGGGTTATCTTTGCATAATGCTAAGTTTCTTTTCAAAGACATGTACTAAGTTCCAAAGCAGTTATACAATAACTAAAATTCATTTTCTAAATCAATTTTATAGTTGGGTAACATTCATCAACAAGTGGTGAAGGATACCTCCTATCACAAGGCTACCAACTCAACCCATTTGGATAGACATCCAAAACCATTCCATAAAGTCTTTTGAAAACAAAACCAAAATCTAACTTAGAGTGGCTTTGCTAGCATGTCCATGACCGTGACACGGCTATTCAATAGTTTTACACTCTGTAGAGGTGTACAACTTTACCCACAAAACATGACTTCTCTAATTTGTTCGGCATCCGGTGATACCACCACTCACTACCGTAGGTAAGTGGTGTAGAGCATGTGCCAAGGCCTTTACAATGCGCCATTCCACCGCAGTCCCCCCTCGCTAAGGTTTCGCCCCGGGCGGATAGAAACCCGTCGAGTTCGTAGCCCCCTCTTGCGCCAGGTGGGAATGAATAAAAGTAGGTCGTCAAGACACCCACACAACCGGATGGAATGACCATGGTGAAACGTTGCAAATTAATTAGCCAGGTCCCACCCATACTCGAGACATGTGGTTGCACGATGGGGCTAGCAAGATGCGGCTTGAAGACCGGTCCTTAATTGACTTGGGTGACTTCTAACAGAACCCTGGGCCTCGACCATAGAAATGGATCGATCTCGTGCATGAACATGCACCCATCTAAACAACCAATTCGCCCAAGTCCAAACCAATTTTCCTTTTTCTTTGCTTTTCAAAAACATTTGCAAACTTCCACGACCACTCAAGGTCATGGTTAAAACATTTGACAACATTGGTCTTTTGGTAGTAAAACTCCCAAATCAAGATTTTGGTCTAAGCCTTGACTAAGCACAGAGTTTTGAAACATGCTAGTTCATACTAATGTACCAACTAGCTCTTACTATGGTGACAAGGGGTGATTGAGTCAATAATCAAGTTTGGATGTACAAAGAAATCAGGACTAACTATAAAGTTAAAATAGGTATTTAAATTACTTGAATTCAAATAAGCATGCAATAGTAATTTGAAACAAAATTAAATAGTTTGAGATACTGGGTTCAATATGATCAAGGGTGTAACTTGCCTTGCTCGAAAGCTTGAAGGCCCTCTTCTTCGAAGTACTCGGGCCCTCCTGAGTCGTCGAAGTCTACACGAGAAAACGAAGCAAATCAAATAAAGACCAAATAAATCCAAATAAACTCCAAACAAAACGAACCAAGACCAACAGCAAGAAATGGGCTCTCGAGAGGAGGTCCAACGGGGAGGGAGGTCTGGAGGAGGAGGTCCTAAGGACATGACAAAAGGGGTACAGGAGGTCCTGAGGAAACGACAAAAAGGATACAGGAGGTCCTGAGGAGGAGGTCTTGAGGAGATACGACTATTCAAAGGTGTCACACGAAGAATAAAAAGGATACGATTATGCAGCATAGTCATAGGAACGAATATGACTACGCAACATAGTCGTAGGAGCAAGGGAAAAGAACAGGGCACGGAGAAACTCACCAGGACAGAGAGAGAGGGGGGGGGGAGAGGCCGGCAAAGACTAGAGAAGGACGACGATGGCGGTGAAGACAGTGTAGCGCTCCGGCGAACTTCTTGGCGACGAGGTGGACGAAGATGACGCAAGCTTCAGCAGACTCCTTGGCAATGAAGCTTGAAGCACGGAAGAACTAGCGAGAGCAAGAGAATTGCGTTTGGAAAAAGGTGATGATAGAGAGCTGCGCAGGCTTATATAGCCAGGGAGAGTCACTAGAGGACTCAGAGGTGCTCACGATCAAGGGCACATGTGACAGGACAAAGCACAACCGAGCAAGTGAAGGAGATGATGGGGGTAGGTACCGGAGAAGACAAGAGGGGAAACAGGGTACCGCTGAAGTGACAACATTTAATACAACACAACAACATTAAATGCGCAAGGACAAATGCGTCAACAATGACACAACGAGAGGAAGGAGAAGGTGAGCAAGACTGACAGATGGGGCCGGTTAACACTCAAAAGAGATAGTCAAAACAAAGGGGAGGTTACGACAAAAAAGGAGGTCGTGACCCAAAGGGCGCACGTGCCCAAGGAGTGCACGTGACCAAGGGGAGGTCATGACCACAAGGGTGTTACGTGACCAAGGGGAGGTCACGACTAAACGATAAAAGAGGAGGTCGTGACCAAAGGGGTGGTCTTGACCAAAGGGGGGTGGTCTTTGCAAAAAGACCAGGAAGTCTTGGACAAAAGGGGGAGGTCCCAACACAAGGGAGATCTGGACTGAAGGGGAGGTCCAAACGCAAGGGAGACCTGAAGGTCTGGACAGAGGGAGAGGTCCAAACACAAGGGAGGTTTGGACTGATGGGGAGGTCCAAGCACAAGGGAGATCTGGACAGAGGGAGATCTAAACCAAAAGGGAGGTCTAAACCAGTAGGGAGGTCTAAACCAAAAAGGAGATCTAAACTAACAAGGAAGTTTAGACTGAAGGGAGGTCGTGACCTAAGGGGAGGTTACGACAAAAAGATGGGAGGTCTAGACCTAAAGGGAGGTCCAAACGGAAGAGAGGTCCAACAAACTCGAAAGAAACCAAACTTTTATTTAGTTGAAGTTTGTGTAGGATCGTAATGGCAATCAGAAGGGGGGGGGTGTTGAATGATTGCAGCTAATAGATCACCAAGTTCAAATTCCTACTTGTGTGCAAGAACTTCAGAACCTCTCTGATGACTCTTGAAGAACTTTACAAACAAAAACCACCTCAAAGACAAAGAAGAACAACAAAATCAGAGACAAAGTAAAGCAAATCTGAGCTTTATTTCTCAAGCTGAATTTGTGTCTACAAAGCGCTCATCAAGCACCCCTCAAAGCCTCCAATCGAAGGACCTATTAGTTTTCGCTAAAACACCGTAACACAACCAGCATGAAAGCTACGGGTCAAAAGCGCACTCCCCAGCTCGTACGCAAGGCGCACCCCTCTGCCTCTTTTTATAGGCAGAGTTCTATCCGTGTCAACAACAAACACGAAATCCATCTTTCCGAAAATCAAGGGACCCGAAACCCTTACCAACACGGGTTTTACCAAATTCACTCAAACTTTCCAAAACCGATAATATCCAAACCTCCTCACACCGTAAGCCTCCAAAACTCCTCCCGTAGCTTCAGCGTGCACCACCTTTGATCTCCACGTGCTCTAGCATAATCCAAACCACCTCGTGACATCCATGACTTCCAAGACCTCAAATTCTTCCCATCCTAGTCCGAGTCAACTTCACACCGACCGTGATTCGACTTCACGCCAACTCCGCACATGCAAAGACCAAAGAAACTAAATCTTGGCACAAGTTGTCCAACTTGACCATCCATTAGCTCACACACACGCATAAACACTATCATGCATCATGCAACACATTAAAGCTCATGAATTTAACTTAACCTCAACCAAATTCCCAAAATGACAATTTTATAGAGCACAAACGGTCGTACCGCCATGACATGCCCGCAGATTACCAAGATAGCGGTCTTACCGCTCAAACACTTCGTACTACCGCTTCCTGAACTCTCAAAATCTTCCAAAAATATGCTCTCTGGAAATTCCATACCGCAACCTTGCGGTCATACCTTTGTGCGGTACTACGGCCGTTCAAACTGCGGTATTACCGTCCTGCGGTCATACCATTCCACAGCTATGGTACTACCCTTTTTCACTTATCAAACCTTGTCAGAAACACTCTCTCTCTGAAAAACTTAGCGCGGTACTTCCGTCGTTAAAACAACGGTATTACCGGAATAAAACCGGTACTACTGCTTCTAAAACGCGGTACAAATGTATGTCAAAACGTTTCACGAATCTCAAAGCTGCGCAGACGCTCCAGATGATTTGGCTGATCGGACCACGCTTCACAACCGCCGGATTTTAATAGTACTATAGCAAGTTCGAACGCTTCCTTGATATCACCGCCGATTTCAAATCAAAGGCTCACAATCCTTGAAGAGTTCAGACGGTCCAACGTTCCTCTCAATATGAGCCGTCGGACCAAGATCTAACGAGTCGAGCAAAAAACACCGGTTGAATCGGTGATTTGCAGACTACCGCAAGACTTTACAAGCGGTCCCATCAGAATCCGTAGAGTCTGCAGATATAAAGCCAGATCGCCGCTCTCAAGAAATTCCAAAAGCCAAAACACAAGTCTTCGTGAAATTTCATATCGCCAACAATTGTGCGGTTGTTCAAGACAAATGTAGTTCCATGACACAGAGCCAGACTACCAAGAAACCTGACAAATGCTGATTTTCGACAGAATTCAACAAAACTCAAAAGCAGGTCAGCATCTAAGATCACAAGCAAGTTCCAAAGACAATGTATTCATCTTGAAACACCAAGACTAAGTCTTTCTTATTGTCAATGTGTTCATCATCAAATATCATGACCAAAAACCTCCTAGTCTTACAATCTCCCCTTGATGAATACATTGACAACACTTCCAGAATCAAGAGATGAAAGTGTGTCACACAAGGTATCAAAGTTTCAAACCGCCAAGCAAAAGAAGGTTCCAAAAACAAGAGTCGAGAAACTTCCTTCAACACAAAGAAAAGCAAATTTTGCAAATCTTTCTCTCAAATTTTCTCCCCTTTGGCAATGTGATCATCAAGAGCTTCAAAGAAGAAATGAAGGAACAAGAAGAATAAAAATCCGTAAGCTTGGAAGATTATGCAAGTCAATTTAGTGGATTAACCAAGCTATTTTGTTGAGTAGAGCTAACAAGATCATATAAATGCATATACCACAGAGCAATAGCTAGACAAGTATTTCAAAGTAATGAGACAATTTAGATTCATGACAGCATATCACACAATGACTAAACAGATTATAAGACCCCACATAAAAGTCATCAAAAAGTGAGAGCCAAACAAAGGAGACAAACTTTAAACTGGATGAGCTACCGGCCTCATGTATCATCCTTTTGCTTCACTTTCAATTTTTTTGCACGTGGCATGCTTGCAAAGATACTTCTTCTCAAGGGTGGCATGCTTGAAGCATACTTCTTTTGATTGAAGCACTTTTTGTGCATTTTTTTTCTTTTAAAGATGCATAGCTATGTATGGCAAGCTTGAAGCACACTTCTTTTCATGTGAGCACTGTTATGTACCCCTTTTTTTTTGTTTGATACACAGCTATGTGTGGCATGCTTGAAGCACACATCTTTTCAAATCTATTTTCTCAACCCTTTATCTTTTATAACATGCCAAATTGAGTGAGCAACACAGATTGAAATGAGAGACATTCTCGCTTCAAATCTAAGATTTAAAATAAGACTCACAAACAAGCTTATCCTTTTCAATAGACATCACCAAGTGATACCAATAATCAATCTAGTCAAAGCTTTCAGCCATGTCATGCTTTAGTTCTTTATACAGCAAGTTTATTAAAACCAGCCAAGATTAAAGCTACATAGCACATGAATAAATATGATAAAGAGAGCTCTACTACTCTTTTTTATTTCAATGGCTTGGACTTAATGAATTTCGAGACAATGAGAATAATCAAAGCTTCTAAAATTTTGATCAAACAGCTCCCCTCAAAGTAAGCCCATAGGATGAACAACACCCAATTCACTCCGCAAACAAACAAATCGAGAAGTATCAAGCGGCTTAGTGAAAATATCAAGAACCGAAAATCGGTTTCAACAAAGTGAAGAACAATATCACCCTTTTCAACATGATCTCGAGAAAGTGAAATCGATATCTATGTGTTTGGTTCTAGAATGTTGCACTGGATTCTTAGCAATGTTAATAGCACTGGTATTATCACAATAAAGAGGAACACTACCCAATTCTAAACCAAAATCTCTGAGAGTAGAAGAAATCCAAAGGACTTGAGAGCAACTAGCGGCAGAAGAAGAACATACTCGGCAAAGAGCTTGATTGTGCAACAGAAGATTGTTTTCTGGAAGACCAAGAAACTAATGATGTGCCTAAAAAGTGACATGTGCCAGATGTGCTTTTTCTATCAATTCTACACCCCGCAAAATCACTATCTGAGTATGCACGCAAAGTAAGACAGGATGAAGATGAATAGAAAATGCCGAATTCTAAAGTTGATTGGAGATATCTGAGAATTCTTTTCACAGCTTGACGATGAGATGCACGAGGTGAAGCTTGAAATCGAGCGCATAAGCACACAGCAAAATGTATGTCCGGCCTTGAAGCAGTCAAATAGAGTAGAGAACCAATCATACTCCTATATTCTTTTTGATCCACTACCTCACCTTCTTCATCTGGGTCAAGAACAGTTGTAGACCACATTGGTGTAAAGATGGGTTTGCAAGTTGCCATGTCAAAACGCCTAAGCAAGTCTTTAGTATACTTGGTTTGATGAATGAAATTGCCTTGCTTGGTCTATTTTACTTGCAAGCCTAAGAAGTAAGTTAACTCTCCCATCATGCTCATCTCGAACTCCCTGCTCATAGTGTCTGAAAATTTGGAAACCAAAGCATGAGAGGAGCCCCAAAGATGATATCATCCACATAAATCAACAAGTAATAGATCATTGCCATGTCGAAATGTGAACAGAGTTTTGTCTACCTTGCCCATTTGAAAATTATTTTTAATGTAAAAGCTTTAGCCTCCCATACCAAGCTCTAGCAGCTTGCTTCAAACCATACAAAGCTTTTGACAATTTGAAAACATAATTAGGAAACTTAGGATTTTCAAAACCCGGTGGTTGCTTAACATAAACTTCCTCCTCAATGTAGCCATTAAGAAAAGCACTTTTAACATCCATTTGAAACAATTTAAAACCTTTAGATGCAAAGAAATGCTAAGAGAATTGAATAGCTTCTAGTATGGCTACAGGAGCAAAAGTTTCACTAAAATCAAGACCCTCCACCTAAGAAAATCCCTGAGCAACAAGTCTAGCCTTATTTCTAACAACAACACCATCCTCACTTTGCTTATTTTTAAAAACCCATTTAGTTCCAATTACATTATGTCCATAAGGAGGTTCAACTAAGGTCCAGACTTTATTTCGCTTAAAGTTTTCTAATTCTTCATACATGGCATTGATCCAAGACTCATCAGATAAAGCGTGACTTACATCATTAGGCTCAAAAGAGGTAACAAAAGAAGAATGAGCATGTGAGTCAGGAGAAGTGAACTTGGAACGTGTTACCCTTTCATGAATGTCACCAATCATCGCCTCACGGAGGATGAAGTCATTGAATCCTCAATGGTGCGTAGGTTCGAACTAGCTTCAACAAAGATGAACATCTTCGCAGCTTTGTTCATCACTTGGTGGTGGGGCAACAACAGTGCATAATCATCGCAAGTGATGGCATGAGAGATGAAAATCAAAATCATCTTCTTCATTAAGGAATATTCTTTTGACTCCCCCTGAACTTGTGTTCCTGAAATGTTAGTTCTAGAACAAGTACTGACCTCATCAAAAGTAACCTCACAAGTCTCAACAATTTTGTTAGTTTCCAGATTAAGCACACGATAGCCACGTGAGTGAAGGGGATATCCAAGAAAAATGCCATCTGTTGATCTAGATTCAAACTTGTCCAGATTATCATGTTTAAGAATAAAATATTTACACCCAGAAATTCTGAAGTGAGAAACACTGGGCTTTTTGCCAAATCTCAGCTCATAAGAAGTCTTGTGCAAAGAGGCTCTCAAGAATACTCTATTTGAAATATGACAAGCAGTTGAGATAGCATCTGCCCAATACTTCCTAGGAGTAGCATGTTCATCAAGCATAGTTCTTGCCATCTCAACCAAGGTTCTATTTTTCCTCTCTACAACACCACTATGTTGTGGGACACGAGGAGAAGAAAATTGATGTTCCAACCCTTTTTCAGAGCAAAAAGAAGCAAACAAGGAGTTGTTAAATTTAGTACCATTATCACATTTTATTGCTTTCACAACACCATGCAGTTCATTATTAAGTCTGAGAAATAAATATTTGAAATGACCAAAAGTCTCATCTTTAGACACCATAAAATACACCCAAGAGTATCTAGAGAAATCATCAACGATCACAAGAATGTACCACTTACCTCCAACAGATTGAACTCTAGAGGGACCTACAGTGTCTATATGCAACAATTGTCCAGGGCCATCTGTGATGATTACAGAAATAGGAAAATGAGGGGCAGCAACCATCTTACCATGTCGACAAGGAGAGCAAACCAAATCTTTATCACCCTTAAGTTTAGGCAGCCCCCTAATGAGATCCATTCCACTAATTCGAACAAGATGATCAAAACCAATATGTCCTAATCTACGGTGCCAAAAGAATAGATCCTCGATTCGAAGCTACCAAACATCTAACATTAGGTGAAAAGGAATGATTGAAATCAGCTTTAAAAACCTTCCCTAACCGAGAGATATTAAAGAAAAGATATCCAAAAGCATCCAAAACTCTGCAAGCATGTTCCTTAAAGCTTACCTTAAGATTTTCTTCTATCAATTGTGAAACCGAAAGCAAGTTGTACTTCAATTTACTTACCAAAGCAACATCTTTGAGTATGAATTTGCCATTAACACGACTGCACCTTTTGCTATCACAATTCCGGTTGAAGCATCCCCAAAAGTAATCAATTCATCCTTTGGATGGCTTAGTGAGGAGGAGAACCATTTTGAATCACTGTCATGTGTCCGAACATCCCGAGTCTACTAACCATATGTTCTCCTTCCTCAACAAATTGCACCTACATTAAGAGAGTATTGGTCTCACAGTACTGGGGTTAATAAGACATGATTTAGGAACCCAATATTGTGATACACGACGAGTAGGAGCAACAAAAGCATTTCTATTTTTCGAACATCTGGCGGTCGATCATTGCCTAGATGCTTGGTCTCGACCGACAGTAGAACTCCTGCAAATCATTTAGCAGAGACAAAATGATGATAAGGGACTTGAAAATATTTTCTTAGCCTGTCTCTCTTTTCTTTCTTTGCTTTTCGAAAACAGTACTGAACCAAATGCCCTTCTTTTCCATAGTGAGTACATTGATATTTGTCTTGATAAGAAGTTGCAGTTTTTCTTTTTACAGTACTCACTTTGATAGAAGGATCCTTTGCAAAACCAGAAGATTTAAACAAAACTTGTTTAGGTTCAGATTCTATTTCAAACTTTCCAGGTTCAAGAAGCTTAAGAATTTTGGGAGGATGATTCTTGGCATGTTCAACAACATTAAATCCTAGACCTTGGCTTTTAGTACTCACTTTTGATCTGTCTAGAATCATGTTCAGATTTTTCTTGCCAAAAGAAAATCTCTCCAAAGTGTCCTTAAGATATTCAATTTCTTTAGCTCGAGTAGGACAGATTGTGCACTTAATGATCCATTCAAGGTTTTCTTAGAAGCACTAGATCGAGCCAATTTTTCCTTTTCAAAGAAATTCATTTAATTGTCTAGTCAAAGCTTCTATCTCGCCAGAGTTTGGGACAGCTTAGTGCAAGAAAGTATCTCATGATAAAGCATTTGTTGTATGGATTCCTGAGATGACTTTAGTCTAGCTTCTAGCAGTTCACAATTAGAGCAAATTTTAATTTGAGCATTCAAAATACTTGACTCTAAGCAAGTTGAACTAGACTTGAGTTTTTCAATTTCAACATATGCAAGTTTCACTTTTCATCACAAGAATCATGCGCCGCTTTTAGTTCATCAAATTTAGCATGTATTGATCTAGCAACCTTCAATTCGTAATGCAAAACTTGACATGATTCACAAGATTCATCATCGGGAATAGCAACCTTAAGCCTAACAATTTCAGAATTCAAGCTATCAACAACAAGGTCATGTTTGTTTACTTTTTGTATTTTTAAGCTCATTTGTCAATTTAAGAACAAGACGAGATAAATCAAAGATAAGAGGGTTTTACCTCATCGAGGTCCTCAGAGAGATCATCACTATTAAGTTCTTCACTGCTTGCCATAAAGCACATCCCTGTGAAGTCCACCTCTTTTGCCTTCTTGTTACTCATTGTCGCTTTCAGAGTCAACATCACTCAATCCAATCTCCTCAAGTGCTGAGAGCACCTTGTTGACCGTCTTACGATAATTTTGCTTCTTGCTTGAATCAAACTTGAATTTTGAGCGCCGAGCTGGTGCTTTGTCATCTTTGGTCTCCTTACCTCTCAGCTTGGGACAATTCACCTTTATGTGGTTTAACTCATCACATTCAAAGCATCGAATTGGACCTCCTCTCCTCCTTGATCTGATATTGTTGATTGCTTTAGTCACCCTGTTGGAGAAGAGTACAAGCTGTTCTTCTGGAATCTCCTCCAATTGTTCATCTGAAATAGCTCCCAAAGGAGACAAGGAAAAACTAGATGAGCTGTCAGTTTGTTTAGTCACTAAACCCAAAGAATTTGACTCATTTAACCTGGCCAAAATATCAATATCATGTGTTTTCATCTTGGAATAAAGATCATTCAGGGTGAGTGTTTTCATGTTAACAGAATGATTGATGGTAGTGACTAGAACCTCCCAAACAGTCATATCCAAAGCATTTAAGATTTGACGAGCATTGTCAGAATCAGAATATATGACATCAACGGATTGCAAATTACTAACAATTTTATTGAAGCGATTAAAAAAAGCATCTACAGATTCACCTGGTTTCATCTCAAATTTAGAATACTCCTTTATAAATCGATTATGACGAACACCTTTAACATATTTTGATCCCTCATGATAATCAGCAAGTGTAGTCCAAATCTCATTAGCGATTTAATATTAGAAATTTCGACAAACTCGCTTCTACTTAAGCCTTACAACAATATATTTCTAGCTTTAGCATTAGCTTCAACATCAGCAGTATTGTTGTTGGTAATAACAGCAGGTACCTCACAAGGATTTTCAACTTTTTGCCAAATAACATTACCTTGTGCTGGAAGAAAAACCTCCATGCGTGTCTTCCAGTAGATGTAATCAGATCCATCGAAATACGGTGGCTTACCTGAGAAGCGATCTCGATCCGATACCATTGCAACCTTGCTCGATACCACTTGTAGGATCGTAATGGCAATCGAAGGGCGGGGGGGGGGGTTGAATGATTGCAGCGAATAGATCACCAAGTTCAAATTTCGCTTGTGTGCAAGAACTTCAGAACCTCTCTGATGACTCTTGAAGAACTTCACAAAGAAAACCACCTCAAAGACAAAGAATAACAACAAAATCAGAGACAAAGTAAAGCAAATATGAGCTTTATTTCTCAAGATGAATTTGTGTCTACAAAGTGCTCATCAAGCACCCTCAAAGCCTCCAATCAAGAACCTATCGGCCTAAAACATCGTAACACAACCAAAGATGAAAGCTACGGGTCAAAAGCGCACTCCCAACAGACAAGCATAAAGCGCACCTCCGCCTCTTTTTATAGGCGAGTTCTATCCATGTCAACAACAAACACGAATCCATCTTTTCGAAAATCAAGGACCCAAAACCCTTACCAACACGGGTTTTACCAAATTCACTCAAACTTTCCAAAACCGATAATATCCAAACCTCCTCACGCCGTAAGCCTCCAGAACTCCTCCCGTAGCTTCAGCGTGCACCACCTTTGATCTCCACATGCTCTAGCGTAATCCAAACCACCTCATGACATCCACGACTTCCAAGACCTCAGATTCTTCCCATCCAAGTCCGAGTCAACTTCGACACCGACCGTGATTCGACTTCACGCTCAACCTGCACATGCAAAGACCAAAGAAACCAAATCTTGGCACAAGTTGTCCAACTTGACCATCCATTAGCTCACACACACGCATAAACACTATCATGCATCATGCAACACATTAAAGCTCATGAATTTAACTTAACCTCAGCCAAATTCCCAAAATGACAATTTTACAGAGCACAAACGGTCGTACCGCCATGACATGCCAAGATTACAAGACAAATGTCTTACCACTCAAACACTTCGTACTACCGCTCCTCAGAAATCTCAAAATCTTCCAAAACATGCTCTCGGAAATTCCATACCGCAACCTTGCGGTCATACCTTTGTGCGGTACTACGCCGCTCAAACTACTTCAGATATCGTCTCCGTGGTCGCACTGCTCCACGCCTATGGTACTACCGTTTTCACTTATCAAACCTTGGCGTAAACACTCTCTCGAAAAACTTAGCACGGTACTTCCGCCGTTAAAACAACGGTATTACCGAATAAAACCGTACTATCGCTTCTAAAACGCGGTACAAATGTATGTCAAAACGTTTCACGAATCTCAAAGCTGCGGACGCCCAGATGATTTGGCCGATTGACCACGCTTCACAACCGCCGGATTTTAAGAGTATCAGAGCAAGTCCGAACGCTTCCCTTGATATCACCGCCGATTTCAAATCAAAGGCTCGCAATCCTTGAAGAGTTCAGACAATGTAACGCTCCTCTCAATATGAGCCATCGATCAAGATCTAACGAGTCGAGCAAAAACACAGCCAGATCAGTGACTTGCGGTACTACTGCGCTTACAACGGTCCTACCGCAACTGTAGTTCCTCGATACAAAGCCGGTACTACCGCTCTCAAGAAAATCCAAAAGCCAAAACACAAGTCTTCGGAAATTTCATACCACCAACAATTGTGCGGTTGTTCAAGACAATGTAGTTCCATGACACAGAGCTTCAGACTACCGCAAAACCCGACAAATGCTGATTTTCGATAGAATTCAACAGAACTCAAAAGGTGTCAAGATCTAAGATCACAAGGTGTTCCAAAGACAATGCATTCATCTTAAAACACCAAGACTAAGTCTTTCTTATTGTCAATGTGTTCATCATCAAATATCATGACCAAAAACCTCCTGGTCTTACAGTTTGATTTAGTCATTTTAAACACTTTAATTCCAAAATCTCAAGTTAAGCTTTAGAACTCTCATCAAAACCAAATGGTTCTTTTTATTTTGAAAATTTTCAAAAGACCGAAAATCGGATGTTACATTCATGGTCGACTCCATCGATGGCGACATCGATGAGGTACCTCCTTCCTATAAAGTTCTTTCTTCTAGATGTGACACCATCTATGAGCAACTACTTAGCCAGATAAGACGTTAGAGTTCACTATGGCTAGGAACACTACTACAAAAAGGCTCATATCGACACCTCATCACGCACGGTTGACCAAAATCGCTCAGATACATGCAATCACAGATGGTTTATATTGAAAATAAATCGTTACTAGTCGATAAAAACCATCGCTGAAGAGGTAATATCACGACGGTTCATGTTAAAAATTTCTTTGATATTACCTCTTCACGGATGGTTTTTAATTATACCCGTCTGTGATAATATCGCTTCAGCTTGGTGCGTTTCTTCGTCGCCCGATGAGTTTCTTCGTCGCCATTGTCGCCAATGCATCTCTTCGTTGCATCAATGTCGCTTTGGCTCCCCAATGCATCTCTTCGCCTCACGCTATTTGAATTTAGAATTCCTTGTTTTATAAAAAGGATCATCCGCCATCGAAGAGATGATCATCCCCACATATAACTCTATACTTCTAAAGCAGAAATATGGCTCCCTCTCGGCCTGTTTCCTTGCCGTCGACATTGATTGCCTACTTGACCATACTGTACGAACGCCTCTCCGGCCGTAATTTGGTGAATGCTGCAGAAGAACACTGTAATTTCAATAATGTCTTCACTCCTCTGTCCGAGGATTTGCCGAAGCAGGTGATGGCCACCTTCTGCCGTCTTGACATCCTCCTCCGCCGCGTCTTCTGGGTGATCTCTCACTTCCGACGAAGTTTATCAAGGCTGCCGACGTGGTCCTCCACAATGATGTTGTATGTCTCCAGGAGGCTTGCCGTCACTTGGACTACTTAATCGAGGCGGCGAGTGACCAAGTAGACCATGCCAAGACCCCTCAAGCAAGGGAAGAGAGCCTATGGGCTCAGCTCTTCTTGATTCAACAGTCCGAGGGTCTTCTGGAGATACTCGAACGAGCACGCCACGGGTCGACGATTTGAGTGCTTCGTCACGATGATCAGAACCGTCCGATGTCGACCTCGCCGCCTACAAAGTTTTGAAGATGGAGCTAGCACTTACCTCCGCCACTAGAAAAACTTCGCTTATTTAGGCTTCTACTTTTTTAAATCTTTGTAAGAAGCGACTAACCACGTTGTTTGGCCATATGAAGATTCCAAAATGAAAAAAAATCTAGTTTGGGGGTGAAGTTTCTATATTATATGTTGAATTACTATATATATATCGAGATGGTTTAGTGGAACAAATTAATTAATTATATCCGATCGTGATATGTATCATAGTTAAAGCAAATTTTCAGCAGTATCCAAATGACAAAATTGACATATAAACATGTAATTTCTTCATGTCATGTAATGGTATACATGTTAATATGCTCAAAACATAGAAATTGAGAACAACCATATCACGAACGGTTCCATAATCGAACCGTCTGTGATATGTCTCATCACGGACGGTTCTATTATCGAACCGTCTGTGATATGAGACATATCACGGACGGTTCGATAATAGATCCGTTTGTGATAACTATCATTGATGGTTCCATAATAGAACCGCTCAGGATATCTCTTTATTAGTAGGAGCCCGCTAGGGTTTGCGCCGCCCTAACTCGTCAATCCCGGTGCACTTACTCGTCTGCTCTCCCCACCCGAGTGCCCCTGACCTCGACATCGCCGCCCGACCCCGTCGCCGACGCCGCCCTTCTTCCCATCGCCGCCAGTTGTGACACCAGACCGCACAAGACACTCATACGATAGGAGTGTCTTGTGCAAAGGTCGTGGTCGTACACAACCACGGTGACGCCGCCACCAAGCCACTAGGCTTGGCTCACAGGTCGCCTCGCCGCCACTTGCACCTCTCGCCGCCTGCCCCTAGCTTGGTTTTCCAACGCGGCACGCGCCTGCTCGACCTCCTGTGCTCGGGCCTTGGCCCCCTGGCTTTGCTTTTCCTATCCTCCCTCTATTCTCCTCTGTTAGCTTAATGTCTTTTGTTGAGTTTGATTTTTATGCTTGAGCCTTAAGTTGTGTCCTAATGTTTGTGTGATTTATGCAAGGTGAATAAGATGGATGAGGGTTGTGCTGGTGGTGGGGTCGCCACCGTGGTTGTGCTGTACTGAGGTATCACCCTCCCTTACTCCCTCTCTGTCTCTACCCCTGCTTTGTGATGAAAATGGCTAGTGCTCTGCGATGGATGCTGAGAGCTACTACTGGTGTGGTGGGTCTGGACACCCTTGGTCTTGCTGTTGAATTGCTCAATGATGTTAATAGTCTTATGCTAAAATTGAATTGATAATTAGTTCATATTAATAGTCCCCTTACTCTGTGATGTAAACTGAGGGCTATTGGTGTATGTGAATTCTATGCATCTTGCTTAGTTCATGCTGTGGGTTCAGGTTAACAAAAATGAATGGGGCAAAATGATGGGTTTGGTTAATGCTCTCTGATGGATACTGAGGGTTATTGATATTGGTTCTTTGTGCTTGGTTGGCTTACATGGGATGTGGTTCGGATGGGGCTTGGCTGCAATTAACTTTTCAGATTTGTAAAGGTTAGGCTAATTTGTAAAGCCTGCATTAACATACAAATTATTTATTAATTGGTGTGTATTCTATTCGAAAACAAGACCAAATGAGTCAAAAACTACTACAACACCTCTTCACTGCTCTCGCCATTCATTTCACCTTTGTCTGTGTAACCGTGTTCATGCTGGTCAAGTTCTCCTCCCTTGCGTCCCAAGTACGTCCTACCATTCTATTCTTGATCTCTTCTCTATAAAGTCTCCAAGCAGTGACTGCTTGTGCCTTTAAAACCGGCTTCATATATATATATATATATATATATATATATATATATATATATATTGTTCATAGTCGCTAGCCACTTTTGGGGGGTCGTGGGGAGGATGAGACAGCAGCCAAGGGCAACCTCATCGAGCCTACAAATTCAAGAAGCATGGCTGCCAGGAGAGCGTGTGGACATACAATTACCTGGATGTCATCGATAGGTAATTGGACTTGACATCAAGGAATGGTTGGTTGCTGATACATGAAGCCACTTGGGACCGCACGCCCGAGTCTCCCAACAGCTCTCCCCTCCTCCTCCGGGCTATTAAGAACCAGAGCAGCCCTTCATCTCCTTCCCCCACCCAACTCTCCCTCTTTCGCTCTTGTTGTTGTGGTTTGCCCGGCTCCGAGCTCAAGCCTTCTCGCCTCCCCTCGGCCCTCGCCGCACCAGTGTAGCCCCTCCTCTTCTACCCATGTCAATTCATACCCCCAGAGCTCCTTGAAGCAATCCTCTTACTCAATTCCAGCTTTTGTTTCACAGAGCCGCTACATTTTCCTCTTCTCCTTCCATCTCAACCGACCCCTTCATTGCCGTCCTTATTCACCTCAAACCAACCCATAGGGATAAATTATCCCTAGCTCGCTTCTCAAGGTGGCAAACCTTGTTGGGTCTAAAAGCTTTGAGAGGAGATCTGCCAAAGGTGCCTTGAACTCCACAAACTAGCACAAAGACTTCAAACTCCACACGATCTCTAGGAAAGCAACTCGAAGGCTAGGGAGCGAAACACCAACACTAAAGCTTACAGCAGCTCAAAACCTGCTAAGACTAGTGATTGGGAGACAAGCTCGACCTAGGTCGTGAGAAGAGTGCATCCTAGCAACCATGGGATAAGAAGAGTATCTAGAAAGGACATGTGCTAAGACAGAGCCTCCTATCTGTTGGAAATATGCCCTAGAGGCAATCATAGAGATGATTATATTTCATTATGTTCATTACATTGATAATATGTTATCTTGTTCCTAGAATAATATTGTTAATATTTATTATCAAGTATGTGACTTGATTGTGAAACTCTATATTTCTATGATGATTATTCTTAAATGTTCTCGGTCGAAAACATATGAGGACACATATGAATAGACTAGTATATGTATTGGTTGATGACTATGTTTCACGAGTCATAGATATGGAGATATCAAACCAATAATATGGACACATGTTAGAGAACATGATGTTGGATTAGTCCCACCTTGAGACACTATTGAGATTGTTATGATTCTATGTATCGTTAGTTGGTCTCAAGCAATGATGATGTATAATCCTTAGACCTGAGATCATCATGGTTTCCTACATGTGTAATAGCACTCTTAGGGGTTGCCAAACGCTACTCCGTAACTGGGTAGTTATAAAGGTAGCTTACGAGTATGCTATGAAACATGCAGAGGAATGTGACCGGTCGATATGGGATTTGCCCTCCTAACATAACATGAGAGATGTCTCGGCCCCTCACAGATCGGATAAAGAAAGTGCATGGCCATGCCACTAGTAGTCGAAGTGTTAGACCACATGAAGTTATCCGACACTCGATCGAGAAAGTATTGAATAGTCTATGGATGACACAACATCTCACCCGAGTTCAACCCGGACATCGTGAGGCAAAGGGAGTATGCACGAGTAGGTCGCTCGATTCAGCGATTCTGATCGGTCATATGGAAATACGAGCTGGTCAGAGATCGGTCGAACGTAATCACAGAGTGGTCGAACTGGTCGTGAAGAGTTACGAATCGTCGTGACCAAATACTGAACTGGTCGTATAGAGATAGGACACGGTCGTAAGTGATGAGGACCTAGTTGTAGATCATATTGCATTAAGGTTCGTCCGATATAATTTGTGTGTATTCGGAATCGATATGTTCGCTAGGAGCCGCATCGACTCGTGATCGGAAGGGTTTCGAGTCACAACCGAACCACGCATGGACCTCTGTGGTCACACACTTAACGGGTTGGAACAAACCAAGACGAATATTATTCGTCAAACGTGTTCGGATAGGATCCGCCACGAGTACTATATAAGGAGATGCATGAGGTCGTGGGGAGGTATGAGATGAGTGAATCACCACCAAACCCTAGCCACCATCTTCCTAAGAGCTCGCCAGGCGACTTGGTGCTAGCACACGGTGTATGGTTGTTCCTTCCTGGGACGTGGATACCGAGAGGCGCTTACTACGATTGTTGCACTTGAGGACGATCCGCGATCATTCACAAGGAACTGCAGAGGTTGCTGGAGGAGACGATTGACTCGTGAGGACGCTGGACGATCGACTACGACCACTACATCGACGCGCTATACGTTGGACCAGGCTGCTCCAACCCTTCTTCCGCTGCTCTGCGCGTCTGGTGGTAATGATCTATGATCATCTACTTGCTTGGCTTCCTGGTTTGCGTGGTAGAAAATTTTCTTTGTAGCTATCATAGCCTACCCCGCAACCTAACAATATCTACCTTGAACTCAACAAGCCCAACACCGACACAACCCGGATGCTATGCAAGGTAGACTAGGGATACCATATATAAAAGTAAGGTATTGTCGCATCAAGAGGTTTTTGGTCATGATATTTGATGATGAACACATTGACAATAAGTTAGACCTTGTCTCAAGATTTAATGTTGAATATTTTGTCCTATAGACTTCTTTGTGGTGACTTGGATCGTGGCTCATAAGTTCGTTGAAAATCGCTTTTGTCGATTATCGGTAGTACCGGCTTTGTTTGTAGCGGAACTATCGCAAGCGGTATGACCGTGTGTGTGCGCGGTAGTACCGCAAGTCGCTTTCTCTCAAGCGTTTTGCTCGGTTCGTTAGATCTTGATCTAACGGCCGATATTGAGTTGTAACGTTCGACCGTCCGAATCGCTCAAAACTTTGAGCCGTTGATTGAAATCTAACGGATGACATCAAGTGGGCCGTTCGGACTTTCTCTGATGCTTCTAAACTAACGGTTAAGACCCATGGTCCGATCGCCCATGGATCCGGAGCGCCCACGCGGCAAAGGACGCCGTTTCTAAGGACCTTGCGATTTTCTTGGAATGGTAGTACCGCTAGATTTGAATGGCGGTAGTACCTAAATTTCAGTAGTACCGTTGTCTTAATAACGGTAGTACCGCTTTTGTTTTCCTTGAGAAAGAGGTTCGACATACAATCGCTTGCTCTATTAAGTGATTTACGGAAATACCGTGACATGGTTGGTGGTAGTACCAAGAAGACGGTGATACCGCAAGGGCGCGTATGGTTTTTCCAAGTTTATGTTTTTGGAAGTTTTGGAAGTTCTTGAGAATCGGTAGTACCGGTAGTTTTGAGCAGACGACCGCATGTGCGGTAGTCTGGGACGTATAATGGCGGTAGTACCGATTGTATTCTCGAAAGTTGTCGCTCGGGGAATTGACCGCGGATTTGTTGAATTCGTAAGCTATATCTTGTTGCATGATTCATGATAGTGTTTATGGGTGTGAGTGAGCTAATGGATGGTCAAGTTAGAGAACTTGTGCCAAGAATTGGTTTCTTTGATCTTTGCATGTGTAGGTTGAGGCGTGAGGATCTAATCACTCACTCGGTGACTCGGATTGACTCTTGACTAGGATGGGGAATCTGAGGTCTTGGAAGTCGTGGATGTCAAGAGGTGTTTTGGATCGCTACCGAGCACGTGGAGATCATGGGGTGCACGCCGAAGCTACTGGTGGAGTCCCGGAGGCTTACTGGCGTGGAGTTTTTGGGAAGACAGTTTTGGAAGGAGTTCCAAACTGAGTGTTTTGATATAGAGTTCAGATTGGTGTCGTGTTGGACATGGATAGGACTCTAGGCTATAAGAGAAGGCGGTGAGGGTACGGCTTGTATGGGGATTTTGGGGAGTTACCGCCGAGACTAGGGTTTTGAGATCGTAGCTTGTCGCAGCTTGCTTCGCTTTTAGATGTTCTTCTAATTGGGGCTTTGAGGGTGCTTCTTGAGCACTTTGTAGACACAAATCAAGTTTGATATATAAAGTTCAGATTCGCTTCTACTTTGTTTCTTGATTTGGTGTTCTTCCGTGCGTTGAGGTGGTCTCTTGCCAGAAGCTCTTCAAGTGTCAACAGAGAAGTTGTCAAATTCTTGCACACAAGAAGAAGTTGAAATTAGGGGTCAATTCACGCAATCATTCAACCCCCCTTCGATTGCCATTACGATCCTACAAGTGGTATCGAGCAAGGTTGCAATGGCATCGATCGAGATCGATTCTCGTAAGCCACCCGATTTCGATGGATCCGACTACATCTATTGGAAGACAAGGATGGAGGTTTTTCCGCAAGCTCAAGGTAATGTCATCCGCAAAAGTTGAAAATCCTTATGAAGTGCTTGTAGATTACTAACAACAATATCGCTGATGTTGAAACAAATGCTAAGGCTAGAAATATTTTGTTGCAAGGTTTAAGTAGGAACGAGTTTGTTAGAATTGCTAATATAAAATCGCTAACAAAATTTGGACAACTCTTGCCGATTATCATGAAGGTTCAAAATCATTAAAGGTGTTCGTCAAAATCAATTCAAAAGGAGTATTCTAAGTTCGAGATGAAACCGGAGAATCAGAGATGCACTTTTGATCGCTTCAATAAAATCATTAGTGATTTGCAACTGCTGATGTGATTTATTCTCGATTACGACAATGCTAGATGATTTTGAATGCTTTGGATATGTCTGCTTGGGAGGTCCTAGTCACTACAATCAACCACTCTGTTAATATGGAAACACTCACATTAAATGATCTTTATTCCAAGATGAAAACACATGAGATTGATATTTTGGCCGTAATAAATAAGTCAAATTCTTTGGGTTTAGTGACTAACCAAACCGACAGTTCATCAAGTCCTTCTAGTTTTTCGTTAAGTGCTATTTCAGATGAACAATTGGAGGAGATCCCTGAAGAACAACTTGTACTGCCTCAAATAGGGTGACTAAAGCAATCAATAATGTCGAGCAAGGAGAAGAGGAGGTCCAATCAGATGCTTTGAATGTGGTGAGCCAAACCATATAAAAGTAAATTGTCCCAAGCCGAGAGGAAAAAAAAAAGCCAAAGAGGACAAAGCACCACCGAGTTCAAAATTCAAATTTGATTCAAGCAAAAAGAAAATTATCGTAAAGTTATCAACAAGGTGCTTTCACTCTTGAGGAGATTGGGCTAAGTGATGTTGATTCGCAGAAATGACAATGAGGGTGATCACAAGAAGGCAAAAGAGGCCGATTTCATAGGAATGTGCTTTATGGCGAAGTTGTGAAGAAACTAATGATGATGATGATCTCTACAAAGGACCACGATGAGATAAAGCCCTCTTATGCCGATCTATCACGTCTTTGTCTTTGAAATTGACAAATGAGCTTAAAAAATACAAAAAGAAAGCAAAGAAACATAACCTTGTTGTTGATAGCTTGAATTCTGAAATTGATAGACTTAAGGCTGCTATTCCTGATGATGAATCATGTGAATCATGTCAAGTTTTGCATTCTGAATTAAAACTTGCTAGATCAATTCATGCTGAATTTGAAGAGTTAAAAATGGCGCATAACTCATGTGATGATAAGCTGAAACTTGCTTCTGTTGAGATTAAAAAACTGAAGTCTAATTCATCTTGTTTAGAGACAAGTACTGTGAATGCTCAAATTAAGACTTGCTCTAATTGTGAACTGCTAGAAGCTAGACTTAAGTCATCTCAGGATTCTATACAACAAATGCTTTATCATGAGACTCTTTCTTGCACAAATTGTCCCAAACTCACAACCAAAATTGATGCTTTGACTAAACAATTAAGTGAGTTTGCTGAAAAAGAAAAGATGGCTCAATCTGTTGCTTCTAAGAAAATTTTGAATGATGTTGTTAAGTGCACAATTTGTCCTGAATTGGCTAGAGAGAATAATTGTCTTAAGGATACTTTGGAGAGGTTTTCTTTTGGCAAGAAAAATCTGAACATGATTCTAGACAGATCAAGAGTGAGTTCTAAAAAACAAGGTCTAGGTTTTAATTCTGCTGTTCATGCAAAGAATCATCCTCCCAAAGTTCTTAAGCTTCTTGAACCTAGAAAATTTGAAATTGAATCAACCTAAACATGTTGTGTTCAAGTCTCTTTGGTTTTGAAAAGGATCTTATTACCAAAGTAAGCACTATAAAGAGAAAAACTAAAATTTCATATCAAGAAAAGTATCAGTGCACTTACTGTGGTAAAGAAGGTCATTTGGTTCAGTTTTGTTTTCGGAAAGCAAAGAAAGAAAAGAGAGATAGGCAAAGAAAGGTTTTTCAAGCTCCTTACTTTCACTAAACAAAATGTCATAGCTTTTAGGAGTTTTTGCACAAACCGACGGAGGCATATTCAAAATGTAATTGTCTTTGTTGATCCTACTCATCGTGTGTCACAAAGATTGGGTTCCTAAATCATGTCTTACTAACCCCAAGATCTTGGAGACCGACATTTCTTAAATGCGTGTACAACAATTGAGGAAGCGGAACTTTTGGTTAGTTGATTCAGTGGTGTTCTCGCCATATGACCGGTGATTCAAAGTGGTTCTCCTCCTCACTAAGGCATCCAAAGGATGAATTAATTACTTTTGGTGATGCTTCAACTGGAATTGTGATGGCAAAAGGCATCTGTGCACGTAAATGACAAGTTCATTCTCAAAGATGTTGCCTTGGTAAGTAAATTGAAGTACAATATGCTCTCTGCTTCACAATTGATAGAAGAAAATCTTGAGGTAAGCTTTAAGAAACATGCTTGTAGGGTTTTAGATGCTTCGGTGATCTTGTCTTTAACATCTCTAGCTTAGGAAAGTTTTTAAAGTGATTTCAATCATTCTTTTTCTCCTAATGTTAGATGTTTGGTAGCCGAATCCGAGAGATCTTTTATTTTGGCACCGTAGATTAGGACATATTGGTTTTGATCATCTTGTTTGAATTAGTGGAACCGATCTCATTAGGGGTCGAAATTGAAAGGTGAAAAAGATTTGGTTTGTTCTCCTTGTCGACACAGTAAGATGGTTGTGCTCCTCATATTCCTATTTCAGTCATTATCACAGATGGCCCTAGACAATTGTTGCATATGGACACCGTGAGGTCCCTCAAGAGTTCAATCTGTTGGTGGTAAGTGGTATATTCTTGTGATTGTTGATGATTACTCTAGGTACTCTTGGGTGTATTTTATGGTGTCTAAGGATGAAGCTTTTAATTATTTCAAAGATCTATTTCACAGACTCAATAATGAATTGAATGGTCTTTGTGAAAGTTATAAGGAGTGATAATGGTACTTGAGTTTAAGAATTCTTTATTTGCTTCCTTTTGCTCTGAACAAGGTTTGGAACATCAATTTTCTTCTCCACGTGTTCCTCAACGTAATGGTGTAGTTGAGAGGAAAAATAGAACCTTGGTTGAGATGGCAAGAACCATGCTTGATGAACATGCCACTCCTCACGAAGTATTGGGCGAGGCAATCTCAAGCCCTTGCCATGTCTCAAACAGAGTATTTTTAGAGCCTCTTTGCACAAGACTTCTTATGAGCTGAGATTTGGCAAAAGGCCTAGTGTCTCTCACTTCAAAGTTTTTGGTTGCAAATGTTTTATTCTTAAACATGGTAATCTGGACAAATTTGAATCTAGATCAAGTGATGGTATTTTTCTTGTATATCCTCTTCACTCGTGGCTATCGAAAGTGCTTAATCTTGAAACAAACAAAATTATTGAGACTTGTGAGGTTACTTTTGATGAGGTCGGTACTTGTTCTAGAACCGACATTTGGTACACAAGTTCAGGGGGAGTCTGAAAGTATATTCCTTAATGAAGAAGATGATCATGATATTGGTAATGATTTTTTTTCCCCATGTAATCAACTGCTGAAGCTGAGTATGTTGCTGCTGCTGCTAGTTGCTCTCAAGTCCTTTGGATTTCTTCTACTCTTAGAGATTTTGGTTTAGAATTGGGTATTGCTCCACTTTATTGTGACAACACTAGTGCTATTCACATTGCTAAAATCCGATTGCAACATTCTAGAACCAAACATATTGATATCGATTTCATTTTCTTAGAGATCATGTTGAAAAAGGTGATGTTGTTCTCCACTTTGTTGAGACTGATTTTCGCTTTGTCGATATTTTCACTAAGCCGCTAGATACTTCTCGTTTTGTTCGTTTATGAGTGAATGGGTGTTGTTCATCCTATGGGCTTATTTTGAGGGGAGCTGTTTTGTCAAAATTTCGAAGCTTTAATTATTCCGTAAGTCCCGACCATTGAAATCAAAAGAGTAGTAGAGCTTCCTTTATCATATTTATTCA
>JAYEVD010000234.1:0-264313 GCA_036346405.1 Phyllostachys edulis
AGAGTGGAGCAAACCAGGGCATGGAGTTGGAGATGCACTAACTAAGGGGCTACAAGCTTCTCGTGGACTTGTTACTTTAGGGGTGACCAAGAGGAGCTCGTGAGAGAAGTGGGTCTTTCAACTACCGCTTTCAAGAAGTTCAAGGGAGGATTGTAGTTCTCTAAGTCTAGCAATGAGGCCGCTTCTTCTTTGGTGTCTCTCCCTTTATGTACTCCACTCTTCGCCTTGTCCTGTATAGGGCATGCTTTGTTTCAAGTGTGGTGATGGTCACCACGCCGCCGAAGTGCTCTTGGATGGGAGATTGCCATCGGTGGCCGATCGAGTCAGGGGTGGTGTGCCACTAGAACCCTACTAGTGTGATCAAGTGGAGCTTGTGCTCGCTTCTTCTTTAGTAGGTCCTGCTCAAGGATCTGTCGTGATGATGGCTGCCCTTCCCTCGCGCCGCTTCCTTCAGCTTTAGCGCCTCAATAGGGCACCATCGGGCAACGCCGCTCTATACCGCTTCAAATAGCCCGACCAGCTTTTACTCGCAGACCGCCACAGAGAGTGTCGGGCTTCACGCTCTAGCGCTTATCTTATTTTGCCATGGCGCAACCGGGAGTGTACGCCATGCCTACTGCGGAGTCCGCGGGTCATCTTGATGTGGTGACAGGTACTTTGCTCATGGATTCATTTGATGCTTTAGTCCTTTTTGATTCTGAGGCTACCTAGTCGTTTGTCTCAACGATGTTTGCTAGGAGAGTGAATTTGAGTATGCAGTGGGTTTCTACCAAGGTTGGTCGGCTTCTCCTAGGGTATTATTACGAGCTCCATCGCTTTTTCCTAGTTGCTCTATTGGTATCGATGGGGAGAAGTTCACGCAAATGATGGTCATTCAATTGTAACCTTCGACGCTATCTTGGGCATGGATTGGTTGCACTCCCATCGAGCCATGATATGTCAAGTTTCAGAGGGACGCCTCTTTGCGGATTTCATTTGGCGAGACTTTGACCTTTCAGGGAGTGCGCCCACGCACTCTTTTCAAGGTTGGTCGGATCTGCTCCTGTGTCACAAAAGGAAGACCAGCTTTTGGTTTTGCTTAAAAGCCGAGCGGGTTTTGCGAGATTGAGGAGATCCCGTGGTTTGTGTTTATTCAGATGTGTTCCTGCTGAAGTTTTGGGCATGCCGCTCACGCGAGACGTGGAGTTTCGATTGACCTTGTTCCGTACTCGCCCATCTCTGTTCCATATCGGCCGGCACGCCCATTTTAGGACAAATTGAAGAAGTAGTTGGATGATATGTTGGCTAAGGGTTTGATCAAAGTGCGTTTGTCACCATGGGGAGCTCATGTTCTACTCACATAGAAGAAGGATGGAAGTTGGCACATGTGCGCTGATTACCATGCGCTTAATGCGCCATGATCAATAATAAATATCCATTGCCCCAAGACCGAGGACTTGTTTGATCAATTGAGTGGAGCTTAAGGTGTTCTCCAAGATTGATCTTCAGTCGAGGTATAATAAAATCTGTGTGCGTGCGCAGGATGTAGAGAAGACTGCTTTCTCCACCAGGTATGGGCATTATGAGTATAAAGTTATATCTTTGGGACCCACTAATGCACCTTCGCTTATGGAGACCATGAAAAAAGATGTTGCACGAGTATCCGGATGACTTTGTGGTGGTGTTCATTGATGATATTCTTATCTATTCCAAGACTAATGAGGATCATGAGCCACTTGAGGCTAGTATTAGAGACTTTGAGAGAGCACAAGTTCTATGCCAAGTTGAAGAAATGTGAGTTCAGATTTTAGAAGTGGGTTTTCTAGGTCATATGATCAATCCTTAGGGCATTGCTGTTGATCCTAGCAAAGTTTCTACAGTGGTGGACCGGAAGAGGCTCCACCAATGTGAAGTAGGTGAGGAGTTTCTTAGGTTTGGTCTGGTTAGTATCAAGACTTTGTGTAGGATTTCTATCATCGACAAGTCGATGTCTCAGCTTACTTAGAAAGGTGTGAGATTCTAACGGACTGATGAGTGTGAGCGCAGTTTTAGCACCTTGAAGGAGAGGTTGGTGATTTCTCCTATTCTCACTCTTCCCGAGCTAGGGAAGCATTTCACGCCTTGTCGATGCGCCTCGAGTGGGTCATGGTCAGTGTGCTTATGCAAGACGGTAAGGTGATTGCTTTTATGTCAAAGTGAAGTAAAGAAGCATGAGCAGAATTATCCCACTCATGACTTAGAATTGGTTGCGGTTGTCTTTACTCTCAAGATTTGGAGGCATTATCTGTACGATGAATCTTGTGATATTTTCACATATCACAAGAGTCTCGATCAAGTATATCTTCACTCAAAAGGATCTGAATTTGAGGCAAAGGAGGTGGCTGGAATTGATTAAGGATTATGATCTTACTATTCAGTATCATCCCAGCAAGGCCAATATTGTTGCTGATGCTCTTAGTCGCAAGGGGACTCCCGCTACTATAGATTGTCTCGTTGCTAATTTTGATCGCATGGGGATATCCTATTGCTATGCGGGCATGGCCCATGTTGAGACACAGTTGATCCTTGAGTCAGCTATTCTAGACCATGTGCGGGAAGCGTAGCAAAGTGTCCAGTTATTGTAGGAGGTTAGAAACCGTCTACATGAGGGCAAAGAGGGAGATTTTAGCATGGATGATTTCGGTGCTTTGCGGTTTAAAGGCCATCTTTGTGTATCGCAAAAGGCGGAGGTCAAAGATGATATCTTGAGGGAGGCACATCTCACTGCATACATTGCTCATCCCGTGAGACTAAGATGTATTATGATCTGAAATAGAATTTTGGTGAAAAGGATGAATGTGGATATTGCTAATTATGTGGCTTCTGTGGTGTTTGTTAGCAAGTGAAAGTCGAAAGCATGAGCCGCCCTTGCACCTTTGGAGGTTCCCTAGTAGCCTTGGGATGATATCTCTATGGACTTTGTGGTTGTGTTACCTCATTCGCCGTGAGGGAAGGATGTAGTTTGGGTATTGGTGGATCATTTTAGCAAGTCTCAAGACTTCATTCCTATTTGCATGACAAATTCAAGGAGCGATTTGGCTCCTATCTACATTCGTGAGATTGTGAGACCGCATGGTGTGCCGAAGACCATCATTTCTGACTGGGACACCAAGTTTGTCTCCATATTCTGGGAGAGTCTACAGAGTGCATTGGGCACACAAATTGCTTTTAGTACGGCGCTTCACCCTCGCATGATGGGCAATGATTGCACTATTCGAATTTGGAGGATATGTTATGTCTTGTGTTCTCAGATTGAACCAGTAGTTGGGAGGATCAGCCTGCCTCTTGCAGAGTTTGCTTATAATAATAGTTATCATTCCAATATTAGAGCCACGCCATTTGAGGTTCTCAGATGGACTAAAGTGCAAATCGCCACTTTGTTGGGACGAGTAGGTGAGAAGGCGCTTTGGGTCCGATTGATTCAAGACTGCTGTGTTGGTGATATGCCCTAGAGGCAATCATAGAGATGATTGTATCACGCCTATGTTTATGAGTTATAGAATAAATGCTATTATGTTCCCTAATGAACTATTGGTTATAAAGATTAACAAGTATGTGACTTGTTGGTGAAGCTCTTTAACTTATATGATGTCGTTTCTAAATATATCCTCGGTTGGATGTCACCGGTCTGAACACTAGTGACTTATCGACAAACACATGTATTGATTGATGACCATGTTTCACCGGTCATAGATATAAGGATATCGAATCAATAATGTGAACACATGTTAGAGAACATGGGGTTGGATTGACCCGCCTTGAGATATCAAGTGAGATTGTTATGATTCTATGTGTCATCATTGGTCTCAAGCAATGATGATGTATAATCTTTAGACCTCGAGATCAAAGATGGTTTCTACATGTGTAATAGTTCACTTAGGGGTTGCCAAACGCTACTCAGAATCGGGTAGTTATAAAGGTAGCTTTTGGGTATGTTATGAAACATGCGGAGGGGATGTGATTGGCCTGATATGGATTTGCCCTCCTAACATAACAAGAGATATCTCCGGTCCTCGATGTGGTCGATAAAGAAATTGCATGGCTATGCCATCGTGGTCAAAGAGTTCACCACATGAAGTTATCCGACACTGATCAAGAAAGTATTGAATAGTCCATGGATGACATAATATCTCACCTAGAGTTCAACCAGATATCATGAGGAAAAGAGAGAATACACGAGAAGGTTGCTAAGTTCGATCGATATGGACTAGTCATATGGAGATACGAAATGGTCATAGATCGGGTCAACATAATCACTAAGTGGTTGAAACCTACTCATAACAAGGTACGAGCTGGTTGAGACTAAATGTGAACTAGTCGATAGAGATACGAAGCTGGTCGTTAGTGATAAGGACTAGTCGAGATCATATTGCATTAAGGTTCATCTCGATATAATTTGTTATTCGGGAATCGTTATGTCCCGCTAGGAACCATTCATGACTCGTGGTCAAAAAGGTTTCGAAGTCACAACCGACACGTATGAACCTGCTGTGGTCACACACTTAATGGGTTGGAACAAACGTGTTCAGATAGGATCCGTTATGGGCACTATATAAGGAGATGCATGAGGTTGTTGGGAGATATATGAGTTGACATGAGTTGCTCTACCGAAACCCTAGACACCATCTTCCGAGAGCTCCACCGGCGTAATTGGTGCTAGCACAATCGACATACCGGTGTTCCTCCCCAGATGTGTGGATACCATAGAGGCGCCATCGCGTTGTCAAGTAGTGCTTAGGATCGATCCATGACTTCGCAAGGATCGCGATTGGTTGCTGGAAGAGACGATCGGTTCCGAGGACGATTGACTACGTTGGATGTTCGACTTCGCAGATGATCGATCCACTGCGGATCGATCGACTACGACCACTTCATCGATGTGCTCTACGTTGGACCAGGCTACTCCAACTCTTCTTCCGCTGCACTACACGTCTGATGGTAACGATATGTGATCATCTACTTACTTGGCTTTATGGTTTACATGGTAGAAATTTTGAATTGTCAGCTAGCGTAGCGTACCCGTATAGCTTCACGTTGAGCGCGTGGCTATGGTGAGGCAGAAAAGCTATGTAGATGTGAGGAGGCATGACTTGGAGTTTGCGGTGGGTGATTAGTTGCTCTTGAGAGTGTCTCCCACCAAAGGCATTGTCCGGTTTGGTACCAAAGGGAAGCTTAGGCCGAGGTACGTTGGTCCGTTCCTCGATTATCGCAAGAGTTGGGAAGTTGGCTTACCGCCTGGACCTTCCTGAGTTCATGCGCGGAGTTCACAATGTGTTTCATGTTTCGATGCTGAGAAAGTTTTTGAGAGACCCAGAGCATGAGATTTTGTTGGAGTCGCTGACTATTGAGCAAGACCTCACCATCAAGTTGCGTCCGATGTGTATTCTGGAGAGGTCAGAGTGAGTGCTGAGGCACAAGTCGTTGGTATATGTCAAGGTGCTATGGACGACGGCCGAGAGAGATGTGACTTAGAGTTGGAGTCTCGCATGTGCGAGCAATATCCGGTTGTTCACGCCTGCACGGTTATTTGTTGATTAATTTTAGTTTGTGGTTGTTTTCGAGTAGAATTCGGGGACTAATTGCTAAGGGGTAGAATGTAAAATTTCAAAAGTAACTCTCTTGAGGACCAATGTGTAATTAAATAAAAGGATACGTGAAAACGGGTGCTTTGGAATTACAAAGAGGAGTTGTTTTCCTGGAACGGGTCGTGCGATAGGAATTGGTTGGTGCCGGGGTAAAGGGGGATGGGGACGAGGAGGATCTAAAACCAAGAAATCAAACCCTATCCCACGCTTTTATTTTCCTCGCGGCGCCAGCCATTATTTTGTTCTCAGGATCGCCGGTGCGCGGAGGCATCGCCATTGTTGCTGGCTGTCGACATCGCTCGTGTTGCTTGCGCTGTTCCCCCAGCACAGCTCGCCCATGTGCATGTGTAACACCCCAACCCAATATGAGCCTCGAATGTTACTAAAATAACAGAGTAACAAAATAAACTAAGTATTTTTACTAATTTCTACCGAACCTCCTTTGTATAGGTGGCCATACCAGAGGTTCTAACATATTATTATGACATCATTCAATAACCCAAGCTTCCAATTTAATCAGATTACAAAGGAACATCCACAATATGCTAATCAACTCTATTACAATTTATCCAAAGTATAAGGCATAATCATAACAAATCCTTTAAGCCAGCTTTGCTCAATTATTAAGGCATGTTCCAAATTTAACCAACTATAAAAGATTCGCCGCAGCAGTGTATCCCAACTTATAACTATTCCTCTTATGCATGTCGCTCTTGTAAGGGTACCTAAAAACACAACAACAAAGAAGAGTGAGTCCAAATACTCAAAGAAAGTACAATTAATAAGACATTATAATACGCAATTATAACATCAATATCCATCCCCAAATCTTTACAATAAAACACCACATGCTTATGCAATGCAAGTGCGCAATGCATCTTTTCCCTTTTCTTTGCATTTACCAAGAATGTGAGTATGTAACCGCTGATGATACCCATGCCTCGTGCCTTCTAGCACAGGACCATAAGCCTACATTCCACAAGTATAGGGGACCACAAGCCCACACTCCACAAGTATGGGGATCACAAGCCCGCCATATACATGACGAGGACTAATCAATGCTTGGTCACCACATGACCAAGCCTCAAATATGTTAACATGATACACATGAACAAATCTTTTATCCATCATAACCATGTTTTAGTAACAAAGATCATGCATGAATAAAACTTACTCATACTTCTAGCATTCATGATCATTGACATACATATCATTCTAGTATCCATGAATATCGAATGTATACATAATACTTGTAAACAAGAACAATCTCTTCTAAGTAATCCATCACTAATCAGATTTTGCCTCAACCATGTAAGATGGAGGACGCCAAGAGGGCTGCTGCCCGGGACCAAACGCCACCGAATTAATTTAACAAGCACTCTAAGAAAGCAATTCTAGACAAAACAAAGCTAGAAGCAATACTTAATTCGCTACACTCTCTAGCTTAATCCCAACTCCAAAATCTTAAACACCACTATCCTCAATGCATACTCCCCTTCAAAATCCATAACTTTGCATACAGAGATCCAAATGTATGCTTTTAGACTTTATGAAAATCTTATCAAATTCTCCACCTAAACCTATTTGGTGAGCATTCCAGCCGCCATCTTCTACCCTTACCAAACTGATTAAAAGAACATCTAAACCTCGTCCGAGTTTCGACTGCAACACTAAATATAATGCAACTTTCAAGACACAAGGCAAAATTTTATGTTCTTTAGCTTTATGGAAATCTTAACAAAATACCTACAACTTTTGTTATAGTGAGATCTTCCTAACAATCCATTAACTAATTTCTAATGACCGATTAATATTAACTCGTTAGAATTATGATAGAACTACGTAATCAAATAGCCATTTAAAAATCATATCTCCTAATCCGCCATCCAAACAACTTGATCAAATACTTCACGAAAGATAGCGATGTCGCCCACAACTCTCTAGGAGGCGGCTGTGTCGAATCCGCAGCTTATATTCTTCAAAGCCGCCATTATTATCTCGCTTCTAAATGATCTATTACCGACATCGCTAATTACCCAATTACACTACTAAACGAATGGGGATCAGGCTTACCCTTGAAGAACTGTTGAAGAACACAATCTCCAAAGACGCGATCCCTATTTCCTCCCTTCCTCTTCGTTCTTCTTCGTTCTTCTTCCTTCCTCCTCCTTCTTGGCCGGCCTCCACAAGAGTGATCTCCTCCGCCCTCTAATTGGCCAAGAGCAAGGAGCTTCACCAGAGGGTATGGCACCGCCGGAGGTGCCGATCGAGGTGGTGGGAGGCGCAGGGGTGCTGGTTGTGGTGGCCAAAGGGGAAGGTGAGAGGGGTGGTGGCCACAAGTGGGGAGGAGGGGAGGTGGAGTGGTGGCTAGGGTTTGGGGAGGGTGGCGCCCCTATGGCCGGCCACCACATGGCCTCGGCCGGGCCAAAGCCCAAGCCTAGGTTGCCTGGGCTGCAGAAAACCCTCTAATTCCCCTATTAAAACACTTTGTTAATTGGTCCGCTCTTCCAAATTTAATTATTTGCTTCAAAACACTTGGGGTATTACAAGATGCATCCGCCAAAGACATGGTCGCCGCCCGCTGAGCCGCCCGTGTGAAGCCACTTGCCCGCTTCAGCCTTCGGCCAACGACGCCACCCGAGCGCGTGGAGGCCTTCGGCTATTGGTTTGGCCAGAGCGTGGAGACCTTGGGAGGTTGACCAAAGATGTGGTGTTTGGGAGTTGTCGATCATCTAGAGCATAGAAATGACAAAAGAAGCACCACAAAGCAGAGGAAAATTAGTTTGAAGAAGTCGGGATCTCTTGCCATTATGTGGGTAACAATCTAGTTATTTCTCTTTTTATTTTATTAATTTAATTAGAGATTAGAATCGTAAAGGATAGTAGCAATTTCTAATCACGTAAATGATTAATAGATCGGCCTAATTTGTTGTATCTGTTGTACAATTATTTCGTGTAATCAGTATGGGCGTTATTTGAGGATGTCATCTACTAGATAATTGTAGAGAATTTTGGTAGATTTTTGTAGGATTTTTAATCATATTGATTGGATGGTTAATTTTCGAAGTTATTTAATTTTGTAAGCCCATTGCCCAGTGAGTTGTCTTCTTTTGGCAAAGATCTTGGTAGATCAGAGAATAAAATTAGTAAATGAACTAATTAAGGTTTTGTTGATGGAGTGAAAACCAAACAAGAGTGAGGGGGTGGACGCCGGGCCTGCCCGACGGGTCGTCGCCCACGAGCGAAGCGTGATATTGGGGTTTATATGTTCGGGGTCCTGGAGGACCGCTCTCATTCTCGCTTCTAAGGGTCTGGGGTTCGGGAGGTTCCTCCCGAGGCTCACCGATGACTTCTCTTCATATAATGCTCAAGAGAGCCCCCCTCATGAGAGGGATACATGGGGTATTTATAGGCTCCTCACTGCATAAATGACCAAAATACCCTTTGGGGTTGACTACTCTATGGATACAAGCGAGGGGGCATTAGCTTTTCATGAGTATAGTAATATTTCGTGGGTCTCAGACACACGCCTCTCGCAAGGCGGGCCCCGCATGTAGGTGGATGAACTATTCTTCCAACAAGAGCCCCCTCGCCCCTTGGCGCTTTTAAGGAACGCCGAAAGGGCGCCTTTAAATGTGACTTTTAGGCTAAGGTCGACTCTTCAAGAGCTCGATGGATTTTATAGAGCGCTGCATGAGACCATCGCAAATGAAGCTCCAACGGGCCGCAAGGAAACACTTGGTGTATGTGACCATTTCTTTCCCTACATAGTCAGTTCTTGTACTCGACATGATATGCATGCATATACCATATCAACTCGAACTATCATCTTTTCCTTTTGCAAGGCACTTTTGCTTTTCTCCATGTGAACTTCGCGCTAAGTGCCATCCATCAAGGGAATCCGAGGCAAAGCAGACTGCCACCGGCTAGGGCGGTACTCGTTAAAGAACAAACCCGACGGTCTAGTGTTCCATTCCTTGGCCCCTGTTTTTAATTTTTTTTTTTTTTTTCTCTCGCTTCTTCCCCACGTATCACCATTTAGTGCTTTTTCTCCGGTGATACACTCCAACCAGTTCGTGGATTCCGCACGAGGGGTTCATCCGGCGGCGGCGTGGTGCTCATGTCGATTATCGCCCAACAAACACGCTTCCTCACCGTGCGCGCTGATGAGCCTGCCCGCCTCGGCACCGGACAAGACGCCTAACGGCGCTGCTCATCACTGACGCTGACGAAAGCCTGCCCGGCCGTGCACCGACGACTGCCGCTGCTTCGCCATGAAGCGCCACGCTGGGTCGCTCTCGCCACAGACATCCTGTGGGGGCCATCGCTGCAGTGGTCTCGACAAGGACGCCCGCGCTGCATCCGCCGCTGCTGTTCAAACATGGCTCGCCCGGTCCTGCCTCACAGACTCCATTGCGGACCGATGGAGAGCTCCTCGCTGCCTCCTTCGCCCTCCGCGTCCGGGCCGGGCGGCCGTGGTCAGCCCGCCTAAAGCGCCGCCCCACGCGAGGAGCTCAGACCGGTGCCGGTAAGCCGCCAGAGCTCGCCGGCCGCCGACTAGCTAGTCCGCCGACCAAGAAACGCTGTGCCTCCGCAGTGTACCTCCTAGCGCCATTTTTGTTGCTTCTTGCTTCTTCCCATTCTCGTTCTCTCACTTATTTTGCTTTCGGTGATTTCTTCATCGAATGGCCTTGACCACCGTGAAAATGGTGGGAGGGAGACGGCGAGAACGAGGGCCGACGCGGAGCGACTTCGGCGACGCACTGTGCCCTCACAGGGGGGCGGATGCTGCACAAGGCGCCACCGCTCACAAGAGCGAGAAGGCGACACGCTGCTGCACGGCGGGCGGCGACGCGGATTGTGTTCACTGGTCCCGGACGCACGGATGTGGACAAACAGGGTCGATCGCTTTGAGTCACTTTCGATCTAGCCTCTCGATTGATCTCCTACTTTCCATTTCTCGGATCTCGATCAATCGAGCTCGAGCTCCGCTCTTGTATGCTATTTTTAGAGAACACTAGGACTGCTCTGTAACCTTTGTCGCAAAATTGAATGTGGGAGCGGCAAAGAGCCAGCTTCATGATGTATTGATTCCAAGTTTTTCGTGTCTAATAGTGGCACAGTTAGCTAGCTCTAAGTTTCGGGGCACCGCAAAGGTGTACGAGGGTACGAGGGCACCACGAAGGCACGTAAGGGCACGAGGGCGCGCGAGGGTGTGAGGCCCCGTGGGTACGAGAGGGTGCGAGGCCTCGAGGGCACGCGAGGCTTCGAGGGTCCCGAGGCCCCGAGGGCGCGAGGCTTCGAGGGTCCCGAGGCCCCGAGGGTGCGAGGCCCCGAGGGCGCGAGGCTTCAAGGGTCCCAAGGCTCTGAGGGCACGAAGCTTCGAGGGTCCCGAGGCCCTGAGGGTGCGAGGCCCCAAGGGCGCGAGGCTTCGAGGGTCCCGAGGCTCTGAGGGCACGAAGGTGGCTTCCGGCATGAGGGCACACGCGAGGCACGTGAGGGTGCACAAGGGCTTCGGGCGTGAGGTCACGCGCGAAGGCCCGATGTCGATGAAGGCGCGGCGGTGGCCCTCGGCGGCTACACGAGGCCATCGCGAAGGTGCCCCGAGGCCGGGGCTCGTGCGGAGGCGAGGTGGTAGGATTACTCAACACTAGCCCCCTGCCCCTTGGGTGCCTGTAAGGACGCCCGAGAGGCAAAGAAGAGTGCTGAGGTCTTGTATCCTATTGATGAATATGCTTGGCCAAAGACTTGGCTAAATTCCAGCTTGACGGGAATGCAGACGTTCGAGATTTAGCCAAACTCTGACTCGGTGTAGCGCGAGGTGCGAGGGCTGAGGAATACACGCAAAGGAACCTACGACTTAGCCAATTTTGGCTTGGTGGGCACATGGGCGCCCAAAGACTTATGCTTATTTTGTGCTCCATATCGTGTGAGTGCTTCACGCGACGGCGGTACCAAATTGTCGCTTCGCTGGGCCTTTGTGTCGCTGTGGTTTTCATTTTCCCCCGGCCCCAAGGTGAAGTATCAATGCAAGGCCGCCCCACCGAGGCACATCATCCGAGACGGTGACGGTCGGGCCGGGTTTATGTAGGCGAAGTCCGGGACACGGGCCGCCGAGCCGAGGCATAGCCTTCGGCAAAGCGCGATAGGAGTGAAGCCTATGTAGGCGAAGTCTTGGACGCGGGGCTACCGAGCCGAGGCATAGCCTTCGAGGTGGGCGACGCATTGGAGTGAAGCCTATGTAGGCGAAGTCTTGGACGCGGGGCCGCCGAGCCAAGGCATAGCCTTCGAGGCGGACGACACGTCGAAGTGAAAAAAGACACAAGTGAGGTCTTATGCGAGCATGATAGTCCTTGATCAATATTCGAGCCAGGTTGATGGTAGATGATTCGAGCTATGATACTGAATCATGGACATATCGGAGGGTGCCCACAAGGTTAAGCCTGGGGCACTAGAGGGGTGCCCGCGAGACTAAGTCGGGGCACCAAATGGCCACTAGGGGTTATAGCCCTGAAGGGGCTTGGAGGTGCCCATGAGGTTAAGTCATGGGCACCTTGGACGTGTGCCCCGACATATGGACGCCCCGAGGGGATGCGAATGTGTTAGGCATGGTTGGCCTTTTGCCTCGATAGAACAGGCAATGAGTGACCCGAGGTCGCTTACGATAGCCTCGAGGTCAAGGGACTAATCTTAGCACATCCATAGGCTCTGCACTAGGCCCGAGCCGCCACTTATACTCGGGTCCAAAGAGACGAAGCCGCCATGGCAGAGTCGACGACCCACTGCCGCTTTGGTCTTTTATTAGGGAGACCACGGGTCGTGCGCCTCTAGTCACCACTGAGGTGACATCCTTTGTAGGGAAGGGTTAGCGAGAGCTTGTGAGACAAGCGAGACTTGTAGGATCGGGTCCGCTTCCTAACAAGCTAGCAGAGTTAGAGTAGCCTCTAATCGCAAGCAGATCGAAGGGAGACCTCTCAATCATCAACTCCCAGACAAAATTGAGAAGACATTCACAAAACATGTCAATCCCTTAACAAAGCAGCTGTTAAGGGACTACCTCGATCCAGCCATAATTGCATAAATATTGCATCATGTAGGAACTTCACGCCTTCATTGCATTAAGTAAGATAGTGTTTACATCTCGATAGGTGCCACAGGGGCATACAATAGAGTCTTAAGCATAAAACTTGTGGATTTCTTCAAGAAGTTCACCTCAATCAAAACGATTCTCCTGCTTTTGAGCGGTAAGGTGTAGTGATGTCAGAGTGTTTCCAATCGGAGAGGGTGGTGACGGATCTCTAGTAGGGAGGATACCTTCACCATGTACATGAGTGAGAATGGGGTTGTTTTTCAGGAGCAAATTGGGGTCGTGGAGCAGTTCCCATAGGATGCCGGAGCTCTCTACCCGTGTTCCTCTTGAGTGCACTTGTTTCAAGGCGGCAACATATTCCTTGCGTGACTAGCCCATTGGTTCTTCCCACGGCCCCGACATTAGTTTTTGGACAATCCACCATTTCAAAGCAAAGGGTGGTCCCGGCGGAGTTAAGGTGAATCTCTCAAGGTCGGAGCGTTGAATTGGGTGTCATTATCCACCGTGAGTTCTTTAGAACACCGATGCAATGTAACATATTCTTCCGCAGGAACGCCATCATGGAGCAGGTGATGGAGGCTAGGGCTCCGCCTACCCATTCTGTGATGTAATTCATCGATGCTACCACACGCTAGCCCCCTTGCCGGGTGAGGATGGTTCGAGGTGTCCATTCCCCATCGGGCAAAAGACCGTGATTGGTATGGTGCTCGGGGATTAACAGATCGATGTGATTGGCGCCATCCCGTATGCCCTCGCGCTTCCTCGAAGCGTGTCGAGGCATCTTGCACCATTGTGAGCCGATAGAAGCCTGGCTAAGTGTTTTTGCCGCGATTTCCTTGGTGCGATATGAGAGGTGCAGAGGCCCTCATGAACGCCCAAAAGAAGTGTCATGTTTGACGGTGTCCAAGCTTAATATGCCGTTGTTGGACTTTAAGAACTCCATTAGCTCCTTCTCCATCTTTCCGGGATAACGACCCGATTCTAAGAGACCAAGGGTCACCCCGGTCAAGAGTCGATTTCTCAGCAGTCCTCCTCCGAACGAGGCTTAAGGAGCACCTCACCGGAGGGGGTACATCCTTGGTGTGCCTTGGGTGAGAGGCAAGGGCATGTCCTCCTTGACTCCTTGGGTTCGAGAAAGTTGATGTCGCCTGAGTTAGCCGCGCGCCAGGTACAAACGGCGAGTTGTTTGATCACCCTCACGGAGATGACCCCGTGAGGGCCTCGTATCTTTAAGCACATGTAGTTTTGATGCATCGCCGCACGTATGTGTTGAGAGTTGCCCTTCCCATGATAGCATTGAATAGGGACTCGATGTCAACAACATCGAATCTCGACGGCTTCCGCGTGTGTTTCTCCCGTGATCCAATGTCATGAGGAGTTCGATTCTCCAAGGGGTTGAATGGATTTTCCCGTACAAAGCCCATGAGAGGGCAATCGATGGCGAGGATGCCGTGATGATAGCCTCCGCGACTTATAGTTCCTTGAGCGCATTACGTAGAGTATATCCGCAGAGCTTCCTCCGCCGACAAGGATGCGAGACCTCGCAATTGATATTGTGGCGCTACTAAGAGGGCGCCATCATGAGGGAACCTTAAGCCTTGTGCATCATCACCGTGAAGCTAAGAGAAATGCTTGCCCATTTGATGGGACTTTGAGGAGCCACCCCACGACGCTGATTTCTGGCGCATTCTTCCGTTGGTGTTTTGATGCATGACCGGAGGCCGAGCCCCTATTATGACATTTACTTGTCTTTGCGGTGCTTGGAAAGGAGTTCATGCTCAACATCTTGCAAGTGCTACCCGAGGGGTAGATCCCTTAGGGACCCGCGGCTCGGGTGGTGGAATTGCCTCAAGGGGCATCACCGCTCCGTGGATGCGGTGGCGACGCCGACGGCTCTGGGCCGTTCGAGGAGCTTTGCTATTTCAAAGGGTGTATTGACGACACTCATTTGTATCATGCCCGCTCATCTTGTGGTAGGCACACACCACTGCCTCCTTGATTTGGGTTGCTCCTCCTTTCATTGCGGCCTTCGTCAGACGCCCTTTCCAAAGGATTTTGGTCTCGATTCCTTCTTGGGTCCTTCCGTGGAGTTGTTCCCGCCCTCATGAAGGAGTGTTTCACATTTACAAGAATCTTGGAGTCACGCTCCTCGCCAGAGAGATCCTCCGTCATTGCCCTTCCTCCCGAGAGCTTTTTGACTTCTTCCCGGAGGAGATGCTGCCCCGCGGAGAAATCCTTCTTAGCTGTGTCGTTTTCTTCTCCTGACGATTTTTCCACGACCAAGAGCTCATGGGTCGCCCCTGGGATCTCTCCTAAGCGCGATTGAGTTCTCCCAGAGCAGCCTCTTCTTGCACGCATTGATGACTGTGGAGTCCGGCATCCGCCACCGCTTCTCACTTCAAAAGCGCTTAAGAAATTCTCTCGTGGATTCACCCCTTTGTTGCTTGACAAGAAAGAGTTGGTTGGGGAGCATGGGGCGCTTATAGCTTCCTTGGAAATTTGCGCTGAACTCTTCCCTCAGCTGGTCTCAAGAATAGATGGAGCCTTTCTTTTGGTTGAAGAACCAGAACGTGTTGCTCCGGAGAGGAACAAAGGGGAGGCGCTTGCACATCTCTACTTCTCCACCTCCCCACCGAATCGCCATGGAGTATACTTCCAGAATTGTAGGGGGCCGAGTCCCCATCGAAGGCCCGAGGTTAGGCCGGCGGAACTGCTGGAAAGGAGTTTTGCAAATATCTCTTGCAAGAGGGTTCCTACCGACGCCTGCCCCTTCGTGGTGCACGGTGATGGCGTATCGAAGGCGCGGCGACGGCGGTGGCGGGCTCTCTCGAGCTGGAGGAGTTAGATGCTCGCCGATGGCGTGATGGTGCAAGCGATCGGCGAAGTTGAGCGCCGCGCCGACTTACAGCTTGATCTGGTCGGGAAATTAGTGATTCAATATCCATTTCTTCACGGTGGTGGCGACCATGCTCCCCAGTGGATCTGATTGGTGGCACGGGGACATGCCTAGTGCCCGTAGAGTACATGCCGTTCTGATCGCCTTTGGCTACAACCTCCTCGATGAGAATCCTGCGGCTTGGCGAAAGTGCCCTTGGGCTATGATGGTGGAATGGTTCGCTCACTTTCAAGGTGCCGGAGGGGGCACCGGGGGAGCAACTTTTGGCCCCACGGGCTCTCTAGTCGCCCCTGGCCAAGTAACACCTTGGTGGTGGAGATGTGCATCAACTGGAGGGAGCTGGTTCACCATCTCCGGGTGCAGGCGCATTTGCCCAGGCGGAGGAGCTTGAAGAGGGGGCCGTGGAGCGCCCATTGCAGAGGGCACGAACTCAGGCCTCGGAGGTTGAGGCGACGGGATGAACTGTAATGGAAAGGGCTGAGCTCCTCCCCATCCAGAGCTCGGCGGGTGCATCGGCCAGAAAGGAGCCCCGTTCATCACCGCCGCATGGGCAAGTGGAGGGAGGTTGAAAGGAAGTCCTCCTTGCACCCCTCCGAGGAAAGCTCTCAGCGCCGGTCGAGGCCACTTGAATTGAAGGTGGTGCTGGGAGCGGAGGGACGTGTTGGAGGCCAGTAGGAGTACGATACGCGGCCATCATGTAGTCCACCACTTGCCTAGCAGTTGCCTCCACCATTGCTTGGCAATTAGTGGCGTTGAGCTCCCCAGGAGCCGTGGACGGTCCTGGAGCGTCGATGACACTTCGGGGCTCTTGCCCTTGGCCGGACACTTCGCCGGTTGGTGCGATGGATGTGGGAACGCTTGACATCCCGGGGATACGCAAGACATTGTCTGCCCCAGGGTGAACAGCCCCGATCTCCGAAGATAACCCGCGCCTTGGGTTTCTTCGGAGAACGGACCGGTCGTCCACGGGCTCCTGATGCTCTGGAGCAGGAGGAGGCCTCGTGGACTTGGAGTACTTCCTGGTAGGAGCCATAGCCTTCTGTTGATCAGCTACGCTCCCCACGGTCGGCGCCAATGTTGATGGAGTGAAAACCAAACACGAGTGAGGGGGTGGACGTCGGCCGTCTGACGGGTTGTCGTCCACGAGAGCGAGCGTGACACCGGGTTTATCTGTGTTCGGGGTTTGGGAGGATCGCCTACTCCCTGTCGGTGGCCTCACGGGGTTCGAGGGTTCCTCCCCGAGGCTCACCTGATGACTTCTCTTCATATAATGCTCAAGAGAGACCCCCCTCGTGAGAGGGATACATGGGGTATTTACAGGCTCCTCAGCCTGTACAAATGACCAAAATACCCTTTGGGGTTGACTACTCTATGGATACAAGTGAGGGGCATTACAGGTCTTTCATGAGTATAGTAATATTTCGTGGGTCTCAGACACGCGCCTCTCCGCAAGCCCCCCGATGCAGAGTGGGATGAACTATTCTTCCAACATTTTTTTCTCTACATGAAAAGTGTAGATAATTGTCTAAGGATTCTAGGGATTCTAAGAACATGAATTTTGGTTGGGTAGAATAGAAGATATGATTTTAGGAAGACTGATGTTCAGAAACCGTTGATGTTTTAGTGCCGGGTCAGCTAGGGTTGGCTGACAAGTAAAGGTAGAGTGTTGCGATTGGGGAAACGTGTAGAAGCGATGTCGTTGATTGTTGTTATTGTACTTTTGTAGCTTGTTTTGAGGTTTGGTGTTTACTATAGGAGTGGCATCGGGTTTGTTGTCTCCTTCTTCTAATCAAACCGCTTCTCGTTACTACAAGAGGCAAGCAGATGGTTGATACGATCAATGGTTGATCAACGTATTTCTTTATCACTCATTACTATTATTGTTTGTGATTATATTTTATTTTAATTGCAAGCAATGTGAATGGTATTGAATTATTTCGTATTGTTGGATACAAAAATGATGGTAGATGATGAAATTGTTGAAACTATGAATAACTGTGCATTCATAAGCATCTTTGCATATGAGAAAATGATCATGTTGATCACAACTCCACGGGAGTGGAGGAGGTCCCCGATTCTTGATAAGGACGGGCTTGGGAGTGAATATTGTCGCAAGTGTTCACTCACGCTATACCGGTATACATGAAAGAAATGCATGTAGACATGTAGAGTAGAGATGCATTGAAAAGAAATTATTTGATGATTGTATGCGAGAAACCTTTACTTCATTATGATGGAATAACTTTTAGAATATAATAAATAATGAATAATCTTAGGTAATTGATTAAGACTTGTTTATTCATTCGATAGAATTTGTTCTATTGGTTTTATGCTGATTTTGGTTCTGTTATCATGCTATGCCTCTTGTTTAATTACCTATGATAGTCCAATCTTTATTCATATTTTAATTGTGAGCCGTGGATGGGTTTTGTTATTGAGTTGCTTGCTATAATTTTATTGGAAATTGATGTAAATTAAATTGTAAGAGTACTTTAGTGGCATTTTAGGCTCAATGTTGGGCTGGATTGTTACAGACGACCCCAAAGTAGCTTAGTGGTATGGTTCGTTTATTTTGAATGTTCATGATCATTTCAAGACAATTTGCTCTTTGTATCACTAATTTTGCTAATTTTGATGTACAGGTCATTTACCCACTGGAACCATATTTAAATGTTTTGAGATGCGCTTTCCATTAGCTAGGTACCTTCAATGTATTTCTTTTTTTTTTTTTTATTTTATTCATGTATGAATTTGATTGCACAAGAATACAAGACTATGTTTGTCCCACATTAACTCAGTCATTTGAGGCTTTGAGCCCACCCTCTATTTTCATCCTAGCTTCGCCACTGCTAGTGAGTGATGTCTACTCAGTGAGAAAAGCCGGTTCGGGTTGTCGTTTGATCCGAAAAGGTGGCATGGTAGGGTGAGGTCAATTCATTCTGAAGAGGTGGCATGGCACGGTATAATCATTTCATTTTGAAAAGGTGGGATGGCTGGTTAGTGATGTCTACTCATTGAGAAAAGTAGGTCCGGGTTGTTGTTTCAGTCTGAAAAGGTGGCGTGGCAGGGTGTGGTCAGTTCAGTTTGAAAAAGTGGTGTGGCAAGATGTGGTCATTTCAGTCTAAAAAGGTGGGATGGCTGGTGAGTGATGTCTACTCACTGAGAAAAGCCGGTCTAGGTTGTCTTTTTGGTATGAAAAGGAGGCATGACAGGGTGTGGTCAATTCAAACTGAAAATGTGCTAAAGGTTAGAATGGAGGTAGGGTGCAATGTTCTCGCTATTTTAATGTGAATTGAACCTTGCTTGATAGATTAATTTAATTTTGGTATTGTAATGTGAATTGAACATGACTTGATAACTTAGTTTTATTTTTGTATTGTAATGTTATTCAACATTTGGTTCTTGGACTTATGATTTTTCCATATTGTGGTATTGCAATGCAATTGTGCCTTGTCATGTTATGTTCATAAAAATCCAAAGAGTCTGAAAGTTAAAAGACTCTTGCAATTCATAGAATAGAGGCACAACATAAGCTTACATCATCATGGATATATGAATCGCTTCTATAGACAACTAAAATTACTTGCATTACATATTGCATAAATCTGTAACATCCCAAAATCTACATTTTAGGAATATGAATTATAAATGCACTAGGAAAATACATTGATCATTTTACATATGAAAACATACCATGATTGAATTTGACTTTTCATTTTAAAAGAAAAACATGAACTACAAACAAACATGTACTCGAAAGATACGAGATAAAACAAAGTAAAAATATTAAATGAGAGAATTATTTCGGGCATAATATCCCAGGAGCAATTCACCAAAACTTTCATATAAAAACTTGTTAAGAAAAACAAATACAAAAGCATAGGAACAGAAACTTGTATGAATTTTTGAGAAATTCACAGAAGGTATAAACTTCTAAAAACTTTACAAGAGAAAATAAATTAGGTTAGAAGCTTGCACAAAAAATTTCATAAAATTTCTAAGTCATTTGAGTAGTATAATAATTCGGCCAATAAATCAGCCGAAAATGAAAAATCCCCAAACCTAACTCTCCTCTCACCTCTCGCTGACAGTGGGCCCTAGGCACAGGGACCTTCATTCACCTCGCCACCCACTGTTTTTGCCGCCCAACCACCCTCATCACGCCACCCGGTCACCCCACACCCATCCCCGCCTCTTGTCGCCCATCCCTACCGGAGTAACCCTGAGCCTTCGAGAGCTCACGCCTTGCTTGTGGTCAATCTCCTCTCCTCGCAACTCCTCCACCCGTACGTCTATATAAAGGATGCCCGAGCTATGTTATCCCTTTTCCTCCTCAGTGTGCACCTCCCTTTCCCTTCTTCTCCAATCAAACGAGCTCAAACGCTCTAAGAGGGCGAGCTCCATTTTGGCTGTGCGCTGCCGCCACCACTCCGGCCATTTAGAAGGGTTTCACGTCAATCTTCTCACATCATCTCGTGTTCCCGAACACCGTGATCCCTTCCCCTCACCTAATTTGGCTTTTGGTTCACAGGATCTTGCTGAAGCTCCTTTCTTCCTCGTCTCCGGTCAATTCCGCCGCCTCGGTTGCCACCAGAGCTTCTATGCAACCCAAGCCAATTCCTCGCACAGGGAGCATCACCAGACCATCTTCAAGCATCCCCAACCACTAGACGATGATCATCTTAGCCCGAACTTCTTCTCCACATGAAGCTCACCTCGCCGCCTCAGCTCACCATCGACAGCCACTCTCTGACCACCTCTGAGCCACCGCATCGTGCTAGTACGACCCTAGTAGCCTATAGATGCTCACACGCATATCATTTTATTGAGGGCATTGCTAGTTTGAGCATTCGCTTGTTGTTGTAGCAACGACGCTGCTCAATGTCATGCGCCATCGTCACAAAGCCACCTCAGCCTCGCCGTCGGTGTCAAGGCAGCGCAGAGCACGGAGAACCCATTTTGGGTCTTCTCCGGCACTGCCGAGCACCACCACACCGGCGACAAGGGCGGGCGTGGAGTGCCATCGTATACCCTATGCTGTTCGAACATGACCAACATTGTAGCAACATAATTAAGACCAAATCTCGGCCATTAAACGCAAAGCAATGATTAGCTATCGGATTGTTAATACATAAGTCGAGAGCTGTGGGACCAAATTAAAAGATCAAGAAAACTAAAATGAATTGGTATTCCTAAATGACTCACTAACATGCAGGTCCCACAACTTAAGTGCACAAATGAACGCCTCGGTGAACCGCAGCATCGTGCACGTGACCCCGGTCTATGCACTATTACGGGCGAACCACCGACAAGTGGACCGCACATGTTAGTAGGTATTTACTTTAGAAATTTAAATGAAAAAGGAAAATAAAATCCCTGGGATCCACTTGTCATACACTGAGCTTTTCGGTTGGAAAAATAAATCAAAAATAAAACGAAAAGGTTGCGGGACCCACCCGTCAGAGAGAGATTCTCTCACCCTTTTCTTTTTCCAGGAATCTCCAAACCAAGCCAATTTCAATCCTTAATAACTTTTGCTACAACACTCTAAATTAAATGATTTTTGTCTCTAAATTCATCTAAAATCATAATATACCTGAATATGTAAAAATATTTGATGTTGGCCACTGTTGAATTTATTGGCGCTATTTAATTCATTTCGGCTCTTTTTGATTTAGACGTTGATTGCCCTAGTAATTATTTCGACAACCAATCAACCATATTTCCAAAACAACAAGAGCAAGGAAAGTACCTCCTTTGATCATGTTGATCCCATTATTTTACTTATTGTACCTTGTTTTATAAAATCTATTATGCATGCGTGTATGTTTTGTATGAAAATGCTATGACTGGGAAATTGGTAGTTGTAATCCTATTTTCTACAAATATCTCCTTGTAATATTGATCCTTTACTATTGTAGCCATTAGAATATGTGTTACACATTATATAATGTCATTTGAGAATTTTTTAGTGCGATCATCGCACAACATGTTAATTGAGAATTTGGGATATTTTGAAAAATATCCAGAGGGGGGTACCTCTGTTATTTTGTATGAAATTAAAATGAAAAACTTAGTTTTAGATGCGGGCAAGTTATAATGTATTCTGAAAAAGTGAGGATTGTGACTCACAAGTAGCCAGAGTGGAGATCCTCACCTGGGTTAGTTAAGGATTGAAGCCAGCAACTCCGGGACTAAGACCTAATCGCATAAACCGTATATGCTAGTATGGGATAGTCGAGCTAAATAAGTCATTGAAAAAATAGCCTTGCATGTAGGTAGACCGAGAGTGTGGGCATGACCAGCTAGGCATGTTCAAGGGCTCCCTTCACCACGGTGTTGGGCACAAAGCTTGCCAACATAATTCACGAATGCCTCGCTTGACGGAGTGTATCCGCAAGCGAGGGCCTCACTTGATGGAGAGTATTTGGGTAAGTGAGAGCCACACTCGACGGAGGGTATCCGGGTAAGTGAGGAAACATTCGTTAGGGCGAGTGCAAGGTTAGGACTAGGTGATGTAAAAGTTGTGCCACGAGCTGTAGACTGCTTACCTACAGTAATGAATAGTGATATAGAGAATTATAGGATATTTGGAATATTCATGTACTATGGGTAAAGTTGTACACCTCTGTAGAGTGAAAATCTATTTAAATAGCCATGCTCGCGGTCATGAGCATGCTTATTGCGGCTGGTACGGCTCTAGTTTTGATTTTCAAAAACTGTCTTGTCACCAAACTTGGGTAATGACATGGGGTTTTATTTTGTTGAGTTAACTGACATGTGTATGGCCGAACATGAAATGTGGCTTGTAGCCGAGGAGGGTTGCGAGTTGTTGTTATACTTTTTTTTGTGCTCGTAACCGAGAAGGGTTACGAGATGCTGTTATTATTTTTGTTCGATATCTTTACTTATCATTCCTGCATATAATTAAACTACTCTTTCAAATTCTATTGTAAATTACTACTAATGGATATTGTAAATAAAAATGGCTTTAAGCAAAATAACTTGTAGAGTAGAGTCTCTTCCTTTGATAGCCCTGCATTTATCAAAATTTTGCGATACACTTTGATGAGGACATCAACCCTAAGGATGCAACCAACGCTTGACCCACCGTGACCGCATCCTCTACTTCAACCACATCATCTCCAATAGGACTTTCAGCTACTGCAATGCCATATTCTCCAATTGGACCCTTTTACTCCTACGAGCCGAGCTGCGTCTACATACCATTGTACTACGTCTACATGCCATCATACTATGTCTACATGCCCTGGTGCTACATCACCTCTTGTTGGTCCATGGGCTATGTAATAAATGGACTGACTTGGCGATATGTCGCAGCCACCCTGGGGAGCACGTCTTTGCTCACGTGAACAGTAACCTCTATGTGAACGGTACCCCCCTAGGGTTTCCACTTCCTGTCCACTCTCCTCATATAGGAGCCACCGCCTTTAGTAGAATCTATGTTTTTTTTTAGATTATTCTCATAGCGCTTTCATCAAGACGCTCAGCTTGAGGAACCCCAACTTTGTGAGCTTAATCATTATTCCCAATACAATTTCAGATTGCATCTTCTACTCTCTTGCTTGTGTTCTCAATTTGCTTACAGGAGATAGCCTTCTTGGCGAGGTCAACCGCATTTGGCATGGTTCATAACCATAAGAGCAGTGGTGTAGTGATTGCAAGGGGTTCGATCCATTTTTGGTCAGAGCCTTTGGATCATCAACATCGTGTTCTCCACAATCGACATATCACTACCTTTTGGAAAATCGGGCCATAGTCACATTAGGTGGTATCAAAGTAAAGGTTGTCCGATAGGTAATCACAATTCTTCCCTTTAGATTAGTTCTGCTCATCATCCTAAAACTCCGTAAAATTAGCCCCACAAAAATATTACATTGCTCGCGTGTTCTTCCACCGCCCCATCACCCTTTGTGCCTTTGCAATTTCCGTTTAGATTCACGTTGTTGAATTTGTGTCCTTTGTCTAAGTCGTGTTGCTGGTTTAGAGTTGTGTTCTTGGTCTCTAGTGGTCACCAACCCTGCCAGGCCACATCGCCGCCACCGCGCCACCACCCATCCTTGCTGCCCACACCAAACACCTATCAAGGCCAACCAAATCGCCACCAGCCATCCCTACCGCGGCCACCAATTTTCCCTACCACCACCACTTTTTGTGGCACTCTAGCCCCTCACTTGCTGGGGCACACAACACCTTGCCATCATGAACTCTAGCACCTTGCCACCATCGCACTCATACGCTGTGATGCCCAAAGTCCATGTCTGCAAGCAAACCCAAACCAGGTTTGATTTCGGTTTGTGAAAGAGAAAAAAAAATAAAAGAAAATAAAAGAAAAAAAGAGAGGTTGTTTTCATGCTGCTAGAAGGATTCATATAACTTCGGCAACACGATAAAAAAAATCAAAGTTTAGAGACACACACAGAGAGAGATTCATCTTTTAATTACCTCTATACCACTATCCTCTACAAAAAGTTTGTGACCCATATACCTCCCTAAGCTTGGAAGAGGAATTTGAAGAGTTTTGAGTCGGGTGCACATTCGCGAAAAAAAAAGGAAAAAGAAAAAGGAAAAAAAAGAATAGAAAAGAAAAGAGAAGCAATCAGATTTGCTGCCTTTGTGTTTGGTCCCCTGTTTCAGTCAACATTGTGCTAGGGCTAGGGACACTATTTAGGCCAGCAACCATGACAAGTACTTTGGACCCTTATTCAGCTTTGCTAATTGGGTTATGGTTTTTGCTAATCCTTGCTACATATTTTGCCTTCCGAGCTCCACCTACTCTTGATCAGAACAAGTCCCCTCTTGCTATTGTACCCATGCTCGACACGGTATCACGACCGGCTGTACCACCTGCTGCATTGGTAAGAACACTTGTAAGAGTGTGGTAAGATGCTTGAGAGTGTGTGATTCCACCTTCCATCACCTAGTAGTTAATAGGGATAATACTTTTGTGTTGTCTTTTGTTTTCTACTGACCATGACGGTGACTCGCCTAATGAGAAAGAGTGTGTTTTAAAGGGGAGCTCATGACGCTTTTGGATGAACAACACTTATGTTAATGATGACCCATTTGCTAAAGTTAAATTTACCATACCATCTTTTGTCTGTTTATAATCTGAAACTTATCTAGATTGGGAGATGATAGTTGAACAAAAATTTAATGCCCACCTAGTTCCTAAAGTGCATAGAGTCGGACAAGCTACTAGTGAATTTAAAGATTTTTTTGCCATTTGGTGGAATCAAGTAGTTAATTCTCGCTTAACACCTAATACATGGGATAGATTGAAGGTAGCTATGCATGCTAGATTTGTTCCTCCCGCTTTTAAATGTGATATCGTAAGAAATTGCAGCGCTTAAACCAAAGTAATAGATCATCGAGGAATATTATCAAGAACTACAAATAGGCATGCTGCGTTGTAATATTGTTGAGGATGAGGAGGATAAGATGGCTTGCTTTTATGGGGGCTTAAGGCGTGAAATTCAGGACATAGTTGATTACAAAGAGTATAATGATATCAATAGGTTGTTCCAGCATGCTTGTTTGGTAGACAAGGAATTGCAGGGTAGGCAACAAAGGACAAGGAGCAACTTTGGAAGTCTGTCTACATCGAGATCAACGCTGAGGCAAGCCAATACAGCCCCACCTCTTATTTTTCGGTCTGCTGCCCCCTCCGTGAGTAGGGAGCATTCAGCAGCACTGCCACCACTGTCACATGCACCTGAGACAAGTAAATCTACTAGTGTGCAGGCACCAGCGTAGAGCTCTTCATCGGTTGCTTCCATGGGTCGTACGATGGGGATTGTGTGCCACCGTTGCAAAGGGATGGGCCACGTCATGAAAGATTACCCAAGTTAGCGAGCGTCCATTGCAATAGAAGATGATGGTTATGTAAGTGCTAGTGATGTTGAGGATGAATATACTTTTGTAGCTAACCTTGCAGGTAATGATGATGATCATGAGGCAGAAGCGATGGTGAGGAAATTTTAGGTGCCATCGCTACGGAGAATTATAGGACCATAATTGTGCAAAGGAGTATTGAGCACTCAAAGGAGCAAGCGAGAAGCTACATCGCCATAATTTGTTTCAGATGTTCCTCATTGTCAAGGATTCTTTGTGTTCGTTTCATAATTCATGGTGGGAGCTGTAATAACTTGGTGAATTCAGGTTTGGTCAAGAAGCTTGGCTTGACCACATGTGCACATCCTCACCCGCATTCACATTCGTGGTTCAACAATGATAAGTCAAGGTAACACAATCATGAGAGTGCATTTTTCCATTGGGTCCTATTATGATGTTGTTGGTTTCCACCTCTGGCCGCTCTCCTCATATAGGAGCCTTTGCCCTTTAGTAGAATTTGGGTTTTTTTTTAGATTATTCTACATAGCAGTTTTGCCACACGCTCGTGAGGAACCCCAACTTTGTGAGCTTAATCATTATTCGCAATACAATTTTAGATTGCATCTTCTACTCTCTTGCTTGTGTTCTCGATTCTGCAGTGAGAGAGCCTTCTTAGCGAGGTCAACGCGTCGCACGCGGTTGACAACCATCGAGCAATGGTGTAGTGATTGCGAGGGTTCGATCCGTTTTGGTCATTGCCTTTGGATCATCAACGTCGTGTTCTCCACAATCGACATATCACTACATTTCGAAGATCGGCTATAGTCACGTTACACTACAAGTCTTGTTGACTACACAAGTACTAAATCTTGCTAATGTTGTTGTTCGAGATCGAAGATGAGCCAATGCTTGATGACATGTTCTTTGCACCGGGCGGAGGGTTCGGTGACAGTCTACCTAGGCCTTGCTCCTTGTTGGTTGCCTGTGGGTTCGAGATGGGCATCCGCTGGAATTTTGCTACTTTAATTACTTCTTCCGCCGCTATATTTGTACTCGATGACTTTTTTTTATTTGGTCGGTCGGCCGTGTATGTAATAACTTGTAATAGCTTAAGTAAGTGTCCTTTTTGCTTTACTTTTATAATTGATTGTATGGATGTAAATACAAAATGTTGTGAAGTGTTTACTAGCCACTGATCATGGGACTAGTGCAGTATACACATAAGGTCTTCGAGTATTTCATGCACGGGGGTCCGATAGCGCTTGGTATCAGAGTCATACTGACTGTAGGACAAGCCTTAGATAGAATGGTCGTTAGATTAGGACTTAGAATAAAAAATGCAACCTAATCTAACCTTAGGAATGGTTCTAAAAATTTAAGAAATTTTGCTAATCTTATCCCTCTTAGCATTCTCCTCCCATCTAAAGTCTCTTTTGATCATCTCCTCTCATCTTGTTCAAAATAATTCTAGATTTGAGAGAAGGGATGCTCTCTGAAAATAAAAGTATTAATTACTTTTAGGACTTTAAAACAGAGCTAAAATGATTTCAAAAAGTCATTAAACATCCTACCCAAAGTTCTTTTGATAATTCCTCTTTTAACTACTAAGGATATCACTCTAGATACCTCTTTTCCCAAAAATTTTAGAACATGTATTTGCTGAAATTTTGTGATGTAACATCCTTTAAAACGTCTCCTACCTTCATTTGGAGTTTAATTGAGTGATATTATAAAGGTCTAATATTATATAAAGACCAAGGGGTAGTATTACCTGATTATAGGCCATAAGGATTAGATAAATAAACTAGAGAATGGGTAAAAGCTTGTGCTGGAATTCTTTTCCTATCTAATATCATTTCTTATCCATATCTCTTGTCACATGATCACTAACTCTCCTTTTCCCTAAATCATGGGAGCCTCAGTACCGCACAAGTGCCTTTGAGGAGGGCACGCTACAAAACACCTTGTGGGTGATGCCGTAGCACATCGAGTGGCCGCATATGCCCTAGTATACGGTTTACAGCGAGTGCAGTATCCACTGAGTACCTCACTCAAGTGCTCATCCAGGGACGGAACTTCAGAGACCCCGCCTTCCATTATTAAAGGAGGGACTCGACGGTCCTGATGTCGCTGTATGATGCAACGTACATCGCGATAGTCCGTCTGCGACATGAGCTGCCGGAGATGGTGGACCCATTCTTCCATTTCCCAACACGCACCCCGGACTGGGAGGAGCACACCTACCAGGTGGAGGAGAGGCAGTTCCTCACTCCCCACCTGCACCTCACCGGCCTTGTGAGGTCCCTCGACGGATATCTCCATCGGGTGTCCAACGAGCTGCTGGAGGCTCATTGGAGGATCTGCACCCTGGAGGACAGCATCACTCCGATGGTGGCTCAGGGGTTCTTCTCTTGGGAGCTACTATAAGGAGAGGATGTCATACTGGCACCCGCTGAGGAGCTACCATAGCCCATCATCTGCATCTAGCCCTGTACCCGACGTCCCCGCATGTCGTTGACTGGTCACCGCCGTCGGGTGATGGCCATTTGCACCAAGATGGAGGAGACCTCGTGGATGGTCCAGACTACCGCCACCCTCACACCGGACATGAGGAGTTTGAGCACCGAGTACTCCACCTTCCGCTGTCCCCGAGTCTCGTGAGCCGCCGGCGTGATTATGATTTCTAGATCAAAGAATTAGTATAGAGCTCACCAGAGGAATTAGCATGAGCACTTTTGGACATTTTGTTGGGTTGGAAGTATATGCGACCTCACTATAAATTTAGTGTAATATGCTACTTATGTTATTTTGCCCTCTTTTGTAATATCGAACAATGGGCATGTGCACCATGCAAAGTTTGACTGTTTGTTGAAACTTCATGTGTACTACCCCAAAAGTTTAAAATATGCACCATTTTAGTTTAGGACAAGCTAAGTTAGATTGGGATGATATTATTTGCTGACCCACTCAACTTATGATTATTCCTCTTATCTTGCAAATGTTTTGTTTACACTGCTCCTCGGTCTTATGGCCATCAAGAGGAAGGAGTTCTATGAACTTCGGCAAGGGAACCTGACCATGATGGAGTTCCTGCACCGCTTCAACTATCTCGCTCGCTACGCTGCATCCGAGATACCAAACGAAGCAATGAAGGTCGCCCTATTACGGGAGCGCCTGAATGATGAGATGAATTGGTCACTCGCTGCCCACGACATCTCCAACTTCCAGACCCTAATCAACAAGGCGATCTAGGTCAAAGATAGCACTCGGACTATCGTGGAGAGCCACAAGTGCAATTGGCTTGTACAACAATCAGCAAGCAGCAGTCTGCCGAGACCTCGTGTTTGGCAACCGTCGAACGCTCGCCCTTTGGCACCGCCACCTCCGAGGTTCCAAGCACCAGTGCCCCACCCTCAACCAGCATCAGTTCAGCAATATAACCACGGAGGTCAGCCATCCGATACACCAAATTGGATAGCAAACGTCACCTGCTTCCGTTGCAAAGAATGTGGGCACTATGCCAATGTGTGCCTGAAGAAAAAATTTCTAGTGCCTCAACCACAACCTATTGGAGTTTAGTATTGACCCCAGGGCCTCACCCAAGCTCAGGAAGGACAGCAAGCACCCAAGCCGGTGCAAGGTTTTGGACGCAGCCATCTGAACCACACAACTGCTGAGGAGGCTGACGCATCGCCTGATGTGGTGACGAGTACCATTCTCGTTCACTCCGTGCTTACATTGGCGTTATTTGATTCTGGAGCAACTCATTCCTTTATTTCTAAGAAGTTTTCCATGCAACAAAAACTGGAAACTACATCACTAGATAGCATTATGCTAGTTCATTCACTCGGGTCCATCCTAAGGGTGAAACTCGGATGTTTTGAAATTCATATAGAAATAAATGGAGTAAATTTCAAAGCCAACCTCATCATGATAGATAACCCTGGGTTATATATAATCGTTGGGATGGATTAGCTAGCCAAATACTAAGGAGTAATCGATTGCACGAAGCGAGCTGTTTCTCTAGTCAACTCTAATGGAGAACGCAACATTTTTTCTTCCACACTTGCCGCTCCATCGCAACAGCCCAAGCTCAATTCCATCTCAATCCTAGAGCTTAGTCAAGTGTCTGTGGTATGCGAGTATGCCGATGTGTTTCCTGATGAATTACCGGGAATGCCGCCGGATCGAGACATGAAATTTATCATCGATTTGATACCCGGGACAACACCTATGTCCAAGAGACCCTATTGAATGGCATCCAACGAATTTTCTGAATTGAAGAAACAAATCAAAGAGCAATTGGACAAGGAATTCATTCGCCTTAGCACATCTCTATGGGGAAGCCCTACATTGTTTGTAACGAAGAAAGATGACAGTCTGCGGATTTGTGTCGACTATCATTCTCTGAATGAAGTCACCATCAAGAACAAATATCCTCTCCCGATCTTCTCCAAGATTGACTTGAGACTCGTATATTTTCAACTCAGGGTCAGACCAGAAGATATTCCAAAGACTTCATTTACAACCTGTTACGGTTTTGTCGAACCCAGGCACGAAAGATCTCGGATTCTCTGTGTTCCATACATTAGTCCAGGAATAGCTAGTGTACACAGTCAATTAAAAGTGATAGCAAAATCGTGTCACACATTTATTAATTGATAATAAGAGTTTATTACAATTGGGCCTGGGCCAAACAAAAGATACAGCGAAAAACAAAAATAAACAGGTAGGCCACATGATTCGCCATAGGTAATTGTCTGGGGGCGCAGCCTAGTTCTCCAAGTCCTCACCGTCTGGGTAATAATCTTCTCCTGAATAATTTATTCAGCAAGAGTGAGCGCAAACAACTGTGCTCAGCAAATTACACCTAATAACAGAATATAATGCATGCATGTGTAATCAAGTGACGCTGATAGGGTTCATTTTGCATAAAGCAGCGTTTTCAGTTTTAAGTATCCACACTAAGTTTCAAGGAAATTTTTGATCTATAACTAAAATTTAAATTTAAATTGTCCATTATATACTGGATAACCTCCATACATGAATGGTAAAGGATACCCTCCTATCACATGGCTAACCGCCCAATTTTACCACAAGGATTAACCATCCTAAAAATATTTGCTAAATTGATTTTAAACCCAAAACCAAATTCTAACTTGATTGGCTTTGCTCAAGATGTCCATGGTCGTGGACACTGACTATTCGAATAGTTTGACACTCTGCAAAGGATATACAACTTTACCCACAAAAGATAATCAACTTTCACTATCGGCCATGACACACTTTTTGAAGGCGTGTGATGAAGTGATTATCACAAGGCCTTTACAATGTTCTACCCCAAAGTATTTATGCCCACTAAGGTTTCACTTCCATTGGATTAACCACCTCCGAGAGCCCCTCTTGCGCCAAGTGGGACTACTGTCTAACCGACACCCTCACATCAACATGGCACAAATAACAATGAAGTATTACAATTTAATAAGCCTAGTCCTGCCCATTCAGAACATGTGGTAGTACGGTGGAGCTTAGCAAGATGCGCTCAAGATCGGTCCTTAACTAACATAGATAACATTCCAAAACCACGGACACGATCATTGAAATGAATCGATCATGTCCATTGACTTGCACCATACTATAACATCCATTGTGCCCAAGTCTAAACCATTTTAATTTATTTCACAAGTAAAAGCATTTTCAAAAATGTCTGGGTAAAACAATACCGTAAACTCAATTTGAATCATATTTGAATAATTTGGTGAACTCCCCAAATTCAAGATTTTGGTCTAAGCATTGTCTACGATATAATTTTCAAATTTTATTTTAACTATGGTAATAAGGAAATGACTTATTTAAAGATCAACATTGGCCATACAAAGGAAATGGATTAACTAGGAATTTAAAACAGAATTTAAAATTTGGACTATAAATAAACATGCAATAATTTTAAAATAGAATTAAATAATTTAAAACAATAGGATCAGACATGATAAAAGGTGTAACTTGCCTTGCTTAAATTCTTCTTCTTCAACTAACTCAAGTTCCTCGTAATCATCGAAATCTATACATGAAAATAAGCCAAATTCAAATAATACTCAAATAAATTCAACTGAAAATGAAAATTAACTCCAAATTAAATATTTTTGTTTATTTGGCTATATCTTTAATTTATATGAATTTAGAAATTTGAATCGTCAATTAGGAGATCGTATGAAGGAGAACAAGTCCTAGAAGTTTAAACCCTAAAGAATTATCTAAAATTCAATTTGGATTTAACCAATTTATTTTTCTAAAGGAAATTCCTTTTATGATGTGAGTGACATCAGCGATCGATTTTCCTTTCATTGGAATTATTTTCCTCTGAAAAAATAATCGGCAGTTTGGTTGGTCAACGGCCCCCGTGAACTGTGTTTGCGCAATGTCTCACGTTGACATAGGCGTTGGTGCAAGCGCCATGCGAGAATGCCACGTAGGCTTAGGGCTGAGCTAGTGCTGATGTGGAGCCTATGTGGACGTGCCACATAGGTCCGACGAGCGGCAACGCTACGGGGATGGTCTTGCTGGCGCTTCACCCCACAATGAGCCACACAAAGATGCGCACAATAACGAGGGGATGACGCTGAACCTAATGCTTTACCTCGTGGCAGTGGAGCATGATGGGGTGGCCGGTGGCGAGGCATTTAGCGGCGGTGGTGCTAGGTCTATGGTGGCGATGGCGCTCTGGTGGTCCTTGTTCAAAGATGATGCGTGCACAAGGTAGAGGGCGACGAGGCGATGTCGGGGATGTAGATGATGGCAACGGAGCATCCTCAATGGAAGCAGAATCGATGGTTGAAGAAGCTTCGGGCGGCGGCGAAGAACTTTGAATTCCAGCGGATTGAGAGAGGGAGGAGGGCTAGGGTTTGCAGGGTTGGGATGAGCGTGAAGAGGCGACGCCGGGGCGCACCTTTATAGGGCGAGGGCGAGGCCGGAGCTTCATGCGGCGCAAGAAGGTCCTTGCCGGGTCAGAGGCGGAATCATGATTATTTGCGGCCGGAGATGGAAGGGGCAAGGCCGTGATGGGCGCGGATTTTATTCAGGCTTTAAATGCCGCCAAAATCTCGAAGAATCCGAGTTGATTTGGCCGAGTTTGGAAGCTCTAGTGCGAGCGTTGATGGCGGAGTTGAACAGGATTTGCGCGAAGAAGAAAGGAAGGTGGGAGAAAGCACCGACAAGGGGGCCCAGATGGCAGAGAGAGAGAGAGAGAGAGAGAGAGACAAGTGAGAGAGAGGTGAGACTAACGAGTGGGGGTCACATGGCAGTGGAAGAAAGGGAGAGAAGTGTGGGTGGGTTGCGGGGAGGATTGGGCCAGGGAAAAATAGGTCGGGCGTGGGTGGAAATGGGTTAGGCTGAGGGAGCTTTGGCCCAAAGGCTATTTCCGGATTTTAAATGATTTAGCGATTTAAATAATTCTATTAATTCATTTACGCTTTAGAAAATAGCAAATAAAGTCCAAAAATTATGGAAAAATTCACAGAAATTCCCGAGTCAGTTTGGACTTAAATAAAATATTTCCAACTTATATGTGGTATTTTAATTTTGTAATTAATTTATTTTAGTTTTAAAATATTTAGAAAGAAGCTTTTAAAATTCCAGGAAAATAATTAAATTTTATTTTTAACTGAAAATTGAAATTTGGGCTATTACAGGTTTGTACAAGTACACCGTAATGTCATTCGGACTTATGAATGTTCCTGCAAATTTCATGAATCTTATGAATAAGATTTTTATGGAGCATTTGGATCAGTTCGTGGTGGTCTTCATTGACGATTTTCTCATCTACTCAAAGACTAGAGAAGAACATGACCAACACTTGCGATTGGTGCTCAACAAGTTGCGCGAGCATCAACTGGACGCCAAGTTCAGCAAGTGCGAATTCTGGCTAAAGGAAGTCGGCTTCCTAGGCCATGTATTATCTAAAGAAGGTGTAGCAGTGGACCCGAGAAAGATACAAGATGTTTTAGCTTGGAAATAGCCCCTCACCATTCCTGAAGTCTGAAGTTTCCTCTGCCTGGTAGTATACTACTACCGATTCATTGAGAACTTCTCTAAGATCGCAAGACCAATGACTCAACTTCTGAAGAAGGAAAAGAAGTTTGAATGGTCAGCAACATGCAACGAAAGTTTCCACGAGTTAAGGAAAAGGCTCACGACAGCCCCAGTGCTTACTCTGCCCGACAAACACAAGGATTTTACTGTGTATTACAATGCATCCCGCCACAGCATCGGCTGTGTGCTAATGCTAGAGGCAAAGTAGTGGCCTATGCCTGACGTCAATTACAACCACATGAAGCTAATTATCCAACCCACGACTTGGAGTTAGTAGCAGTGTTTCATGCTCTCAAGATCTGGAGGCATTATCTTATCAGCAATCGGTGTGAGATCTAGTCAGATCATAAAAGCCTGAAGTACTTCTTCACACAGCCAGATCTGAACCTAAGTCAGCGAAGATAGCTTGAATTGATCAAAGACTACAACTTAGGCATTCATTACCACTTGGGTAAAGCTAACGTTGTAGTTAATACTCTCAGCCGGAAACTTCATTGCATGAGCGCATCGATCGAAGAAAATCAACCGATGCTGCATGAAGAGTTCCGGAAGCTCAACTTAGAAGTGGTTGAGGAAGGTTATGTTGCTACTTTAGCACTACAACCTACTCTCAAATCATAGATCCAGGTCGCTCAACTCAAGGACCCGGCAATTGCTGAAATCAAGCTCAACCTACGAGATGGTGGAAAATTAGAATTTTCAAAGAACATGAGTGGATTAGTTATGCGTGGACAACAAATCTGTGTTCCAAAGGACCGCGATATCATGGAACTAGTCCTCAGAGAATCTCATGATTCTCATCTATCCATTCATCCCGGAAGCACCAAGATGTACCAGGATCTCCGAAAGCAGTTCTGGTGGGTCGGTATGAAGCGGGACGTCACCGCACATGTTGCCATGTGCGATGTGTGTTAGCGTGTCAAGGCAGAACACCAGCGACCTGCAGGTTTACTTCGGTTCCTGAATATTCCCGAGTGGAAATGGGATGAAATTGGTATGAATTTCAGAACAGGGTTACCAAAGACCCGAAATGGGCACGACTCCATCTGGGTTATCGTAGATCGCCTAACCAAGGTAGCATATTTCATTCAGTTAGCACCACATACAATGGATCCAAGCTTGCAAAACTTTATATGGATAATGTCATTCGTCTACATGACGTGCCAAAGATCATAACCTCTGATCGAGGACCTCAGTTCACTTCCTAATTTTGGGATAGTGTGCACGAACTGTTGGGAACCGAGCTATTCTTTAGCACGACATTCCACCCGCAAACAGGAGGTCAAACAGAGAGAACCAATCAAATTCTAGAAGACATGTTGCAAGTATGTGTGCTGTCCAATAGCCTAAATTGAGAGAAATGCTCTGTGTTCGTTGAGTTTTCCTACAACAACAGCTTCCAGTCCAGTCTTCAAATGTCCCCATTCAAAGCACTTTATGGGAGAAAGTGCAGAACACCCTTGTTCTGGTCTGAAGTCAACAAATGACAATTCTTTGGGTCAACAGTCATCCAAGAAGCACAAGAGCAAGTCGATACAATAAAAAGACGCTTGAAGGAAGCACAGCCGCGACAGAAGAGTTATGCTGACCGTCATCACCGTGAGCTGAGCTTTGAAGTAAATGATTTTTTTATCTCAAAGTTTCGCCATTGCGAGGTATCCGCCGTTTCCATGTCCATGGGAAACTGGCACCTCGGTATATCGGTCCATACTAGATTCTCGTAAGGAAAGGCGAGGTAGCCTATTAGCTAGAGCTGCCGCCTCAACTTTCGGATGTGCATGACGTCTTCCACATATCGTAGCTCAAGAAATGTCTCTGAACTCCCACCGAACTCACTCAGTTGGAGAACATCGATTTCCAATCGAATCTATCTTATCGGGAACACCCGATTCGAATTCTAGACGAAGCCACGCATCACACACGTAGCCGTGCCATCAAAATGCTGAGAATCCAGTGGAGCAATCACACTGAAGATGAAGCTATGTGGGAACAAGAAGATCATCTCTGAACGGAATTCCCCAACTTCTTTACAAAGTCCTCTTCATCTCGGGGACGAGATTCTTTGTAGGGGGGAGGGGGTAGGTCTGTAACAGCCCAAAATCTGCATTTTGGGAATATGAAATATAAATGCACTAGGAAAATACCTTGATCATTTTACGTATGAAAATATACCATGATTGAATTTGACTTTTCATTTTAAATGCAAAACATGAATTACAAACAAACATGTACTCAAAAGATATGAAATAAAACAAAGTAAAAATATTAAATGAGCAAATTATTTTGGGCATAATATCGTAGGAACAATTCACCAAAACTTTTATATAAAAACTTGTTAAGAAAAACAAATACAAAAACATAGGAACATATACTTGTATGAATTTTTGAGAAATTCACAGAAGGTATAAACTTTTGGAAAATTTACAGTATAAAATACATTATTTCATAAGCCTGCAAAAAAACTCAGAAGCCTGCACAAAACTTTTCATAAACTTTTGAAGTCATTTGAGTAGTATAATAATTCGACCAATAAATCAGTCGAAACTGAAAAATTCCTAAACCTAACTCTCCTCTCACCTCTCGCTAACAGTGGGCCCCAGGCGCAGGGACCTTCGTCCACCTCACGCTTGGCCGCGCAACGCATGCCTATGAGCGCATCACCACACACCCACGGTTTTCACCTTGCCGCCCAACTATCCTGGTCTTGTCGCCCAGCCACCCTACACCCATCTCCTGTCCTCTCGTCGCCCATCCTTGCCCAGAGTCACCTCGGAGCCTTTGAGAGCTCTGCTGCCCTTGCCCACGGTCAACCTCCTCTCCCCCATGACTCCACCTGTACGTCTATGTAAAGGACGCTCGAGCTCCGTTATCCCTTTTCCTCCTCAGTGCGCACCTCCCCTTCCCTTCTTCTCCACTCAAACGAGCTCAAACGCTTAGAGAGCACAAGCTCCATTTCGGCCGTGCACCACCACCACCACTTCGTCCATTCAGAAGGGTTTCTCATCACTCTTCTCATGACATCTTGTGTTCCCAAACACCATGATCCCTTCCCCTCACCTAATTTGGCTTTTGGTTCATAGGATCTTGCTAAAGCTCCTTTCTTCCTCGTCTTCGGTCAATTCTGCCACCTCGGTTGCCGCTGGAACTTCTATATAGCCTGAGCCAATTCCTCACACGGGGAGCATCACCAGACCATCTTCAAGCATCCCCGACCACTGGATGACGATCATCTTCGCCTGAGCTTCTTCTCCACGTGAAGCTCATCTCGCTGCCTCGGCTCACTGTCGACAACCACTCTTCGACCACCTCCGAGCCTCTGCGTTGTTCTGGTATGACCCTAGTATCCTGTAGATGCTCAAGCATGCATCATTTCATTAAGGACGTTGCTAGTTTGAGCATTCGCTCATTGCCATAGCAACACCACCGTGCCTTGGCGTTAGGCCACCCTAGGTCTCGCCGAGCATGGAGCTATCGGGACCCAAAATACAATTGGACCCTCTGTGTATCTTGACTTATCCAGGATCACGCTAGTGCACACAAGTGGCAACATAGATGAAATGTCATTTTCATATACAAAGATGACTAATAAATAGGCAAATAATAATAAATATCAGAGTAGTGACCTTAAAGTCAAAGCTTACAATTAATGCCTTAGAAGGTGAATAGCTCAAATAAGTTGCAGCAGAACGTAACAGAATAACTTCAGAGAAGCCCATCTATATGCCCACAAGCAATCGGCTGGGGTAGCGTGACCTAGTCCTCTACGATCCTTAAAGTAGACCTTGTTGACCAACAATTCCTCCACTTCTGTTGATTGATTATAGCAAGCATGAGTGCACAACCGTACTTGTAAAGTCATACCACATAATGCAATTTATAGATGATGGCTTATTCCAAAGGAATCGCTTCTGTGGTTCTTTTGCAGAAATATTCTATTATAGATGTATTATTAAAAAAAGAATCATTAATGACATATCTAAAACTAAACTTCACACACCTAAACAAATGTGCTACAATGAACTACGCTACAAAATCATACATCTAAAACTATCTAATCCATTCAATTACTACACCACAAAAAGTATCTACACAATTAACCACGTATCTAAAACTAAACTACACACACCTAAACAGATGTACTATAACAAACTGCACTACAAAACCATACATCTAAAACTGTCTAATTCATTAAATTACTGTACCATAAAAAAATATCTACATGATTAAACACATATCTAAAACTAAACTACACACCTAAAAAGATGTACTACAATGAACTATACTACATAACCATACATCTAAAACTATCTAATCCATTTAATTACTACACCATAAAAAAAACTTACGACTAACCACATTTCTATAACTAAACTACACACACCTAAAAAGATGCACTACAATGAACTACACTACATAACCATACATCTAAAACTATCTAATCCATTCAATTACGAACCTGCTAATTTTATGTGCTACCCTACCAGGGTTTCAAAATTAAATATAAAGTTACAAAAAAATTACCTGCAATGTGGGCCACCTGATCTGCTCCTCCCTCTCTCACCTCCTCCGCTACAAACGAGAAACACTTCGCTAGCTCCTCTCCTCCCTGTCCTCCTTTCCCTCCTCTCTGTGGGGTCCCCAAGTTAATTACATGTGACCAATATCCTCCGGTCATATGAAAAGAACTCAGTATCTCCAAGATCAAAAATTCAATTTAATCCATGTAAATATGAAGACTAGGATAACAACAACTAGAGAATCAACTCGCATACCACTCGATGGCATATGCATGTAACATCCCAAAGTGTGTTACCAAAATAAAAATGAATAAAGTTATTATTTTATTGAATTTTACGAAATTTGAAATAGTTTATTTGCTTTATTTGAATTTACGAAGTTTTAAAAGTCAAAAGTAAAATTTATTAAAGTTTTTGAAGTTTTATTTGAGTTAAAGTTGAAAAATAAAAATTTATTTATTTCTAGAATTTTCTCGAGATTTTTAAAAGCTTTCCTAATTATTTTAAAACCAAAATAAATTACGTGCAAAAACTATTACCATTTAAGTTGGAATTATTTTTATTAAGTTCAAAATAATTATAGGAATTTTGAGAATTTTTGAACTCTATTTGCTATCTTCTAAAATTGTATTTATTTATTGCTTAATTTCTGAATTAATTTGAAAAAAAAATTTAAAAAATTTTCCACGCAAGTGACCACTTCCCATTGGGTCACCCTCCTCACATTGCTCCGATAAAGCACACTTAACACCCACGTTCGTGCATGCATGCGACCATTGTGGGCTTTTGGTTTCAAATTATTAATAACTCCTTTATTGCCTTTTGTCCTCTTCTTTCTCTCTCTTCTATCATCTTCCTCACGAATCGTTTTCTTCTCTGGTTTTCTTTCTACTAAACGTAGCGACCATGGCCGCCATCTCACCACCCACTGCCCTTTGCCGCCGCCGCGGTGGCGTCCCCGCCGGCGACCTCGCCGCCGGCCACCTCCACCACCCGCACCATTTCTCCTTCTCTCCTCTTGCTCCCGCGCCATTAAAACCGAGCCGGTTGAGCTTCACACCGCCATTAATGGTTGCCGGAGCTATTTCTTCCCGTTCTCCTCATTCAAAGCATCAAAATCAATCCCGTCTGAAGCGAAGCGTCCGCACTAACGTCACGCACGTCGCAGCACCTTTAATTGCACGTTTCTTCCATCACATACAATTAATTTAGCCGTTTGATCTTCGTTTATCATTTACACTCAAGACAGCCGCCCCTCGATCTCCCTCTCTTGGCCTCCTCCGCCCCTATAAAAGGGAGCACGAGGTGCCCCTCCTCTCACTCGTCCCACTTCTACCACTCACTCCTCCTCTCTCGCTCTCACCTCGCGGAATCGGCATTTCTTCGTCATGGCCGAGCTCCCTTCGCGCCCTAGCGCCGCCTATAGTGGAGCTCCTCCGTATTCGACACCATTGCTAACCGCCTCGTGCGTTTCACGCCAGTGCCCCCCTCGCCTTCGCCGAGCATCACGAGTGCCGTCTCTCTCCATGGCGCATGATGCATGTGTGCCTGCCGCCACGCCGCCACCACCGACCGCCCCTCATTTGCTCGGCACCTCCTCTGGACTCGTCATGGGGAAGCGAACCATTTCTCCTATAGCCACCATCCTCCTTTTCCTTTGCTAGGCGCCACCATTTCTTTTCCTCACTTGCTGTTCGGCGGAAGCTAGAAGACAATATAAAGTGCAATTTATCTAGTCACATATGCATAGATTGTACATACACATTTTAATCCTACCAAAATTTCGTTTTCTCACATAAAAGCTCCAAATCCGTTGATTCTTTCACCTAAATTCATCTACTATTTTTAGTATTTATTTCATAATTTTTAGATTTTATTTAATTTCCGTTAATTATTTGGTCCATTTTATGCGTCGTTCTTCTCTACCTACGATCAGTACACTTTTACCGCAACCGAGGTGGCGTGCCGTTCCCCATGGTTCCTCTTCAAATCGCCACAAACCTCATCCGCTAACTCCTCTCCGTTAGGCATAATGCCGGCGTTAAGCCTGCCGTCGCCTAAGGATTTCTCCGTCGGGCTGCGTGCCATCAAAGATCCTCTCGCCGAGCCGTCAACACCGTTGAGTTAGCCTCAAACCATTCAACATCGTACTCCTCGCCATAGCCCTAAAACTCCTTCTTTGTTCCCAGTTATCCGAAACAATAATTTCCGATGAATAGTACAATTTTCGGAATTTTATTATTTCATGTGACATTCAACCTTCGAATTTCGTTTCTCCTCATCGAACTCCGATTCCTTCGATTCAACTTCCTAAATTCATAAAAAGTCGATACCTTCCTAGTAGTATTTATTTTATAATTTTTTGGATTTTATTTGGATTTTACTTGAATATTATTTGAATTGAATCGTTTACGCGTATAGATTTGATGACTTGGATGACCGGATTTCAACGCCTTTTGAGAATAATCCATTAAGCAAGGAAAGTTACATTCTTGAACATATTGATGCCAGTATTTAAAATTATTTAAATTCTATTTTAAATTATTATTGCATGCGTATTTATATTCAAGTAATTTAAATTCTGTTTTAAGCTTTATAGTTATTCCCAATGCCTTTGTATGTCAATTATTGTCAAGAGAGGTGGTATGGAGAATTTATCGAATGCAATATATTTTGGAGTTACAATTTGTGGGAGTTTAGATAATAAAAGAAGATTGTGCATGGAAGGGTGAAGTTAGAGGATGATTATTAATAGATAATGGATGTTGAATTACGAAATAGATAATTATTGATATTGGCTTATTAAGAATGAATTGTAGAAATATAATATGGTTGGATGTGGGATTATTAGAGTTGTATGATTGTTGGATATTAGATGTCAATCATAGACATAGATTATTATTGGATTATCGGATTGAATGATGTTGGATTATTAGAAAAACATGATTATTATGGTTGGATTATAGAAATAAACAATTATTGAATATAGGATTTTAGAAGTAGATAATTGTTGATGTTGGATTAATAAAGATTGGATGATAGATAGACACTATAGTCGAATCTTGAATTATTGATATCGATTCTAGAAATAGATTGTTATTGGATATCGATTATCTACAAATTTGATTATAGGATTACATAATCATTGGATTGATGGATATCAGATTATAAAATTAGAGTATAGTTAAATATTGGATCATTTGAAGTTGAATCATAGAAATAGACCTATATGGTGTAGATTGGTCTAAAGGATATTGGATTACTAAAGATTAAATTATCACAATATTGATGGTTTACATCTTGATCTCGTTCTTGACAAGTCTTGGACATTTAACCTCACCCTAGATAAAATCTAGTTGATACAATAGTATGAACTAGAACATTTTGAGAAAGATTATGCTTAGCAATGCTTAGACCCAAAAATGTTTGATTTGGGAAACTTTCAGCCAAAAATCAAATATTGTTTAAAAATCCATGGCATTGGTTTGTCATGGAAGTTTTGTTGTAAATGAATTTGAGAAAAATAAAATAAAATTATGGTTTGTACTTGGGCGAAATGGTTGTTTGGATGGTGCATGTTAATGCACGGATCGAAGTCATTTCCATGATCGAGGCCCATGGGTTTTGTGGAAAGTCGCCCAAGTCAATTGAGGACCGGCCTCTGAGCGTTCCTTTGCTATGCCTATAATGGGCTATGCCATATCGTGCAACCACATGTCCTGAGTATGGGTAGGGGACCTGGCTGACTAATTTGCAAAGTGCCATCGCGGTCAATCCCGCGGATTGTGTGGGTCCATCTCGGATGGCTGGTCGTATTATGACCTCGTTAGTCCCACTAGCGTAAGAGGGGGCCCCTACAAACTCTGCGGATTTCTATCCAAGGAGGTATGCGAAACCTTAACGGGGGTGGACTGCGGTGGGATGGCGCATTGTAAAGGCTTTGTCATGTGCTCTAGATCGCTTACCTAAGGTAGTGAGCGGTGGCATAGATATATGCCGAACAAACTAGAGAAGTCATGTCTTGTGGGTAAAGTGTACAACCTCTGCAGAGTGTAAAACTATTGAATAGCGGCGTCATGATCATGGACATGCTAGTAAAGCCACTCAAAGTTAGACTTGGAATTTGATTTCAAAAAGACTTTGTCAACTGGTTTATCCAAATGGGAATTTGGCGGGAAGCCTTGTGATAGGAGGGTATCCTTCACCATTCATGTGTGAATGTTATCTGACTATAAAATTGATTTATAAAATGAATTTTAGTTATAGAATAACTGCTTTGGAACTTAGTACAAGTATTTACGAAAATCTTTGTTTTATGCAAATTCAACCATATTAAGCTTTCCTTTGAGATATCCATATATGCATGTCATTACATTACTTGGAGGGTGTAACTTGCGAGCACAGTAGTTGTGCTCATTCTTGCTTAATGCAAATAATTTCAGAGGAGAAGGACTTTGCCACGGTGTGGATCTCGACGACTAGGCCGCTTCCTCATCGATTGCTCGTGGCGATTAATCGGACTCTACTACATCTTCGTCTTTCATTTGTGTTTATTTTATTGTTGGCTGTAAGCCTCCTTTGTAATCAACTCTGTTGTTATTTATTAATAAAGTTGTGATATGATTTTGTTACCATATTTGTTTCTTGTGTAGACTAGCTCTTGATCATGGGACTAGTTCAGAAATACACAGAGGATTTGGGAGTGTTAATCCCGGGTCTTACAAAGTGGTATCAGAGCCATATCGACTGTAGGTCGTGACCTAGTTAGAATGGCCGTTAGTTGAAAAACTTCAAAACTTATTTTATATAACGAGAAAAATAATTTGTTCTCTCCTCATCTTGGTCATCTATATTCTTTCTTACCAAATTCTCTTTTCACCATTTTGTAATGTTAAATGGAACCTCTTTCCCTAGAAAATTTTTATAGATGGTCGATACGATTATTAACCCTTACGTACAAGACTACAAGACATGGAGCTATCAAGGAAAGTATCATCGTTTCCATCATCCAAGGACGACGGACAAGATATACCGAAGATCGTTTTGTTAGTCAAGCCATATAGCTTAAGTTTGCCAGGACTCATTCTGTGTATTGAGTCGTTTCATCAGCTTAAGAATTTCAATCGATAGAACGTTGTATGAAGCTTTTGAGTTGGTTCTTTTGTTTGGGAGTATTGTTTTGCTCTATCCCCTTAGTCCTTCTTATTTGTCTCTTCCCTATCCTTTGTCTTCTTTCCTAAAAACTCGGGAATAACCGACAGATGGTGAACACTCGTCGCTCGAAAAGTGAAAACAAGCAAGACAACAATGTCCCTGAAATGCAATAATGAAGCCAACCAACCACGACGCAGTAAACCCTTGAATTTGAACCAGTTTTTCGTCACCGCTCTCGCTAATGCAGCAGATAATGAACAACAACAACAATATTCCCACACCCATCGCTCCTTCACATGAGCAGTGCTCTACGATGGATTACAAAAGATCAAGTCACCAGAAGTATCACATAATGACGACGTGAGCCACTTTCTTTCTGAAAGTCACCATCCATGGAAGTATGTTATCTGTTATAGATGTGGGGAAACAGGACACTTCGCCTACAGATGCCCTCAAAAGGGAAAGCCAAGACAAGAAGTCCATTGTGTTAACTGCCATAGCATTGGACATTATTTCACCAAGTGTTCCAAGAGGAAGGTGATCCAGTATCAAGTCTGTAACCATTGTGGCAAGAAAGGACACTTTGTCAAGCAATGCCCCTTTCAAGCATTCTTGGCACAAGCAACCTCAGCATCGGAGGATGGAACAGAAGAATCCCGGATGACACATCAAGCAGCAAAGATATCTCAGCCCATCATAAGAAGCCAAGTGAACCAAGTCAGTACAGAAGAAACTCTCGCCGAGCCGTCAACACCGTTGAGTTCGCCTCAAACCATTCAACATCGTACTCCCTCACCATAGCCCTAAAACTCCTTCTTTGTTCCCAGTTATCCGAAACAATAATTTCCGATGAATAGTACAATTTTCGGAATTTTATTATTTCATGTGACATTCAACCTTCCAGAATTTCGTTCTCCCTCATACGAACTCCGATTCCTTCGATTCAACTTCCTAAATTCATAAAAAGTCGATACCTTCCTAGTAGTATTTATTTTATAATTTTTTGGATTTTATTTGGATTTTACTTGAATATTATTTGAATTCGAATCGTTTACGCGTATAGATTTCGATGACTTCGGATGACCGGATTTCAACGCCGTTTGAGAATAATCCATTAAGCAAGGCAAGTTACATTCTTGAACATATTGATGCCAGTATTTAAAATTATTTAAATTCTATTTTAAATTATTATTGCATGCGTATTTATATTCAAGTAATTTAAATTCCTGTTTTAAGCTTTATAGTTATTCCCAATGCCTTTGTATGTCCAATTATTGTCAAGAGAGGTGGTATGGAGAATTTATCGAATGCAATATATTTTGGAGTTACAATTTGTCGGAGTTTAGATAATAAAAGAAGATTGTGCATGGAAGGGTGAAGTTAGAGGATGATTATTAATAGATAATGGATGTTGAATTACGTAAATAGATAATTATTGATATTGGCTTATTAAGAATGAATTGTAGAAATATAATATGGTTGGATGTGGGATTATTAGAGTTGTATGATTGTTGGATATTAGATGTCAATCATAGACATAGATTATTATTGGATTATCGGATTGAATGATGTTGGATTATTAGAAAAACATGATTATTATGGTTGGATTATAGAAATAAACAATTATTGAATATAGGATTTTAGAAGTAGATAATTGTTGATGTTGGATTAATAAAGATTGGATGATAGATAGACACTATAGTCGATCTTCAATTATTGATATCGATTCTAGAAATAGATTGTTATTGGATATCGATTATCTACAAATTTGATTATAGGATTACATAATCATTGGATTGATGGATATCAGATTATAAAATTAGAGTATAGTTAAATATTGGATCATTTGAAGTTGAATCATAGAAATAGACCTATATGGTGTAGATTGGTCTAAAGGATATTGGATTACTAAAGATTAAATTATCACAATATTGATGGTTTACATCTTGATCTCGTTCTTGACAAGTCTTGGACATTTAACCTCACCTAGATAAAATCTAGTTGATACAATAGTATGAACTAGAACATTTTGAGAAAGATTATGCTTAGCAATGCTTAGACCCAAAATGTTTGATTTGGGAAACTTTCACCAAAAATCAAATATTGTTTAAAATCCATGGCATTGGTTTGTCATGGAAGTTTTGTTGTAAATGAATTTGAGAAAAATAAAATAAAATTATGGTTTGTACTTGGTAAAATGGTTGTTTGGATGGTGCATGTTAATGCACGGATCGAAGTCATTTCCATGATCGAGGCCCATGGGTTTTGTGGAAAGTCGCCCAAGTCAATTGAGGACCGGCCTCTGAGCGTTCCTTTGCTATGCCTATAATGGGCTATGCCATATCGTGCAACCACATGTCCCGAGTATGGGTAGGGACCCGGTGACTAATTTGCAAAGTGTCATCGCGGTCAATCCATGGATTGTGTGGGTCCATCTCGGATGGCTGGTCGTATTATGACCTCGTTAGTCCCACTAGCGTAAGAGGGGGCCCCTACAAACTCTGCGGATTTCTATCCAAGGAGGTATGCGAAACCTTAACGGGGGTGGACTGCGGTGGGATGGCGCATTGTAAAGGCTTTGTCATGTGCTCTAGATCGCTACCTAAGGTAGTGAGCGGTGGCATAGATATATGCCGAACAAACTAGAGAAGTCATGTCTTGTGGGTAAAGTGTACAACCTCTGCAGAGTGTAAAACTATTGAATAGCGTCATGATCATGGACATGCTAGTAAAGCCACTCAAAGTTAGACTTGGAATTTGATTTCAAAAGACTTTGTCAACTGGTTTATCAAATGGGAATTTGGCGGGAAGCCTTGTGATAGGAGGGTATCCTTCACCATTCATGTGTGAATGTTATCGACTATAAAATTGATTTATAAAATGAATTTTAGTTATAGAATAACTGCTTTGGAACTTAGTACAAGTATTTACGAGAAAATCTTTGTTTTATGCAAATTCAACCATATTAAGCTTTCCTTTGAGATATCCATATATGCATGTCATTACATTACTTGACGGGTGTAACTTGCGTGCACAGTAGTTGTGCTCATTCTTACTTAATGCAAATAATTTCAGAGGAGAAGGACTTTGCCACGGTGTGGATCTCGACGACTAGGCCGCTTCCCCGATCGATTGCTCGTGGCGTATTAACTGGACTCTACTACATCTTCGTCTTCATTGTGTTTATTTTATTGTTGGCTGTAAGCCTCCTTTGTAATCAACTCTGTTGTTATTTATTAATAAAGTTGTGATATGATTTTGTTACCATATTTGTTTACTGTGTGGACTAGCTACTGATCATGGGACTAGTTCAGAAATACACAGAGGATTTGGGAGTGTTAATCCCGGGTCTTACAATGCACCAAGCCGATTTTCAGCAGTTTGAGTCCATACTTACATGAATCAAATAGCATTTCAAATCTTTAGATATGTGTCCTGTGTCAGCTCCTGAGATCAATGGCTAACACGCATGTATCTCTAGCAACATTGATCTCAGTCATACACAAGGCATACATAATATTACAACGTGGCATCCAAAGCTAGGACTTATGTCCATAAGTTACATGAGTGGCTGACCAGCCAAATTTAAACATCAACAAAAGTACGCAGCAGAAAACCAAAGTGTTAAGTAGCAAAAATTCTAACAAAGTGTGCCCAAACCGAGAGGCAATCGAGGTGGAGTTAGAAACAACGCTATTTGTTAGCGTTGCGAAATCAACACTAATGAATTGATCGATAGCGTATTCTTCCTCACTGAAACAAGTGGTCAATCCGATTGAGTACAAAAGGTACTCGCAAGTCTTACACAAAAATAAAAAAAAAGTTATGTGTGCTAGAGACTATCCAAAGGATATGAGAGTATACATGTTAGTGGCTGTCCAAAGGAAGGTTGTATTGGCATAAGTTTTGCATAAAAGCAAATTTTCAGCCCTACACTTGCTAAGTTTCAAAAGCCATTTATCAAACATAATTTGGACCAAAGGATTTAAGTGGCATAGATATAGACATAGATCAAACAATACCAAAGTGACTTATAAACCGTTTGTGATAATTACATATCACAGATGGTTCCAAAGGAACCGTCTATGATGAGGCATCCAGTATAGCCTATTTTGTAGTAGTGGTGGCAACCCACTTTGATAAACTAAAATGCATGACAAACCGGTCATGCCGATACCTTATTGCCCACGTCAATTTTAATTTTGAGTCTACAATGGTGACAATCAAAAACCAAGTGTCGTCCGTAACCATGGACACGGCTATTCGAATAGATTAATTTCCTGCAGGGGCATACAATCTTTAGCCACACGACTTGATCAGCCCATAAGCCTCCAGATAAGGACACACTTCCTTGGGTATGCTTAATGGGAAATCAAGACTTCAGTACTTTTCAAAGAAGATGATCTTATTGAGTGGAAACACCCATGTCACATCCCCAAGTTAATAAAGAGGATTACCATGCATCTCATGAGCATGCATCATTGTTTCAATGTATTTGCATTATATATTGCACTTGGAAAATCTAAAAACACAATGTTAAACCTACACTTCAAATTACACTCCAATTTTAAACCAAAGCAAATGCTACTGAAGTTACTCTAGAAATAATTTATTCAAATACTACATTAATTATCATGAATTAATATAATTTTTCCCAAATTTTTGGGATTAGTTTTGACCCTCAAAAAATTCTAACACAACCCAACAACCTAATTCAAGTTTGAATTTAAACTGCGCAAAATATAACATGAACAAAGGGGTTTCAAATTTTATATGGGTATTAGGTCATCCTAGAAATACCATTGAATTATTTCAGATTTTTAGGAATTTTATTTCTATTTTTAGTGACCTAGTCAAAGTAGCAGTTTAGATTTCAAAATCAGTCAACCGAGTTTAACTAGGGCTTTTATGAACCGTACAATCTTAGTCGAGCAGCTCATACGTGTGGTCCGATCCGCACCGGGTCATCCCAAAAGTAACTAGGGCAAATTTGGGCCGTCCGATGGAAAACCAACGGCGCGCCCAGATCTTGTGATCGCTCAGGCGGTCTGAACGTTCACTCGCGTTTGGACCGTCCGATGCGAAATTAACGATCCAAATTAAATGGGCTGTTCGGACCATCCAAACACGCTGCGATTGTGGATCGTTGGATCTTAATCGGACCGTCGAGACGCATGGTCCGAATGTCCCACTCGCGCGCGCGCCGTTTCGTATCGCTGACGAGGTGGGCCCGCTTGTCAGCTTTGTCTCCTTCCTCACGCTGGCGCTCACACAGAAGTGCCGCACCACGTCGCAGCCATGCTTTGAGCTGCTCTGTCACCGCCGTGAGCCACCGCCCATGGAAACCAATACTGGAGCTCCTCCGTTTAACGCCGCCTCCATCTCCATCATTCACTAAGGATAATACCCCCTCCTTGCCATCCATTTTTGCCATCTTTCCTCTCGGTGGCTGAGGAAGGAGGAGCTCTCTCATGTGCATCACTCGGGTAAGCTTCAACCGGGTGATGCCATTCTCTTTCACGTTCAATGCCTTTTCCATTTTGGTTATACTCATCTCCTACGGTTGTTTGTAGTGTTCAATCTAACTCAGTGCCATTAGGGTTGTTCAGAGCACGCTCCCGAAGACACCAAAGGGTCTTCATCGTATTCGGTGAGTTCCTTGCTCCGTCTTTCGTGACATCTCGTGTCATTTAGCATTACAATGAGAACGGCTACTCAATTTTGATAATGCACGACAGGATTGAGGTGAATTGAAGTTCTTCCCATTTCGGCCGGAGAACTAACTTTTCATCTCCCACTTGATTCGGTAAGCCATTGTCTGATTCCTTGCGCCTATATCATGCTCTTAAGGTCCTTAAGCTATCCCGAGCATTCACTCGTCCTAAATCTGCTCGGGGTCACTTCTCCACGTGAAGCTGTGCTGCCGCCATCATCTTCTTCGACGCCAACCAAGCTCCAAGCTGCTCCAAGCCTCTCTAAGGACCCATCCAGCTCAGGTAGCTTCCTTATAGTCCTTAGAAGCTTGGGCACCTGCTTCTTTGAACGTTGTGGAGCTTGTTTGTGCTATGCATGATTGTCGTAGTTGTAGCGCCGCCCATCTCCGGCTAGCCGCCGCTACAGGTCACCTCAGACGTCGCCACCACTTCCACACTTCCACTAGGTGCGCAACACTATTGCGCATCTAACCCAGTCCTTGGCCAGCTCCACGACGGCGCGTAGCGTCGGCGAGCCGCTGGGCAAACTAGCGAACACATTGTCGCACTGTAGCAAGGTCATTAGGCGTAAGCGATAATCATTAGCATTTAATGGTTGTCTTAGTGAAAGTAATATGTCACTTACACATGGGACCGTGCATAGAAATCTGAGGAGTTAGTGAAAGCCGTTGAGTGCCTGACAAGTGGGCCTAGCAACTTTAGCGTTGTGCGCCATGCGCATACGCTCGTAGACTCAGTCCATGATACCGAGTCACTGATTTTAGGGCCGCACTTGTTAGTTCGCAGTTTCAATCGGGAGTTTAAATGGAAAACAAACTTTTCACTGGACCCCACCCATTAGCGTCTGTGGCTAGCACATCGGTGAGTAAGAAAGCATTAAAAGCTTTAAGAAATTCGAAGTCTATTAATTTGTGCACTAAAAAATGTGAACAACTTCAAAAATACATAACTAATTCTTCAGTAACTCCAAAATGGATGAAACCAATGCTGATAATTTTAATTTTTAATAAAATTTATATTAAAATTGGTTTCAAACTTGTCTCTATAGCAGAGAATATAATTTTGGAGAGTGATCCATAAACCTATTATTTTTACAATAGAAAAAGGATGATAACTTAAGAAATGCATAACTAATTCATAAAAACTCCAAATGAGATGAACTCGGATAATTTGGACTTGTAATATTATTCTCTATTTATTTGTATAATCCTACTGCTCTACAAATTTTGACCAAATAATTAAACTACATGAATTAAGACATATTGGAATCTGAAAGTCGAATTGCTATAACTTTCACGTAATAAATCCAAATGGAATAATTCTTTCACCTAAATTCATATAAAATCATGCACAGGCCACTGTAGGAAATTCATGCATTTTTGAGCAATTTGAAGTATTTCTCGGTGTTTGTCGATATCGTTAATTCTATAGATTCTGAGGCTATTGATATTGACTCGTACGTTACTGAGAGTGAACAACTGAACTACCAGCAAGGCAAGCATCATTTGAACTTTCTTTTGCATCATAATTGCTTGCATGCTATTTCGATAATGTCGCTATTTTTGTGATGTGTAGAATAGTTATATCCTATTCATTGAGGTTAATTTTGAATTACTCCAGTACCACATGCTTAAGATAGGAATGTGTGAATTACATTGTTTGAGTTTGCTTAGCCATGCAAGTCTAGAAATGGTAGTTTGATTGTCGGGAATAACTCGACAATTATGGGAAACACTCATTTTCTTATATTCATTTTATTTCAGATCTTCGTATCTATTTTATGAAATAAATTTTGTCATTTTAAATGAGTTTTGGGGTCTAGACAAGTGCTTTCTAGTGAGGGTGCCTTCGTGCACGAGATTGGGTATGTGGTTGTCTTGTTCGGACCATTAAGGACCGAATTTTGGTAACGTCGTTGATTCAAGTACACTCGTGCTACCACACGTGGGATATGGGTACTGTGTGGTCAAGTAGGGGGAAGGTTTTATTGGGTGAAGTCTCATGGTGGTGTAAGGTCACTTGTGTTGATCATTTGTCCGTAGGAGCCGAGGTAATTTTCTATAGTGTGCATAGGAGCACCATTTTTCATTATTTACATTACCTCGGTATTGCCAATATAACTTGTGAGCCCCCTAGCAAGTGCTATCAGATGCTTGTACTAGGTACGGAAACATCTCACATGGGGGACCTAACTCAATAGAATTTTCTTACCGAAAACGATCATATCTCGATTCTCCCCGGTCAGCATACCAAAGGAAGTGTGTCATTATTCCGCAGGCTTATGGGCTAATCGAGTCGTGTGGGTAAAGTAGTACACCTCTACAGAGTTAAAACTATTTGAATAGTCGTATCCACGATTATGGACAACCACTTGAGTTCAGGAGTTAGTATCGTTAGACTTTGTATTTAAATTATGGGTAAACTCGGTATTCGACATGAATGGGATGTTCATGCATTTTGTTGTATCAAAGTGGGCTACCACTTTGGTGTTTGTTTGATTCATTTATTATTCAATTTATCACTTATTCACATGCTTTACTTCTACTTCAAATCTGTTTTTAAAATGGCAATTGATAAACTAGTATGTGTAGGTTGAAAATTGTTGCGTCTTTCGCAAAACTAAGCCAATATGAGCCATCCTTTGGAACAACCTCTAGCATAACTAATTTTTATTTGTGTAAGACTTGCGAGTACATTTGTACTCAACCCGAATGCTATAATTTCAGGTGAGGAAGACTTTGAGCCCGATGAGCTCGTTAGTGTCGATTTAGGCGACACTAACGAGTAGTGCTATTATTTAACTCCTAGTCAGTTGCCGATGGGTTATGGGGCATACCATGCTGGACTTTTGGTTTATTTACTTGCTTCCCTTGACACTTTATGATTTTATTTGAATTTGGCCATCGGCCATTTGTAATAGTTGTAGACTTGAACTATTATGTTGTATGTCGTTTGAACTATGAATGTATGAATGTTGTATGGATATGATCAATGCTATATGTGAGTTTGGGGCATATTGGTCGCTGATCTTGGGAGCCAACATGATCTCATGCTCGCTGTTCATGGATTTCGATTTAACTCACTAAGTGTAGTGCTTGGACTGTTGGAGAACCGATCATCATGTAGTGCTCGCAGAGGTGTAGCGCGCATGATCATCGGGGCTCTAGTTTTCGGTCAAACCTCTCGCTTAGATGGAGTTAAGTTGGAATTCATTCACATGGGAGACCCACCGTTATCTCCATATGGCCGGGAATATCTTGGTCTTACGGAAATAACCCGGGGGTCCCCACAACCCATGCGAGATGAAATCACGCTTAGTACAAGTTACTAATAGAACTTGCTAAGCGAGGCACGCAAGTTGTGTTGGGAATACCGACCCAATGAACAAATAAAAGAAGTGGTCCTTGCACATTATAGATTGCAATCGGATCCCTACGAACCTCGACAACTAAAACTATCAAATCTATTGACTTGCATGGCTAAGCATTCATATATAGAGTAAATACCATCACAGCATCTAACTTAAGCATAGTTGTATGAGAATATCAAGGATAACTTGCAAGAGTTAGGTCATAGCTAACTGGACTCACAAATTATCGATATAACGAAAATAGCATGCAAGCTATTATTATTACAATTCAAAATACTAAATACGAAAGCTAGGATCAAGATGATGCAAGAGGATGCTTGCCTTGCTGATATTCCAATTGTTCACTTTCAATTGCGTAGTCGTTAATTTCGGCACCGGGATCTATAGTAGCGATAACAAATAAACACCGAAGAAAATCTCATAAATTCAAAATGCTCAAACATGCATGAAATTTATACTGTGAGTGAGATCATGATTTTATATGAATTTAGGTGAAAAGTTTAGTTCATTTGGAGTTCATATGACTTTTCTATGTATTTTCAAAGTTAAAGTCAATAGTGTAGCAATTAATTCAAATACCAAAATTTTACATGTGAGATACATGATTAAAACCTATTCCACATTAAAGTACAGTAAAAATGGAAACTAAAAAATTTAAATTCACTGAATTTGGAGTTAAAATGAATTACTTATGAATTTTTGAAGTTTAAACCATTTTCAGTGTAAAAGTAATTCATTTCGAAATTTATAAACATGTTAAATACTTTTTATACCCAGGTTAATCTAGCCTCTATCACATACATGTAGGGTCCATTGCAGAGTGTTTCTCTTTTTCATTTAAATTCTGATTAAAACCATCTAACATGTGGGGTCCACATGTCATACGTTAGGCTCACGGAATAGCACATGGACCAAAGGTCCACGCGTCTGGTCCACCGGTCCATGGACCACCGTGTGGTTTACTGTGCACTTATTACATCAGCCCCACATGTCATTGACTCTATTCAATACCGGTTTCATTAATACATCTCAGTTTTTGTTCATGGGGTCCACACGTCAGCGGAACATTATGCAATGATTAGCTGAAAGTTAATGACTACTTAACCTAAATCCGACACTAATTTGGCTAATCATCGTACTACAGTGTTGTTGGGACTTCCGACAATAGAGGAACTCACTATCGCGAGCTTGCTCGACTCATCGCCAGCGATGTGGGCCATAACGCATGAAAGCCAAAGCGAAATGGAAACCTCGTACTCATGCGAACCTACTGGTGGCCGGAACATCGTCGGAGCGTAGTCGTACCGGTGATGCGACGGTGAGAGGTGGTGGCATAACTACAATGAATGATCATGCGACAACTCGATGGTACTTTCAACTAACCATCGTGCGCATAAGCATCAGTGAGGTCTAGGGACCCTACCAGGACCAAGAAGATGCTCGGAGGTGCGGTGGAGCTCGTGACAATTGACTAATGGCGAGAACGAGAGATCAACACGGACACAACGACCTAAGGAAAGAACAGAGAGCGAATGATCGGGATAGATTACATAGACCCATTAGGCGGTATTCTGGAAGGAATTGAAGAATGGCCCACCGGGCCGAGATGGAGCGAAGGAGTCGATTTGGCCGAAGTTCAAGAAAAACCAAATTCGATGATCCTATGATCCAAAGAGGAAATTGATTGAGGGTTTTACTTCTTATACCTAAAGCATAAGATGGCCGACAAAAGAAAGGAAGGAGCTCACTAGAGACACGAATGGCATGGCGGCGGCACTCAGGCGCCTCTGGATCTGAAAAATAGCATCGAGGTGTTAGAGACTCGAGCAATGCCAAGGGTTCGGGTTAGCTAGAATGGAAATGGCATGCAAAGAGTAGAAAAGTGGCGAAGGAATGAGAGCATAAGCTTGAGAGAGGAGGAGAAGCAGGTCGGTTTCAATTGAGCGGCCGAGAGGATGAGGTGACAATTGAGGAGCTTCCATGAGTCCATGCCAGGAACAACTTCTGGCGTAAAGCCGTGGCATCACTAGATAGGATGATTACAGCGGTGGTGTGGCGGTGTTAGTTTACATGGACGGAGGAGCGAGATCACCGCGCCACCTCCGCCTACCGCTCTAGAAACACGTCTGTGTGGCGAGGCGGTGGAGAAGAAGACCCTAACGGGTGGGTCCCGCCCGTTAGTGGCATGGCAAAGCGGCACGAGTCCGAGTGTGGTGCGGTCGGTTGGTTGAGTGGGTTGGACCGAGTCAAGTCCAACTGGTTCGCCTGAGTCTAAATAGTTGACCAAATTGAATTAAAATTTCCATAATTTGACCGGAGTTAGAAATAGTAAATAAATTTATAAAAATCTGAAAATTTTCAGAGAAGTTACTTGGATGGTATAAAGCCAATATAAATTTTCTAAGCACCCTTATCATGATTTAATTGCTTAATTTAAAATCCTTAATAGAAGATGCTTATGAACTAAGCATGGGTTTTTCTCTAGGTTAAGTTAGACTCTAAAAATTTGAGAAAAATCATGATAATTATTCTAGTATTTGAATAAATTATTTTCCAGAGGTCTTTACAAGCATTTAATTCAGTTTTCATTTGTAGCTTCAATTCGAGTTATAAATTTGACTTGGATTTGAAATCTTTAAATGCAACAATTTATGCACATGCTCCAAAAATAACATGTATGTTCATGAGATGCACCTAAATTCCATTTATTGAAAATGGGGCTGTGACATCTCCCCTCTTTCGGTTTTTTTTTGGATTAAAAGTGAATTTTGGCTGGTTTTTGTGCTTTTATAGGGCAGCTTCTGTCACCATTTGGAATGGTGACAGTAAGCTGCGTGATCTCTTCGCCATTCGAAACGGCGATTTGTATCTATTTCGAAGCCAATCGCTATTTGAAATTGTGACATAGACATTTACTAATGTTAGGTAGGCGATGGGCCCCTGTCGCCAATTCAAATGGCGATAAAGCCATATCGCCATTTCAAATTGTGACAGAAGCCAATTTTTGTAATTATATTAAATGTACATTTATTTCTGTAATTCTATTAAAATGTATTATTTAAAAAAAAAAACAGCGCTAGCCAGCCACCGTACCCTCCCTCTTACCGACAATTGGGCCCATGTCTGCTCGGTCCCACCTTTCAGTGGGTGAATTGCTTGGTAGCACGCGGAGCGCGCGCATGGAGGGCCCACGAGGGCGTTGCGCGTTACCTAGGGTTGTCTTACGTGCATGAAAACCGCTGCTGTACCAGTAGTATATATGTGTGTGTGTGTAGATATGCATATACACATATATGCCGTCACATATCCACATTCACATATAATTGGATGGATGGCAGATGGGGAGTAAAGAGGGAATGTTCACAATGGCATTTAATTACCCCATGGCATCCATCCATTTATCATCTTACTGCAGCTTATAATAGCTTGAATTGAATTGGATCCACTCCTTCCATTTAACCACCTTTAATCAATCAATCAGAAACTGCATTGATGTAAGCCTCAGAAATGCATTTCATTGGCCGGTGCATGCAGTATACCAATCGAGAATTTCGATTTCAAAATATGGTGGGTGTGCTAGCAGCTAGGTTGTGGTTATTCTCAGAATTCAATTCGATTCAATAGGAGCATATTTTGCTTGGGATGTGCATGGTATCATCTTGTGTGACACTACTCCATTTATCATAATGCTTAAATTAAACAGGCTTATGAACTCATATATATATATATATATATATATATATATATATATATATATATATATATATATATATATATATATATATATATATATAGCATATATATTTAAATTTATAATTAAGAAATAATTATTTGAGATTGACAAACCTCGGGATCCTTCATCTTAGGTGTAATGATTTGCTCCATATGATGGCAAACGTAGAATGCACATAGGTGATCTTGTTTTTACTAGCGGCACTGCAAAAATAGAATTACATATATAGGTATAGTCGGTTCGAGACGCATTATTACGAAGTATGATATTGGATTACTGTGTTGTAGTGCATACCAAAAATCGCGTCATGTGTGTTAGTGTGGCGTTCGATCCCTTGTATGATCCTCCTTCGTCAATATAGGCGATGAACGACCTACATGATTCCAAAAAGTTATCACTACTACAGAAAAGGTCCTCATAGACGGCTCAAAAATGCCATCACAGACGGTTTTGTGAGCCATCACGAGTTATGGGTCGATGATGACATGAGGTCATCCGAGATGGTTTTTGAACCAAATGCAGCGATAGTCTATTTTCACACGGTTACGAACAAGAACCGTCGGTGATAAGTAATTATCACTGAGCGGTTCTTATTGAACACCGTCTGTGATAGTTTTTTCTATTACAAAAATGGGATTTTGAGCCAAACCTATCAATTGCTAGGCAGTAGTTTCCATATGCAACCTCTAGCAAGACAACTAAAATCAATTAAAATTACGATGGCAAACACATTATAGGAAAGAAACCAAAAGGTTTCTAGCGTCCCCTCGAATGGGAAAAAAAGAATAAAATTACAAAGTTAAACTAGCTAAAAACTATCTATGCCTCCAAGCTCTTGAAGAACTCGTTGGCTTCTTGGATTAGTCTTGTGAGCCCCTCTCTGTACCTCATCAGCATATCACAAGATGTTCTTGCATGTCTTCGAGTTTGACTCAAGCTCGTCGACAAGGAGAGGCAATGAAAACCTCGGTGGCGCTCCGGCCTTAGGTAACACAAAATTAAGATAATTTTCTTTACAATAAACGACCAACAAATTATGTATGTTATGGGGATGTACGCGTACCTTCGGTAGTCTACCTCTGTGGTAGACAAGGAGCTCCTCTGCATCCTCCTCATTGTCGTGCGTGACTATGTCTCTTAAATGAACATGACGGGAATCGAGGTGGACACGGAGCTCGGTGTGGGGAGGAGAGGAGGGCGATGGAAAACAAGGCTGGGGTGGCTATAATATATAAGAGCTGACACCAAAATATTTTGCTTCCGCCGCGCATTCAAAATTTTGAACTCCCCGCTGCGAATCACTGAGGCGGTTTCATACAAAACCATACTGTGGCGACATATCACGGATGGTTCTTAATACGAACCGTGCGTGATAAAACTTATCACAGGCGGTTCATTATTAAGAACCGTCTGTGATATATCTTATCACAGGCGGTTTGTATTAAAACCGTCTGTGACTTGAATTTTCCTTACTCTTTGATTTTGCCATGGTAAAATCGGAGTAGTGAAAAAATTAGAATCCTGACGATTTTAATATAAGCAAATACGTGATAAGATATATATCACAAATGGTTTTAATACGAACCGTGCGTGATAAGATACTTATCACCCGGCGGTTTGTATTAAACCGCCTATAATATAAATCACAGAGCGGTTTTTGTATGAAACCGCTCGTGATTAGCAAAAGGAGTTCAAAAATTTTGAACGCGCACGAAGCAAAATGTTTTGGCATTGTTCTTATATATTAAGCCAATTTTGAGCTTTGTTTTCCATCGCCTCCCCTCTCCTCTCCCACAAAGCCCGACGACCACCCTCGATTCCCTGTCGTGGTTCAGTGAGGAGACACAGCCGATGACGACGAGGAGGAGGGATGCGGAGGAGCTCCTTATCTGCCGCAGGAGGTAGACTGCCGGAAGGTACGTGTACATCCCCATAACATACACAATTTGTTGGCTGTTTGTTGAAAAGAAAATTATCTTAATTTTGTGTTACCTAAGGCCTGAGCGCGTTGGAGGTTTTCACTGTCTCCTTACTAATCGAGCTTGAGTCGAACTCGACGACATGTAAGAACATCTTGTGATATGCTAGTGAGATACAGAGAGAAGCTCACAAGACCAATCCAAGAAGCCGATGAGTTCTTTAGGAGCTTGGAGACATAGATAGTTTCTAGCTAGTTTAACTTTGTAACTTTATTATTTTTTTCCCATTCGAGGGATGTTGTGAAACCTTTTGGTTTCCTTTCCTATAATGTTTTTGCCATCAAAATTTTAATTGATTTTATAGAGGTTGCATATGGAAAACTCTCTAGCAATTTTAGTTTGGCACAAACCGATTTTTTAATAGAAAAAACTATCACAAATGGTTCTTGTGATAATTACTTATCACAAATGGTTCTTGTTCGAAATTATAGCTTTTTCACAGGCGGTTCAAAACCGTCTGTGATGACCCATGTCATCATCGACCCATAAACTCGGCGGCTCATGAAACCATCTGTGATGGCGTTTTGAACCGTCTGTGAAGACCTTTTACGTAGTAGTGTAACACTGGTAAAATCGAGTGTTAGGCATTTCAAGCCATGGTAAAATCGGTGTTAGTGATTCCAAGCCATGGTAAAATCAGTATTAGTGATTCCAAGCCATGGTAAAATCATAGTAATAGTGATTCCAAGCCATGGTAAAATCGAGTGTTAGTGATTTGAGGCCATGGTAAAATCAAAATTACATATCACAGACAGTTTTTAATACGAACCGTCTGTGATGAGGATGGGAATTCACAGATGGTTCGTGTTGAAAACCGTGTGTGAAGTATCATAGACGGTTTTGAACAAGAACCGTCTGTGATATTTATTAGTATCACAGACGGTTCTTGTTGAAACCATCGTGATACTTCACATCTGATTTCAACACGAACCGCCTCGTGATATTACTTCTTCATGAAGCGCTTTTAAGCGCGACTAGTGACAGAGATGGTCACTAAACCAAAACCGTATGCGATTGTATTTAATATAGACGGTTTTGGTCAACCGTCTGTGATGAGGCGTCCAGTATTAGCCTTTTTGTAGTAGTGTATCCTCGGCCATTTCAAACGAAGGAAGACTACAATAGAGTTATGTATGGAGGAAATGAGCATACCTGTCGAGTATTCCTTTCAAAAGGCTGAAGTCGTGCTTTTTGCTGATTAGGGAATCAAGGTATATTAACTTGTTCCTCTTTGGTACAATGACTAAAAGGATCGATGGAACCTACTCATGTATGTCGCTATAGTCATTAAACCTAAGTTAGGTACTTTCGTATAAAGTACAAATGAAATTTATATAGCAAGTAGTGAAGCACTTACTCTAGTTGAAGGGCACCACTATATAGTCCTTGTCAACTTTGACGAAGCAATGCCGCCGTTATGTATTTCTCGGCGAAGGATATGTCTTCTTCGATGGTTTGCATAGAGACCACGTGTGGGTCGAGAAACCCACCTTAAATCAACTTCGGGCTTTTCTCATCTTGTATCTATACATAAGCAATGAGTTGTGATATTTATCGGTATTATGTGAATGTAGAACTTGATTATACACACTTACGAGGTGTCAACATCGTAGAAGCAAGGCGTCGAGGCGATGAGGTTGAATAGGTCGTATAAGTCATTGAAGCCCACGACGAAGTAGCCTGGCCCATTGAAGAAATACTCATCCTTGTATCTGACGGTGATTCCAGTATCGCATCCCTTCTCTTTGGTCTTTCGCGTGTACTAGACATGCAAAGCCTGACAACCTAGTCCAGCGCGGCGTAATACTGTGTCGGTGGCCAACGGACTTTCGATGGAGTATTTCAAGGGAGGCGCCTTAATGTTCATCGATTTTGATTTGGCCTTAAAGATTGGCCCGCTACACGTCTTCACACGAGATGACTCGGGAACCGATACGGTGACACGCTTTTCTTATTCCTTCGGCGTCTTCTCCATGGGAATCGATGAGGTGGCCTTCTGAGGCGAAGGATGAGGTGGAGTCATCGAGGGTCCTGTTGGAGAGGAATGGCCGTGTCGAGATCGTGGCACTGCTGGGTCCAAGGTGATGTCCTTCTTGGGCCACTGCATAAAAGTGTGCATGGCATCCCTAAGTGTTCTGATGTCTTTGTTTGGGCGAATCTCTAGCGGGACGACCATGAAATTGTCATATACCATATCTACCTAGACCCTGGCATAACCCTGTGCTAGCTAGGCATCATGCTGCACTGTCCCTTCCTGGTATGGATGCACCATCCCCCGCCCAGCCTCAATAGAAATAGGCCCAACCATCCTCACTTGGAGCTTGCAGGGCATCGGCTCCTACAAAATGATACACAATTAGCTAAGGCGTCCTATAGGTCCATCTTTGGTGCATTCTAGAGATGTTGAGGAATTGGACGTCGATAGGTAATTGGACGTCGTCATGTTCAGAATTTGAAGTGGGCGCTACTCGATGTTAAGGAGGTGGCTCCCCAAAATAATCAGGCGACTTGCGACTAGCTTATGAGTTGATTCATTTGATCCTACAATCTTGTTATCTGTCCTTGAAATTTTGCAATAAGCACATGTTCCAACCGGGCATCGTGCTCGGCCTTGGATCTCTTCCTACTCCTATACATGTCGGAGTCGTGTCGGAATCCATCACTCCAAGGTATGTAAACCCCAACGCCTCACGTACGACCCGGGTGTTCCTTGTTTCCCAGGGTTGTAGCTAGTATATCTTTTTCCCTGTCTGCTTGGAAGGAGCCTTGGGAAGATTCGATAGTCAATGTATGCTGCAAGAGGTCATCATGTTATTATAGACACTATGAAGTTATGGACTTATTAACAACTAGGTAGTTCAACATATTTACCATACATCGGGACACTACCTCATCTGCCGGGTTTGTGAAAGAGATGCTGCCCGAAGACGAGACTTTTGCCCTCGCTTTTAACCAGCTTAGGGCCCGGTTGCGTTTTGGTCCACCGTTGCCGATTCCGTGGCTTTACCCGTGTACCCAGCGGTGCCGAGTCTGTGGCGGTGAGTGTTTTGTGCCTGGAGAGCTTTGTGTGTCGCACTTTGCTCCTAAAATTTGGTCTTCGTCTTCATAGCCACAAAGGCATCCCATATTTCCCGCGACAAGAATTGATACATCGTGAAGGGCGTCCGACCCGTGTTCACGTACTTTGTGACAAGCGTGCTCTTGAAAGTCCTCCACGCGTGACACATCGCGAGCAACGCATGCCGTTCCATGCGTGCCTTGTCTGCTTTTGGGATAGTGAACAAGGCTGAAAGTTTTGTCCACAGCTGACCTCTCTGTATGTCCGTCAGAGACTTCCAGCTTGGTGTGGTGATGGTGACCCGTTCCCTTGCAAGTATCCCGCAAATGGTCCAGAATCTCGCCACTGTTATCTTCGGACTTAGAGGGACCCCAGAGGCATTGACCTCCATGATGGTCAATCGGCCCGTAGGCAATTTCGATATTTCTCTGCCATCTCACCTACGTATCACTTCCATCGGACATCCAGACGCATTCGGCGACATCGATCTGCGTGGCGAAGAGTCTGAACACCATCTCGCACTTGCTATCTATATAAGTTACCCAACCAATTAACTAAATTTGCCTTGTAAACACATTAATTATATAAAGAAATAGAAGTTACCCATTGAATTTAAATATAGAATATGTAGTAAAGAAAATAGAAGTTACCCAAATAGTGAGTTGTGAGAGTGAAGGGGAGAAGGGAGGGTAGTATGGTCATGCAGGGCAAGGCAAAGAGTCACATTAAAAGCCTCAACATTAACATCGAAATGCATCAATAAATAGCATAAAGCACGGATGATTGATGATAGTGTGTGCTCTCAGAAGGAGAGTTGCAAAAGAACAAGTCTTTGCCATCTCAACCATATTGTCTATACTCTTCATAAAGTAAACATGACAATACAGATTCAAAATTTGAGCTCTAAATAATACTTTACTGGACTGTCAAATGACCTAAAAAATCAAAAGATCATAGAGTAAACTTTTGGTCAAACAGGGAACCAATATTGATTATACACAGAACTTCATATTACCAATAGGACTTGAAAAGCCTTAGTGCAACTGAATACAAAGCACAAGATCAGCAAGCCTGCTACTTGGACAATAAAAGGTCTAACCAACAGGACTGCTAGGAACCACCAGAGCCAAAATGCTTTACAACTAGTTCAAGATGACAGCAGTAAGTAACAAAGTAGAGCTCAAATATGAATTGATTATCAGTTCAATTTCAGCATTTGACCATCTTCATCACCGAGCAGAAGACCCACCATCACCCTCAATGCCCAAGAACACCCACCATGGCCATAATCTCATCATATCTAGCACAAATACCATTAATATTGAAGAATTTGCACATAATATGGAAACATATTTTATACAAAAAAAAATAGAAGTTACCAAACCAATTAACTAAAATTGCCTTGTAAAAATAGAAGTGTTATATATAATTAACATTCTTTTGTTCATTCAAGCAAATATAAATAGCATACTTTGAATCAATGTATTAACATTCTTTGTTAGTGAAATAGATTTGCAAAACCTATTATCAAATGCTAACAAGCGTTATGCCGATCCATTAGGTGTGCGGTTCAAATATTAGTAACTAGGATTAACCACTCTTTGGAGGATTCAAATTTGCAAATCACATGTTAATACCTAAGTCCAGCAGATAAACAAGAGGACAATATGAGGATAATCAAATAATAGTAAACTACTAAACGATCTTGTGGCTGACAACTAGGTCACTCAAATGGATTAGCAAAAATTAAAGATTAAAAATGAGAGAAGTTTAGATGGTAGCATTTCGGATTAGAAAAGCGAGGTTACATTAAATGATGATGGATAGTGAAGATGATTAGAGACCAAATGCATTTGCTAATAAGCCTTTGTAATGACTGTTGGATCACCCAAGTACATTTGACAAAAAAAATAATTGAATCAAGTGACAAAACTTATTTAACAGTACCTCAATATGGAAAATCCTTCTTATAAAATGCAATAACAGAGAAGACAATCTAAGATGGCTAGGAATGATAGTAAGCTAAAGACTTTGCTAAAACAAGTAGTTAGTAATTTTATTGATTCAATTAGCTTTGGACATTAAACTAAACAACGGCAAGCCAACTAGTGCTAATAACCCTTGAGGTACATTATTTAGGACAAATCAAAGTGAAATCAAATAGTGATATGTATGTCCAAAACCAACAAGTGAACAACCAATGGTTTAGTACTTTACTGAACTAATTGATCAACAAAAGCTTTGATTAGGCAAGAATTTAAAGGATGCCCACTTAAGAAATGGAGCAAAGACCGAAACTATGCCCACTAAAGCTAACCATGCCACCATCACCCTCAATGCCAAGAACACCCACCATGGCCATAATCTCATCATATCTAGCATCCCAAACCCTAATCATCAGAACAGAGCAATGATATCAAGATAATCACAATCTCATTTCAGAATTTGAAGCCAATCCAACACATAAGTATATAGCCAAAGTGACGCACAAATGTAATATAGGAATACTCACATAGAGGATTGCTACACAAGAACCTCAAACAAATTATACATGGAATCAATGTAGTTAAGCAAAATAAGAAGCTAAAACTACAAGAAAGGTTGCAATACTCACAGTGCAAGGAGGAGGTGGTGTAGGGGAGGAGGCTGGTGTAGGGAGGAGGCCAGGTGTAGGGAGGAGGCCGAGCGTGGGGAGGAGGGCGGTCGGGGGAGGAGGCCGATCTGAGGGAGGGGGGCTCGAGGAGGAGGCTGGTGCTTGGGAGGAGGCCGGTCTTGGGGAGGAGGTCGGTCTGGGAGGAGGCCAACACGGGAGGAGGACTGACGGGAGGAGGGCCGGGTAGAGGAGGGCGCCACTGGGGAGGAGGCGCACATCGAGGCGGCAGCTGCATCGTCGATGTCGGGGGCGGTGGCGTCGAGGTCGGAGGCGGTGGTGTCGGGGCTTAAGGGGAGGTGAACGGGTGAACCCTAGAGGAGGCAAAAGAGTGAGAGCTTAAGGAACCGTCGAGAGCTTAAGGGGCTAAGGGCACTAGGGAGCCCTAGGGTTATGAAGGGATATCACAAACGGTTCTATTATGGAACCGGTTGTGATAAGGAATCACAGACGGTTCCATAAAAGAACCGCTGTGATAACCTCATATCAATCATGCTGTGATAACCTCATATCAATATGCGTGATATGAGGTTATCACCTGAACAATTCTTTATGGAACCGTCTATGATTCCTTATCACAGACGGTTCTATAATAGAACCGTCTATGATAACCTGATGAAAATTCCTATCCACATGAACCTGGTGACAAGTCTCTTTGTTTTCCTGTGCAATGCATGTGTCTCTTCGTCTCACGATCGCACCAACGTCGCTACAGCTCCCAAAGTATCTCTTCGTCTCTCGCTCTGGCTTTAGTACTTGTTTTATAAATAGATATCCCCTTCTAAAAGGGATTTCTCAAGATCCTCCTTGATCCCCTTTCTCCACAAACTCCAAATGGCTTCCCCTCTCGTGTTGGCTATATTGGCCTACATTGTGCTTGTTTACTTGCACCTCTCAGTCTAACTTGGCCCAAAGCTGCGAACAAGCCTTCCGCTTGCAATGTCATCCGTTGTAGGCCGTCGATCTCTTGGAAGCACAGCGCCATCATCTGTCGATTAGGGCTCCTCCTCGAGGCAGTGCCAATCAGGGTCTCGACATCCAAATGAGTAAACCTCATCATGGAGATCGTCCTATGGAACTACTTGGTCCGCACCAAGGATGCAACCCAAGAGTCGAGGACGACATCCGAATTGTAGGAGAGCGGGTCGACCTCACCGAGACGAAGGAGACCAGGGTTGATGGCCTCTAGGATATATGGAGACTCTGGCCTTGAATCAAGTGCGCAAGGTCGCAGTGGAGGCATTTGATCGATAGTCGCCGATCCGCCACCCTTGTTGGCCATGAGCGAAGGCTTACGAAGATTTGAAGGCTAAGATAGGATCGCTAATCCTTTTTTATCATCTGTGATGTAAAAAGGATATGGTCTTTTTTATCGTCTGTGATGTAAAAAGGATATGGTATTTTTTATCATCTATTTATTACAAGTGCATAATATTATCATTCCACATTACAATGAAGTCCACATTGACATCAAAATCAGAGATGACAAATCCATAACACATGACAATTCCACGTTGACATCAAAATATATAAGAGATTACAAGTCCATAACATATGGCAAGTCCACGTTGACATGTCTCATGTTATGGAATAAATTACAATGGAGTAAATTCTTAATTAAAATATAGCCCTTCATGATGTTCGATGCGCATATAGCTAGCTTCCTCACTGGGTTCTTCCTCGAGCCTGATGTCGTCTCCGAAAGGAGGCAACTCATCAAATTGATTGTAATTTTCTTCATCTACGACATTCTCAACTCTGACAATCCTTCTTTTTCCATGAAGAACTACGTGTCGGTTCTTATTTGTCGGGTCTGTTACATAAAAAACTTGAACAACTTGCTTAGATAGTATCAATGATTCGTCCTTATATCCGACACATTTGAGGTCCACAGTAGTGATGCCGTACTTGTCGACCTTCACATCTTGCGGAAGTTTAACCCAATGGCATCGAAACAGGGGGATCTTGAAAAGTACATAGTCGAGCTCCCAAATCTTCTCTATGAACCCATAGTAGGAGTTCAACCCACGTGAGCCGGCGGTATTGAACTGCTCGTGAAATGCATCTATGCGGACACCGCTGTTCTGGACTATGCTCTTCCTATCTTGAGCTGTCATATAAAATGTGTACACATTTATGTCGTACCCTTGCCATGTCACAATTGTAAATTTGGCCCTTTTGCCAACCATAGCAGTGTATCATCACTTGATGACCTCCTAGTGAATCGCACATTTAACCATTTGTTGAACCAACGGTTGTGCTCTCTCGTGATCCAAACCTCCAACCGGTCTAGATTCTATTGGCATACCATGTCTTTGTGCTCGTTGAAGTACGGGGACACTTGGGTCATGTGTTGCAAGACCGTGAAATGGGCTTGAGTGTACGCATCTAGATCGGGAGTGATTGATTTCCTTCCGATGGTCCTGATACCCTCCAGTCTCCCCCTATGACGAGATAGAGGCACACCTATCGGTTCCACCTGAGCCATGTAATCGACGCAGAACTCAATGACCTCTTCGGTTGCATAACCTTCGATAATGCTATCCTACAGTCGAGATCGATTCCGTACGTAGGACTTGAGAATTCCTATGTACCTCTCGAACGGGTACATATGACATAGGAACATAAGGCCACATATCTTTATCTCTTTCACAAGGTGAACAATGAGATGGACCATGATATCGAAAAATGATGGAGGGAAATACATCTCAAGATGACATAGAGTCATCACCACCTCAGCCTACAGAGCATCTAGTCCTCGGGGATCAATGACCTTTTGAGTAATTGAGTTAAAGAAATAACACAGCCTCTAGATTGCCACTCAGATCTTGTTCGGCAAGATACTCCTAATTGCAACAGGAACCATTTGTGTCATCAGCACATGACAATCATGAGACTTCATACCAATTAATTTCAAATCTTCCACAGAAACAAGTTTCTTAATGTTAGCGGAGTAATCGGATGGAACTTTCACACCATGCAAGCTCTGGCACAGTTCATTTCTCTCAGCCTTGGACATAGTGTAACAAGCTGGGGGAAGGTACATTCGTCCTTTATCGGTCTCTTTCGGTGCTAACTCGGTCCTTATGTTCATATCAACCAAGTCACGCCGTGCGTTAACACACATCCTTTGTCTTGCCACTAATGTTCAGTAAGAGACCAATCAAGCTATCACATATATTCTTCTCCACGTGCATGACGTCGATGCAGTAGCGAACTTCTAAGTTCTCCTAATAAGGCAAGTCCCAAAAAATTGACCGCTTCTTCCAGATGCTCTTCTGACGAGTTCTTAATTTATGCCCCTTCCCAAGCACAACATCTCCTTAACCATATCATAGACCTCTTTCCCTCTAAAAGCCCTTGGAGCTGAACCATCCTCCTTATTTCTGTCGAATTGTTTCTTCATCTTGCGGTATGGGTGAATCCTAGGAAGGAACCTACGGTGACACATATACACAATTTTGCACGAGTTGTTCAGCCATACACTCTCCGTACCATCTAAGCAGTGCGGACAGGTTTTGGCTCCTTTTGTACTGAACCCCGATAAGTTACCAAGGGCAGGAAAATTATTGATGGTGCAGAATAACATGGCGCGTAAAGTGAAGTTCTCTCATTTATACGCATCCCATACTTGTACCCCTTCGCTCCATAGTGTCAAAAGATCTTCTAGCAATGGTGCTAGGTACATATCAATATCATTCCTAGGTTGCTTCGGCCCTTGGATAAGTAATGACATCAAAATGTACTTCCGCTTCATACACAACCAAGGAGGAAGGTTGTACATATATAGATTGATGGGCCAAGTGCTATGTCGGCTGCTCATGTTACCAAAAGGATTCATTCTATCTGTACTCAACCCTAACCTTATGTTCCTCGATTCCGCACCGAACACTTCGAAGCTCCAATCGAAGTTTTTCCACTGGGCAGAATCAGTAGGGTGTCTTAGCTTTCCATCTTTCTTACGCTCCTCCGAGTGCCAATGCAACAATCTTGTCTCCTTTGGGTTTGCAAATAAACGCTTCAAATGTGGGATCACAGGCAGATACCACAACATCTTAGGAGGAGGTCCTTACTTCACCTTATCAGTATTCTTGCTCTTGTATCGGGATGCTTTGCACTCGGGACATACATGCATATCTGCATACTTTTTACGGTAGAGGATACAATCATTCGGACATGCATGTATTCTTTCTACTTCCATTCCCAATGGACAAAGAACCTTCTTTGCTTGGTAGGTGGTGCTGGGCAACACATTTCCCTCCGGAAGGATGTCCGCTAGGAGACCTAACAACGCCGTGAAACTCTTGTCGGACCAACCATTGGTTGCCTTCAATTTTAGTAGTTCAAGCATGGTCAACAACCTTGTGTATTCTGGCTTGCAGACAGGGAACAAAGGTCTCACCGAGTCCTCCATTAAGCCCTCAAATTTACAAAACTCTCTCTCACTATAGTTCGCTTCTGCATCGCGTAGCATCTGATCCAGATTGTTATCGTGCAACCTATCCTCATCAAAAGCACAATCCACATCCGGCATATCGTTGACTTCCTCCGCGATGTCGTCATTATTAACTTCTTGTATAATCTGCTCTTCACCGTGACTGGTCCAACATGTATACCCTTTTTTGAACCCCCTTCGAATCAAGTGCGCTTCGATTTGCGCCGAGTTATTAAACATCTTCATATTACCGCAATCAATGCATGGACAGTACATAAATTTTATCCCCTTCTTAAACATATCTTGCTCAGCGGTTCTTCTAAATGTAAACATGCCATTAATGTACTCTTGACTCACACGGTTCACACCGTACATCCAGTTTCGGTCCATCTACGCTATTCATGCATATAACAAATTAGTGTTAAATTATATTAATAAACTGCAAGTACATACTCTTCCTATTGACCAAACATACTTAAATTGATTAGCGATTAACTTATAGCAAACATAAAGGGTTATAGATCGTTACCCTCAGAGCCCACGACGAAAATACCAAATATCCTTCGAGAATCCTCTCCTTCTCCTTCTCCTCCCTTTCTCCTTTCCTTCTCCTCCCTTCCTCCTTCCTTCCTTCCTTCTCCTCTCTGTCGTGGCGCAATGGTGGAGGAGGCGGTGGTAGCTCAAATGGGAATGGGCAATGGGAATGGGCGGGGAAGTCTGTCGAGACGGTATTTGTAATGCCGGCCTATCACAGACGGTTCTTATTACGAACGTCTGCGATAATCCTGAGCAGTTCTTACAAAGAACCGTCTTTGATAATCTCGATATCGCTGCGGTTCTTAACAAAGACCGTTTGTGAATTATCATGAGCAGTTCTATTAAAAATTATGCAGTGATATATGCGTATCACAGACGGTTCGTAATAAGAACCATCTGTGATAGGCTGGTATTATAAATACCTGGTCCCGACAGACCAACACAGACAGTTCCTTTTGAACCGTCTATGATGAGGCGTCTACTATTGCTGGTTTTGTAGTAGTGACAACACAGATGATTTTTTGTTAAAACCGTCTGTGAAGGGCTACAATCACAGACGGTTTCAACAACAACCATCTGTGATATGTAGGATATCATAGATGGTTCTATTTTCAAACCATCTGTGATTGGAGACATATCAGAATTTTGGACTGTTTTGGCTCTGTAGCAAAATTTAATTCCTAAACTAGCCCCCTTAGCGTCAGAATTCCAAATTTAGCCCCCCAAGCACATCTTCTTCGACTAAGATGCGGGGCGGCGTCAAGTAACATCTTCTTCGAGATGTCGCCGAGCTGACAAGAGATCTGTAGTGGAGCTTGGCGACAAAGAAATTCTTCTTGGCTCAACCTTCCAGCACCAAGTCTTGCCCCTTCCACGCGACACCTTGGCGCGACACCTTTCGGCCGCTTTCGCGCCCAGCGCGCCCGACGCCAGCCACCCGCCACGCTGCACATCCCACCACCACGCGCCCAGGCTGCCAACGCTGCCTTATTCGCCGTCCAAGGCAGCACGATGCACTTCGCTACCACGCGCCGCTCTGATGCGCTGCTTTGGCTAACTAACGTCTGAGTTGCGGCATAAACCGAAAGCGAACGTGTTTGCAAGGCAGCTCGTGACGCCATTTGCATTTGCAAGCCAAGAAGCAAAGCGAGAGGAAGAGAGCGGAGAGAAAGATAGCTCCACGGAAGAGAAGGAAAACAAGGAGAAATTGAAGTTCGCTCGATTCTGAAGTTGTGCATCGTGTTGTGAGCACCTAGAAAAGGTAATTGCCATTACATCATCTGGCTATAGTTTTAGCAATATCATTAGGATATAATTAGATTATTTGTAGTTTCTTATTGTACCAACTAAGTAGTTATAGTTGTGCGGTTGGTGTATTTTGAGTTAGTGTTAGGACATAAAATTAAAAGACTTAGTAGTTAGCAATGTGATTAGCTAGTAATTAGTTGACTTAGCAAACTTATTATTGTTAGTGTTGTAAATTAAATAGAGTTAGCAATGTACCTTCCGGTGAGGAGATAACTCCAAGGGAGAGAAGCCTTGGAGGAGGAATGGGAAGGAAAGAAACGATGGGGAAGGAAGGATGGCAGACTAGGATATTTCGTTGGTGAGGAGATAAGAGAGAGATAAGTAAAGGGATTAAGTAAAGGGAAGGATTAGGGATGAGATTAGGTGAGAAGGGAAGTTTAGGAAGTAGCAAATTAGTAATACTATTAGCAGGTTTAGTAGTAACAAATCTAATTAGGCACTAGTAAAATTAAATATCGATAAGTCAAATAGCGATGAGGCGATGATAGATAATTAGGCGGGATAAATAAAATGTAAAATTAATCATAGTATATATAAGAAAATTAATCACCAATAAAACTCACTACATTAATTAAATAATCGGGGGCGTTAGGAAATATTTGAAGACTTAGTAGTCAGCAATGTAAAATTATTGACTTAGCAGACTTAGTACTTAGCAATGTGATTAGCTTTTAATTCGAAATCTGTACAAGGAGAGAGAAAGAAAAGAAAAGTGGAGAAAAAACCAATTATAAAAAAAATCAGAAAATTCGAAGAAAAAAATTGGACATGAAAAGTTTTAATTAAAAAATTTGAATATAATTGAAGTTTATTTTATTAATTTAAATTATTTTTATTTTTACGAAGACTGACAGCAGGAGAATTGAAAAAATAATATCTTGGTCACTACGGTTCTTGATCACGTTACTTCACCATGGTGTAGTTAAAGCGAGTACTTTATGGAGCTTCTGAGAATGCAATTGAAGGTGAAGTAGCTCGTTGTGATTATGAAGATGCCTAAAACATAGAGGATTCAATGTGGTAACCACTCTTTTCACATTGAATCTCCATTTATCTTCTCGAGTCTTTTAGAAAATGAAAAAAATAATTTAAAGAATAAAATAAACTTCAATTAAAATCAATTTTTTAATTAAATCTTTTCATGTTCCAAATTTTTGGGTTTTTGAAGTGTAAAAAAAATCAAGTTTTTTTTCCACTTTTCTTTTCACAGAAAATTCATATAAACTGCAATTGAGATGAATCGATTTTTGTTGGTCATGAAAATTTATTCCGTACATAATTCTTTAATTTTATGCGAGATGTTTAAATAGAAATAGAATTGAACCTAATGTGCAGTATATTAGATTATGAACAAATTACAGAAGTGCTAGGAACTTGAACAAAAAAATTTAAAATATCAGTGGTTTGATATACACCTGTGTTAGGTACTTCATGGCGGAGATTCAAGATCTGTTCGTGTTCCACGAGGACGCTCTCATACTGTGACGGGCGTGCAGGCGGACGATCACAAATTGTGGTCGAGCAAGTGATCCGGCGCCAAGGTCTGGAGACATAAGCCTCTGGATCTAAAGGCGATCGTGCGTTCGCGTTCGATCGCAAGCATCGCAAGGAAGAAGGTACGCCTCGAGGCGTTGTATGCCTCGGTGGTGGGTGGTGCAGACGAGATAGTTTGGCAACTTATGAAGGTGACAAGTGGCGCTTCATGGGCCTATTACATGGAGGCTGTTTGCAACCACGATCTTTGTGATATATCTTGTGGCCGATGGTCTATGTTCGGTTAAATGGAGAGCGGGGATATCTGGCGTTGGTGGTTACATCTCCGAGTACTCACGACATCCACCACATATGGCACTTGGAGTGCCGAGTTCTTCGTATGCTTTGGACATGCACTATAGGGACCTCTGGTGGGGACGGTGAAGTGGGTGCCGAACGACACGAAAAGCACCCGGTAGTGGAAAGCGCCGATCACGACGCGTCGAACGACATAGATGACGAGCACCAGCGAGTAACATGTTCGCCGCCCCGGATAAAAATCTGTGCAAAGACGGTTGGCCACTCCGGCGATCATTGCCGAAACGAATCTAGCACAAGCGGCATGCCGTAGCGACCAAGATATAATTACTAAGTCGATGTTGCATGCTTAGTTTAATGGCTTGTATGAGTTGTATCGTTGTCAAACCATGCCTTTCAGATGGACGTAATGTTATATTATCCGGGTCATATGTTAACTCATTATGGTCATATATACTTATTATGTTTATGCTGGTGTGTATATGGTGTTATTCACTTTGTCTTACATTACATTTGTGATATGTTTCGCTTTCTTTTTACATACCATACATTCTTTTTATATGCGGACTAACATGTTGTTTCTCTGTTAGCGAGGAGATGGCATGACCTCCGCTTGATGGCCGTATGAGCTACTCGGCGCCTTATTTGGGATCTTGCGACAAATGCCGAGCCTAGTAAATGCAGCATTGGCCCTCCGAGCCTGGTCTGGCGCCCTAGAGAGGTGGCCTCTTGATGGCGGTATGTCCCCACACTTGTGGGCCTTGGCCTCCCGCCTTGCTCGCATGTTGGATGCACCGCACGCATTTCAGTTTGACGCGGCACTCCTATCTACGCTCGTGGATCGTTCGAGACCAGAGACTCACACCTTCCACTTCCGGTGGGGGGAGATGACCATAACTCTGGAGGACGTAGCTATGCTACGGGTCTCGTGGCGGTCTTCGAGAGTGCCACCTCCAAGACGACTAGGTGGAAGGTGCGTATGGTGAAGATCGGTCACCCGATTGTCGACAACATATCGGGTGTGCCCCATTCCTTCTGCTTGAGTACATGACTTGCCCTTGCATGCTGTCGGCGATTAGGACACACTTCCTCGCGTACCTTTTGTTCTGTTCGGATGGATCTTGTTTCCTACAACTCGGGAGAGCTGCGTGTACCCAAGCTACATCCATCTCGCAGAGTCTTTGGTGGGCGCTCTTCCGACGAGGTGTCTGTCTACGATTGGGGCTCAGTAGTGCTTTGTGCCACTTCTGAGGGTTGTGTGATGCCACTCGGTGACGGGAGATGTACCATAAGTAATGTCATGGTCGTATAATGCATGTTATGTAATATCATTGTGTATTGTGCCATTGTGATTTATGTAGTGCGCAGTGCGATATGACATTGTGATTTATCGACACAAAATGTTCTCGAAATAATCGGTACAAATGACAACCGGGCTCGCTACTCGCATGGACGCTAATTACCTTCAACGCTTACACGATTCCTCCTTGGGCCGCTACCTCATGGGCGCAAATTTCTTCAACCCAATTGCAATACCGCCGCATGCTATATATGGATGCTTTGACCGCCATTCACCTCACTCTTGATTTCCTCCTCTCCTTTCTTCGGTCTTAGGCGGGATGTCTTGACCTCATCTAACTTTTGGTGAGCGGCACAATTGCAATCATCAAGGCAAAGAAATGGTTTTGCCCTCGTTGCGATGATCCGGTGAATGTTTTTCGCATACACCAACGAATCCATCTCGAGTGTTCATGAAGTGTTCAAATCTTACGGTAACTTGCGCCTAATCAATTCCATTCAAAACAGCATGTTGTTTTTTTTCACTTGAAGCTGTAATTCCTTTTCAGAGCACAACATGTCGGTTTTGGCGGTAAAGGTCGACGGGTTGTCGATGGTTCAAGATATTGCAATGCAAATTGCGACCTTGCAAGATGACTCTCGTGGTGTTCTTTGCATTTAAGCCCAATTGGCTCGACCCTCCGAACCACCAACGCAGAATGAAGAGAATAGACTTAAACGACTGGATGAAAGGATGGAAAGAGTTGAGAACATGCTGAAGAAATTAGTTAAGCTAGTTAGTTTTGCGGTCTTTCTTCTATTATTTCTTGTTGTTGCCAAGTAGAAGTTCAATTGTAATGACATTTAATGTCCACTCTTTATGTATGCATCGTAGTCCGTCATGAATGAGAATAAACTAGTAACATTATGTACTCATGAATGAGTTTGTTGAATGCATATCGACGCCTATAACTTAAAGCACGCGACATATCGATACAACATGTCAACTCGATAAAGGGCAACCGCAATGATGCGTCCACTATTTAGTTACATGCTTTAGGAGATTGAACATAAGTGCGTACAAAAGGGGAGACTACTGAGGTACAAGCTTCTCCGTCTGTGCCTAATGGTAGAAGGTGCCTCTCGCTACCCACATAGAGTGTTCTCGGTTAGGCGCCTCGGACGTTCTTGCCGTCGTTGCTAGTGGCACGCACATATGCAGCTAGGGTTACGCAAAGACATATGGGATCATAAGAACTTCCTATGTTCACGACCTCCTCGTTGCCCTCTCATGGCAGCATCTCATATGAGGTCATCATTTTGCTCCTTGAGATCGTCAATTTGCACCTCCAAATCAAAGATTCGGTTCACAATATATCCACGTGCCTCGCAACATAGTAAGCGTGGGGAGGATCGATCCGGTGGGTAAAGTTGCATTTCGCCATCTGCTCAAGGGTTAGTATGGAGAATGTATTAGCAATAACATCAACAAAATATTTACCCAGTATGGGCATTGAAAAAACGCCGTCCGCCATCGAAAAGGCAATCTATGACTGCACGATAGCGCCCTCCCAGTGTCTCGCATTTTGGCCATACCGATTGAGCACGCTTGTTCGGCATCAACCGTAGTTAGGGTCAAGTCCTCCCTCCTTTCAGAGAAGGTGCGCCGCGCGACCCGGTTGGATCGGTCTTCGGGCGTCGCCATCATATGTTCTTGAAGACAGCATAAGGTTCTTCTTCCCACGGTTTCAAGGGTCGATCGTCCTACTTTCAGAGCGTGACGGCATTTTATAGCCCGCAGGAGAGACTAACAAAGCGGATAATGTCTTAGCTTGAGATGACAAGACGAGACAGTGGCGGGTCGCTGGCGCAGAGACAAGACCAAACGAGGCAACTTTTATGACCGACAAGACGAAGGATACAGACCTTGCGCATGGACAACACCACACAGGGCAGCTTTGCGCAGTGATAAGACCAAAGGAGACGGCTTTCCGCAGTAACAAGATCACACAGGGCAGCTTTGCACAGTGATAAGACCAAAGGAGATAGCTTTCCGCAGTGACAAGACCACACGGGGCAGCTTTGCGCAGTGATAAGACCAAAGGAGACAGCTTTGCGCAGTTTAGGGTTAGGCTTTTCAGATCAACTTGACAACCCTGACCACCTCGCTAGCTTTTAAGACCGAAAGACAAGACTCTGCAAAGAAAGATGTGACAACACTCTGCCTCACCAGCTTTTTAGACCGATAAGACAGCACTCTGCAAAGCAAGCCATGACTTCTCATTGCAAAGTAAGACGTGACAACACTATACCTCGCCAGCTTCCCGGATCGACATGACAATTAAAAGACAGGACTATCTACTCTGCATGAAATTAACCACACCATGCCAACCATGGGGCTTATAAAAGGGGGTTGAACCAAACCCAACTCTACACAACACTACAGAACAAATACCCAGCTATGGACTCTTCGAGAAACTTCTACGCGAGGATGTTGCAGAAGCAAAAGTGGCTTAAGCAGAAGAGGAAACAACTACAATACCCAGATAAATTGATGAAAGATGCTCTAGTATCACCACGTTTTCCGATCCCGCAGTGTGTGTGTGGCGAACCGGCAGAGATCATTCATCCACACACCCGCATTAATCGCCTTGGGGCGCGCATACTACACATGCGGGCATCACCTCGTAAGTGTTTCTTTCGCGTGTATCGATTTTCCTCTCGTAATGTTGAATTCCTTAAATTTTTAACTTCATCCCCACGTAATGGCAGCCCGAGATGCGCCGCCACTTCTTCGATGGATCGACGGCCCGAGATGTATGGCGGAGCATTCATCCAGGTAGTACATCTTTGAACTACTCGGTGCGGGCCGAGAACTTCGCTTGATGGAAACGTTACGCATCGGACCCTATTGAGGAGGCGAAGGAGCCTAGTAGTCGCCGGGCGTAATCCATATTGACGACGTGAGTTATCAAGAATTTATATCCTTATTACGTTTTGCATCATGCGGTGTACTTACATCATAGAATTACAGACATGGACGACTTCGACATACCGGCCGGCGTGGGCGGTCCGCGACAAGGGCAAGGAAAGGCTCATAGCGGTGAGCGGCTACGCCACACAGATCCGCCGCCTCAGCGTAATCAGATTCACGACGTGAGTTACTGAAAATTTACGCTATTCTTACGATTTTTCTCTATGATTGCACTTACATCATAGAATCGCAGACATGGACGACTTGACATACCGACCCGAGCGTGGGCAAAGTCCGTGACAAGGGCAAGGGAAAGGCTCATGCGTCTGAGCCCGGCCACCACAGCATATCCGGTCGCCCAAGCGTAGTCCGTATCGACGACGTGAGTTATGAATAATTTACATCCTTCTTACGATTTTAAATATACGGTGCACTTACATCATGCAATTGCAGGATATGAATGACTTCGATATACCAGCCCAATGTGGACACTCCCACGACAAGGGGAAGGGGAAGGCCAGCGAGGAGTTCAACGCCGAGCTGGCAAGGAAGGGAAAATGACCCCGGTCCACGCAGTAGGTCATGTCGTTACGTATTAGTCCCCCGTCCTACCCCCTATGTTTTTTTTACTATCCCCTAAAGGCATGTATACTTATATGGTCCGGATGCTTGTGTCGCAGTATACCGTAGTAGTAGCGAGGATGACTAAAGCAATTAGCCGAATCATCATGCCATGTCACTACGTAACGTGCTTCGTCTCCGGACTCTAATGTAGTCTCGGTTCGCGTGTCTCCACTAAGCCATCAAAGCAAGCCTATATTGCAAGTATGCCTCTTCTAGTGCAATCCGTAAACAACCATTCGCACCGACATCGAATTGTCCATGTTTTAGGGCATCTTCATAATCACAACGAGCGTTCTCGGCCCTTCAATCATATTCTCGTATAAGCTTCATAAAGTACTTCATCGATCGCTGCTATATCTGCCAGATATCGCGTCAGACGACTCCATCGAGGAGAGACTCCAATAGTCTTGGTCCCTTTAATCCCACTTCTAAAAGACAACGAGTATTTCAAACACACAAAGTTTGCTTGCATGACATCATTAAGGTTATACCTCCTCGATGTGCTTATCAATCATCCTTTCTCGTAATCTAATAAAATAATAGAAAAATTACGTAGCTTAACAACAATGTGACGGAGGGTTTCAGTAATTTTTAAACTCATTTCGTCAACAAACAACCTTTGAAACCGCGATTTAAACCCTAATTTTGCATAAAATGAAACCCTAATTTACAAATATTTCTTAATGAATGCTTTTTACAAATATCGTATCTGTTGAAACCCTTATTAAAATGATCAAGAAGAAAATTTCAGATTCAGACAAGCGCTAACCCAAACTGAAACCCAATTCCATTCTCTTGAAACCCTAATTTTTTCCCATTTTTGCAAACCTAAATTTTTTCCCATTTTAGCAAACCTCACTCGATTCTTCGCGATGCGGCGGGTCGGCAAGATCTTCGCTGAATGGGACTAAGAAGAACATGGTGTCTTAGAGCCCAAACCGTTCTTGGGCAAGACCTTGGTCTTTGGTGATGCATCAAGATGACCTTGGTGTCTTTGCTTAGGATGGCAAAGACGTATCATCGCGGGGCCATATCGGGAATTATGACGCTAAGGGGGCCAGTTTAGGAATTAAATTGCGCTACAGGGCCAAAATAGTCCAAAATTCGACATATCACAGATGGTTAGTTAATAGAACCGTCTGTGATATCTGACATATCATAGACGGTTGTTAGTGGAAACCGTTTGTGATAGTAGCCCTTCACAAACGGTCCATACGATAAAGCCGTCTGTGATTTCTTTATACCTAACTTTTTTTTCTGATTTTCGGCTAGCCTCAGGAATTGCTAGCCATGCCCTCTGAAAATAAGCAAGCAGAAAACAGATAAATCATAGATGAATCAATTGTTGACAACTCGAAGAGATCACTTACAACTCAAAATTAATTGCAAAAGAATATGTTCAAGTATTGTTGCTAGAGTTACAATTGAATTACAACTACTCAAAGTGAATTACAATTGAATCAATTTTTTGAAGGCCGTTCAGCAGTGTCGACGGAGTGAAACTCTCCATCGGCATTAACGATCTCCGTCTTGATGAAGCCGCAGGGCATTCCCCAAACCTCCGAGATCTCGGTCGTAACGAGTGAATCTAAATCAAGATTAATGTCGTGTCGCTAGTAGGAGTAAAGTAGTAAGTATATATATTTAAATTTATAATTAGGAAATAATTATTACGAGATTGACAAACCTCTGAATCATTCGTCTTAGCACTCATGATTTGCTGCATATGACGACAAGTGTAGAATGCACATAGGTGATCTTGTTTTTGCTGGTGACACTAGAAAAATAGGATTATATATATATATATATATATATATGTATGTATAGTCAGTTCGAGACGCATTATTACGAAGTGTGATATAGGATTATTGTGTTGTAGCGCGTACCGAAAATCGCGTCCTGTGTTGTAGTGTGGCGCTCGATTCCTTATGTATCCCTCCCTCGGCAACATAGGCACTGAACGATCTACGTGATTCCAAAAAGTTATTCTCGGTCATTTCAAACGAAGGAAGACTACAATAGAGTTATGTATGGAGGAAATGAGCATACATGTCGAGTATTCCTTGCACAAGAGTGAAGTCATGCTTTTGGTTGAGTAGGGAATCAAGGTATATTACCTTGTTCCTCTTTGGTACAATGACTAAAAAGATCTTGTGAAACCTACTCATGTATGTCACTATAGTCATTAAACCTAAGTTTGTGCTGCGTATAAAGTACAAATGAAATTTGTATAGTAAGTACTGAAGCACTTACTTCTAGTTGTAGGGCACCATTATATAGTCCTTGTCACCCTGAGCAAGCAATCTCGTTGTTATGTATTTCACGACGTAGGATGCATCTTCGGTGATGCATTGCTCAGAGATCAAGTGTGGGTCGAGGAAACCCACTGGTTCTCGCTATCGCCGAGCCATTTTCATCATGTATCTATACATAAGCAATGAGTTGTGATATTTATCGGTATTACATGAATGTAGAACTTGATTGTACACACTTACGATTGTTGTCCAAAGATCGTGAGAAGTGAGGCGTCGAGGGCAATGAGGTTGAATAGGTTGAATAAGTCGTCAAAGCCCATAATAAAGTAGCCCGGCTCGTCAAAGAAATGCTCCTTCGTGTATCTGACAGTGATTCCAGTATTGCACCCCTTCTCTTTGGTGTTCCGTATGTACCAAATATGCAAAGACTGGCAACCTGTTCCACCGCGGGCTAATACTATGTCGTGGGCCAACGGACTTCCGAAGGAGTATTTCTCAGGCTTGGGAGGCGCCTTAATGTTCTTCGATTTCAATTTGGCCTTAATAACTCACCCGCTACACATCTTCCTGTGAAACAACTCGGGAACCGATGTGGTGACACACTTTTCTTATTCCTTCGGCATCTTCTCCACGGGAACCGATGAGGCAGCCTTCTGAAATGAAGGTTGAGGTGGAGTCATCGAGGGTCCTATTCGAGAGGCATGGTCATGTCGAGATCGTGGCACTACAGGGTCCAGGGTGATGTCCTTCTTGGGCCACTGGTTAAAAGTGTGCATGGCATCCCCTAGTGTTCTGATGTCTTTGTTCGGGCGAATCTTCAGCGAGATGGCCATGAAATTGTCATGTACCATATCAATCTGGACCCTAGCGTAACCTGCGCCAGTTGAGCACCGTGTTGCACTGTCCCTTCCTGGCATGAATACGCCATCCCCCCTAGCCTCAATAGAAATGGACCCAACCAGCCTCACTTGGAGCCTACAAGGCGTCGGCTCCTACAAAACGATACACAATTAGCTAAGACATCCTATAGGTCTATCTTTCGAGAATTCCAAAGATGTACATTACCTTGATGTCGTCGATAGATAATTGGATGTCGCCATGTTGAGAATTTTGCGTGGACGTGACCATCTCGATGTTGAGGAGGATGGCTCCCCAAAATAACAGGGCGGCTTCTGCATCGTTGAGGAGTTCATTCATTTCATCTTGCAATCTTGTTATCTATCCTTGAAATTTTGCATAAACCTCGTGATTAATCTCCTCTACCAACCGGTCCTCGCTGCGCCCTTGGATCTCTTCCTACTCCTATACATGCAGGAGTCGTCTCGGAATCCGTCCCTCCAAGGTACGTAAACCCCAACACCTCGCATGTGACCCGGGTGCTCCTTGTTTCCCAGGGTCGTGGATAGTATATCCTTCTCCCTGACTGCTTCGAATGAGCCTTGGGAAGATTCGGTAGTCAATGCTTGCTGCAAGAGACCATCATGTTATTTTAGATATTATGAAGTTATGGACTTATTAACAACTAGGTAGTTCGACATATTTACCAAACATTGGGACACTTCCTCCTCTACCAGGTTTGTGAAAGAGATGCCGCCCAAAGACGTGGCTGATGCCCTCACTCTTAACCAGCTTCGGGCGCACTCGTCTGTGATCCCAGCAAATAGCCGGGTTGTGTTCTTGTCCTCCTCCGTCCATTGTGTGGTTTTACCCACGTACCTAGCGGTGCCGAGTTTGTGGGGGTGAGTGTTTTTGTGCCTGGAGAGCCTTATGCACTCTAATTTGCTCCAGAAATTCGGTTGTCGCCTTCATTCGCACAAAGGCGTCCCATATATCCCGCGACAAGAATTGATACTTCGTGAAGAGCGTCCAACCTGTGTTCCCGCACTTAGTGACAAGCGTGCTCTTGAAGGTCCTCCACGCGTGTCCCATCGCGAGCAACGCCTGCCATTCCATGCGTGCCTGGTCTACTTCTGGGATAGTGAACGAGCTTGAAATTTTAGTCAACAGTTGGCCTCTCTCTTCGTCCGTCAGAGACCTTCAGCTTGGTGTGGTGATGGGGACCCATTCCCTTCCAAGTATCCTGCAGATGGTCCAGAATCTTGCCGCTACTTTCTTGGGACTCAGAGGGACCCCAACGGCACTAATCTCTGTGATGGTCATTCGGCCGGCAGGCAATTTCAATATTCCTCTGCCATCTCGCTTACGTACCAGTTTCCTCGGAGATCCAGACTTGTTCGGCGACGTCAATGACAGCGGCGAAGATGGTGCAGACACCATCTCGCTTACTTGCTATCTATATAAGTTACATACGCAATGAACTAAAATTTCAGAATTCAAAATGCTGAGAGTTTAAATAAAATGGATTGCTAGTTGATATCCACTATGTATTTTCGAAGATAATTTCTCTTGGAAACTTATTTATACAAAAAAAAAATAGAAGTTACACAACTAATTAACTATATAAACAAATAGTATCTATTAATCAAATAGTATCAAAGGATACATTCACAACAAATGAAAGCATATATAGTACGTACTACTCAAGGAAGTCTCCAATATATCCAACACATATGTATCAAGTATGTACTAAGGCTAAGAAGTTTTAGGACTGTCTAAAGAATATATCTTTTCTTCCCATCTCTAGCAAACTCAATTCACAGAAACTGGTAAACGAATGTGCATGCTACAAGCCTACAACATTAGGAGTATCAAATGGTATCAAGCATCTCACACGTTTCGGTCGAAGCATATACTGCACAAATCATACCCTAGGGCTCCAAACATATTTTATACAAAAAAAAAAAGAAGTTACCCAACCAATGAACTAAAATTAGCTTGTAAACAGATTAACTATATAAACAAATAGAAGTTACCCATTGAACTTAAATATAGAATACGTAGTAAAGAAAATTGAAAACTGAAAAGGTACACATGTTAACATCTGCTAGGTAACATATACCACATGTATATGAAAGAAATCAGCATAAACCTCAGATAATTGAAGTTATGGAGTGCTCTCAGAAAGCGAGTTGGAAAAGAATTAATCCTTGCCATCTCAACATTTTTGTCTATACTCTTCATTAATTTAATCATGATAATATAGTTCCAAATTTTGAGCTCTAAATAAAACTTTACTAAACTGTCAAAAGATCAATGGTAATAGTACACACACTCTATTTCAGTCAAACAGGACATCACAAGTATCACAAACTAAAATCTACATTACCAACAGAACTTGACAATCTCCAGTATATATACAGAAAGCAAAAGCACAAATCCAGCAGCAAAGCCGAATGGCTAGCAGAAGAATACTAATTAAACTGGATTGCTATATATCAATATAACCAGAGAAGAACAACTAGTTATACCTAGAGCAACAGATTGACTTCAGATCAAGGGATAGTAGCAAGAACACAATAGAGCTCAAAATAAGAACAAATTATCAAGTTAATTTCAGTATATGGCAAACATCATCATAGAGTAGAAAAGCAAGCTCACATATAATTCTTTGCAATATATCTCCCAGTAGCACACACATATATATAATCAAAGTGAATTACAATTGGAACAAAGAGATACTTACAGAGCCGGCGATATTCAAAACCACCAAGCACCACAAGAATCAAATCCAAAGCTTCTTCCTTCAAAGTCAAGACAAAATCGACCTCAAGAACTCCAATTGAACCCACCAATATTCCTTCGAGTACCCACATAGAGTATGGCACAAGAAGGAATCCAACCGAATGAGCACAACCGAAGAAGATCAAGAGTTCACCGAGCGACGTGGAGGAGGAGGCCGAGCGGCGTGGCTCGGGCGTGGAGGAGGAGGCCGAGAAGTGTGGCTCCGGCGTGGTGGTGGAGGCTTCGTGCAGCGGCGGCGCTCGGGTGGGGAGGGTAGTCGAACGGGTGAGAGTGGCTCTAGGTAGTCGAACGGGCAAGTGACAAGAATAAAGGCGCAAACCCTAGTGGTCCCCTACTAATAAAGGGATATCACAGACAGCTCTATTATGGAACCGTCTGTGATAAGTAATCATAGACGGTTCAGAATAGAACTGCTGCAGGATAATTCATGTATGGTTCTAACAATAACCGCGTGCGGATGTCGCGATATCACAAACGGTTCTTATTAAGAACTGTCTCGGAATTATCACAGATGGTTCTATTACAAACCATTTAGATAGACGCCTTTGGAACCGCTCGTGATGTGACGCTCAAGATAGTCTGCTTTTGTAGTAGTGCAAGCAAGGCTGTCGCTATTGCATATGAAATTAAGTCGAAGCTAACACTACTACGAGATGCTAATATCGACGCTGATCACTGCATTTTCATCGAAACCGCTCAGATAAACACAATCTCGACGGTTTTTGTTACCCACCGTCTCGGTTATTCTCCGCGCTTAAAACCGCTCAGGAAGATGTCATATCACGACGGTTCATGTTTGGAACCGTCGGATACTTCACGACGGTTCCCAAACATGTTGGAACCGTCAGGATACTTCACAGACGGTTCCAAATATGAACCGTCTCGTGATATTACCCAATATCACGACGGTTTTTTAGAACTGCTCGTGATACTTCACGACGGTTCCCAACATGAACCGCTCGTGATATTGCCCAATATCACGCACGGTTTGTTAAAAACCGTCCGTGATAATTAACTCATCACAGACGATATATATAGCTCCGCCCCCGGCCAAAACAGATATAGTCTTCTTGATCTCCATATCTCGGGCGCCACGATAGGTCCATCGCCGCTTCGCGTCCTGCTTGAGTACATCGCCTCACCTCACCGAGGCTTCGGTCCATTTCACCAGATATTGTCGCCGAGGAGCTTGCCGCCGCCGCTCTGCTCACCGATCGACGACCCACGCGCCTTTGACCTTCCCCGACTTTCATTGACACCTTCCTCGTGATCGAGGTGAGATATGAAGCATAAGCATCCTTTAATTTGAGTAGTTTCAGCGCTTTACACAAATCGCTAGTTTCAGCGCCCATGGGACATCACCGTCGGTTAGCCTCAGAGACCTTAGGCCGAGAGCCACGACTATATAGCAATAATGCGATGTCACCCTAAGCCCAGCTTTGAGCTTCAAATTAATCCTACTGCTTTTTAATCATTTAGTTAATAAACTAACGAGTCTATGACATGTGGGATCGCCATAGATTTTATAAATAAAATCATGAAATAAAAAATGAGTCACCGACAAGTAGGGCCCACATGTAAGTTAATAAAATCGAAAAAATGTAAAAATGAAAAATCGTAATTAAGCCTCGTAAAATACGCTTTGAAAGTCATCACCCTTTTATTTATTTTCGTGGTTTTCAATACGAACCGTGTGATGGACCGAAGTTGGATGTACACCGAGAACCGTGTGAGTGAAGAGTACATTAATGGCGGTCTGCTTACAAGAGCCCGAGGAGGATATGTTGAATAAGGGGCGGAATATATGTATCGCTCCATGCATTGACTGCGAGAATCAAGATGTTTAACAACCGAGCGCAGATCGAAGCACACTTGATTCAAGGGGTTTCAAAAGGGTTATACATGTTGGACCGATCACGGTGAAGAGCATATTATACAGAAGTCAACGATATGCATATTATACTGAAGTCAACGATATGCCGCCAATGATGTCGATTGTGGTTCCGATTCGGATAGGCCGCACGATGACAATCTAGATCAGATGCTTCATGATGCGAAGGAAGCGTGATGAGAGGAGTATGTTCAATTCGGGCGTGATGGAGGACTCAGAGAAACCTTTGTTCCGGGCTGCAAGTCGAATACACAAGGTTGTCATCCGTGCTTAAGCCGCTGAAATTGAAGGCAAGCAACGGTTGGTCCGACAAGAGTTTCACTTGAGTCATTAGGGTCTCTTAGCGGACATGCTTCCGGAGGGAAATGAGTTGCCCAAAACCACCTACAAAGCCAAAAGGTTCTTTGTCCATTGGGAATGGAAGTAGAAAGAATACATGCATGTCCGAACGATCAGATCCTCTACCGTAACGAGTATACAAACATGCATGTATGTCCGTGTGCAACGCATCCCGATACAAGCGTGAAGAAGCAATCGATGACGACGAGGAATCGAGGTGAAGAAAGGACCTCTGCTAAGGTGGCGTGGTATCTTCTGTAATTCCCCGCTTGAAGCGGTTTTTAACCCAAAGAATGCAAAATCGGCAGATTGGCACTCGAGGAGCGAAGAATGACGGAAAGTTAAGACACCTGCCGATTCCGCCGGTGGAGAAACATCGATAGGAGGTTTGCGAGACTTCAAAGTGAACCGAGGAATATAAGGTTTGGATTGAGTATGATGGAATGAATCCTTCGGTAACATGAGCGATGACATAGCACTTGGCCCGTGACGCTCAGATCTACAACCTTCCTCCTTGGTTGTGTATGAAGCGGAAGTATATTTTGTTGTCGATACTTATCCAAGGGCCAAGCAACCCGGGAATGATATTGATGTGTACCTAGCACCATTGATGGAAGATCTAAAAATCTTGTGGATTGAAGGGGCATGTGTATGGGATGCGTACAAGCGAGAGAACTTCACTTTACGTTCCTTGTTGTTCTCGCACCATAAATGATTATCCCGCCCTTGCTAACTGCTTCGGGCCAGAGTACAAAAGGGCCAAAGCCTCAGACTCACCGCTTAGATGATACCGAGAGTGTGTGGGTGAATCACTCGCAAGAAAACCGTGTACATGCGTCATCGTGAGGTTCCTTCGAGGGCTCACCCATACCGCAGGATGAAGAAACAATTGACGGAGAGAAGGAGGACAGTTCAGCTCCAAGGCATTTAAGCGGAAAAGAGGTCTATGATATGGTTAAGGATTTAGATGTTGTGCTTGGAAAGGGATGTAAATCGAGGACAAGTAAGAAGAACATGTGGAAGAAGAGATCAATATTTTGGGACTTACCTTATTGGGAGCACCTAGAAGTTCGCCATCGATCGACGTCATGCATGTAGAGAAGAATGTATGTGACAGCTTGATTGGTCTCTTACTAAACATTCGTGACAAAACAAAGGATGGTGTCAACGCACGGCTTGACTTGGTTGATATGGACATCAGACCTGAGTTAGCACCAACAAGGACCGATAAAGGACTGAACGTATCTTCCCCGCTTGTTACACTCGCCCAAGGCGAGAGAACCGAATCTGTCTTTGGTGCTTGCATGGCGTGAAAGTTCCGTCCGGTTACTCCGCCAACATGAAGAAACTTGTTTCGATAAAAGATTTGAAGTTAATTGGCATGAAGTCTCATGATTGTCATGTGTTGATGACACAAATGCTCCTGCTGTAATTAGAAGTATTTTGCCGATCAAGGTCCGAGAGACAATCATGAGGCTGTGTTATTTTTTAACACAATTGCTCGTAAGGTCATCGATCTCGAAGGACTAGATGCTCGCAGACGAGGTGGTGACGACACTATGTGATCTTGAGATGTATTTCCTCCGTCGCTTTTCGATATCATGGTCCATCTCATTGTTCATATTGTGAGGGAGATAAAGATGTGCGGGCCGTGTTCCTACGTAGCATGTACCCGCTCGAGAGGTTCATGGAATTCTCAAGTCATATGTACGGAATCGATCTCGCCAGAGGGGCATCGTCGAAGGTTATGCAAACCAAGAGGTCATTGAGTTCGCCTCGATTACATGGCTCAGTCGAACCGATGGGTGTGCCTCGATCTCGCCATGAGGGGAGGCTCGAGGGTATCGGGACCATCGGAAGGAAAGCAATCACTCCAAATATGGATGCGTATGCTCAAGCCCATTTCACGGTCTTGCAACACATGGTGAAGTGTCCTCAGATATCGACCGGCAAGGGCGTGCTTCGCAGCAGAATCCGCCGCGGCGGATGTTTGAATCACGAGACAACACAATGCAGCGGTTCAACCAATGGTTGAAGGAGCGACTTGCTAGGAGCTCGTCAAGTGATATGTCGACATGGTTGGCAAAAGGGCCAACATTTACTGCTTGTAACATGGCGAGGATATGACATAAATGGGTACACATTCTATACGCGAGCTCGGGATATAAAAAGCACTAACGTAGCATGCGGTGTCCGTGATAGATGCATTCAAGATCGATGGTGAGGAGCTCCTACTATGGGCAAATAGAGGAGATATGGGAGCTCGACTACGTGCTTTTCAAGATCCCCTATTTGGTGCCGTTGGGTCCATCTCCCACAGTGAAGGTCGACAAGCACGGCGTCACTACCGTGGACCTCGAACGTGTCGGATACAAAGACGAACCATTGCGTCTTAGCTAACCAAGTTGTTCAAGTCTTCTATGTTACCGACCGACAAATAAGAAGCGCCACGTAGTTCTTCATGGAAAAAGGAGGATTGTCGGAGTTGAGAATGTAGTGGACGAGGAAGAATACAATCAATTTGACGAGTTGCCTCCTTTCGGAAGCGGCATAAGGGTCGAGGAAGAAGAACATGACGAAACTAGCTACATCTGCGTCGATCATCATGAAGGGCTAATTTTTAAAGATTAATTGAACAATGTGTGTATATATATGTATATACATTACGATGAATGGTTAATTTTAGTTCATTTGAGTTAATTAATTGATTTGTCTTGTGAAATGGATGTGATTGTTTCTCAAATGAATGTGAATTGGATGTATATACATGTACTTGTTGTCTTTTCTCGCTTGTTTCAGAGGGCATGGCTAGCATTTTCTCGAGGCTAGCCAATAAGCAATCGATCTAGATATTAACCAATACAAAATAATATCACAGACGGTTTGAACTACGAATCGTCTCACATGTATATCATGCACGGTTGTTTATCAAAACCGCTCTATGCTATGTATATCACAGACGGTTGTTTATTAACACCGTGCGTGATACATCATATCATGCGAGCGGTTCTAAGTTAGAACCGTGCGTGATACATCATATCACGAGCGGTTGTTTATTAAAACCGTGCAGTGATTCATCACATATCACGAGCGGTTGTTTATTAAAACAAATGCTCGAGGATATCATTATATCATGAGCGGTTCTAAGTTAGAACCGTGCAGCGATAGGTGTATCCTGAGCGGTTCTAATTTAGAACCATGCTCGTGATATCCATCTATTTACATTCGGACTCTAGCTAGGGTTTGCCGCTACCGCCACTCTCAAGCGATTAAGTTTCTCAACTCTCTCGCCCTCCTCCCCGAGGCTGTCGCCACCGTCCTCGGCGACGCCTCCTCGAGCAGCCTGCCTCCTCCCGATCCGTCGGCGACGCCTCCTCCTCCGGCCAGCGCGCCTCCCCGAGCCCGCCGAGCCTCCTCCTCTGACTGGCCGCGCCTCCCGAGCCCACCGCGCCTCCTGCCCCAGAGCCCGAGCCTCCTCCTCCAGCCCTCGAGGCCGCCGCCTCCTCCCTCCCCAGGCTTTGGGCGCCTCCCCTTCGGCCTTGCCGCCCAGATTGCTCGTCTTGCTCCCTGCATTCGTCGTCAGTCTCGACGCCTTAAAGGTAACCAATGCCGAAGTTCTTGATCGACCCCCACGCCTTTCCTAACTATTTCTATCAATAATCTGTCATGGTCCTTCATGATAATTGTACATGTTTTAGGAATTTGTATTTGTTCTAGTCGATTATTCATATGGTATTTGTTTTGATCTTGCTCATCGAATACATTGCAATGATAATTCTATTTCTTGTGAAGATGTCTTCCGCTCATTACGAGTCATCGCCGCCTGTGTGTCGATGATGCACCATCCTCTCGAACAATATCCAACCGCTGTAGAAGAAGAGGAATATCGAAAGGCCCACGCGCCGATTTACCATCATGGAGGTCGATCGACCGGGACCCCTATCAATCCTCGCCGAAAGGCGTCCGTCGCATTCGGAGAATGGTCGGAATAGTTGCACGAGAACGGGTCAAGATCACCTATGATTCGTGGAAGGTGGTGCGGACCATCGAAAATTTGTCTTTGGCGGAAATTCTCGCATCGTTCGAGATCCCGGAAGAACTCCTGGACTCGGCTTGACGACACGCGTTACTACAGGCGTGCAAAGCGTGGAAGAACTTCAAAGCACGCTTGTCAAGAACTTCGTGGAGAAGGATCCGCCGCCCTTCCACAAGTATCTATTCTTGGAAGAGTCTGGGCGAGTTTGTGGCGAAGAAGACGACGGATGAATTTAAGAGTGAAAGTGTGGCGCTACGGCCCTCGTGCAAAAACAAGCACCCCAAGACTCGGCACTGGGTGGTATGCGTAAAGCCCCGATATGGAGGGATCGGGAACAGCGAAAAGCGGTTTGAATCTCTCCTGCTATTTCCCAAGATCACTAATGTCTTGGCGCTCGAAGCGGTGGTTATTTGCGAGGTTATGTATTAGGCCTATGGGAGAAGTGTACTTTCCAAACCCGAAGACCGTGAAGTGTCCCAACGCTGGTAAGATATCGAACTACCTAGTTTGTAATTACTCCATAACTTCATAGGAAGTGAAATGATATGTCGGGCTATATTGCAGATAACATTGAGTGCACAATCTTCCCAAGGCTCATTCCAGCAGATAGGAGAAAGATATACTCTCTGCGGCCCTAGGAAGCGATGAGCATCAAGATCGCACGAGAGGCGCCGTGTTTTTGTTACATGGGAACAATGGTTCCAAGCGGACTCGGATCGTGTCGAGTAGGAAGAGAGCCAAAGCGAGCACGATGCAAAGCTACGAGAGGATCTTCGTGCATCCTCAGAGATGAGCTCTTTGAAAAATTCAATCAATCCTTTGAGGAAAGGATTAGATGCGTTCGAGCAAAAGCAAGATAGAGACATTTGAGGAAAGGATTAAGGGATTGCAAATGCCAAGTCAGTTGGAAGCCCTACCCCTACTATACCGCTTAGCCCCCCCCAAACATCCGAGTAGCCTGGCGTCCAACCCTAACCCTACCACAATAGGTGATGACAGATTTTCCGTCGATGACATCCAGGTAATAATTATTATCTCTGGAATGCTCAATCCATTGATAGGCCTGTTGGAGTAGCTAATTTTGTATCGTTATGTACGTAGGTGGCTACGAAGTGCAAGCTCCAAGTGAGATATGTCTCTGTTGCCCTAGATGCTGCTTGGGGCCAGGTGTATCCATCCGTGTCAGAGCTTTGGTGCACGGTGCAAATCTAGCGTCGGGTTTCGCAAAAGTGAATGTGAGCGGTGTTTGTGCTAATTTCGAGGGCATCATGAAAATTCCCCCAAACGATGAGGTCATGACTCTAGGGCAAGTCGTTGGAACATTCATCCGATGGCCCAAGGAGGACATGCACTGGAACTACTCGGTGTCAACTTCACGGGAATGTCTCGCAACGGCATCAAGTCCACGGACTCGGCTTGCAAAGCTACAGACCGACATGGCAAGGGCCCGCATCACATGCATCTACACCTGTGCTCGATCGACTCTTGTGAAGTCGACCTATACAAAGCGAGGCAGCAAGGGCAAGGGCAAATCGAAGGCGATCGAGTCCTCTCCTAATATCCCTTCTTGCCGCTGTTGGCGGAAATACAAGCCAGCGAGCCGTTGCTCGAGAAGTTAGACAGCCCTACCCTAGGATTTGGATTGCACGGAATTGCATGCATGGTACATGGAGCAGTCCAACAAGCGGTTGATCAACGATGCTCGGGTGTCACCGTCAAGTTCAAGGAGCATCATTTTAACCACGTGTATCAAAGCGCTGTCTTCACGGTGACCTTCGACGACTTGTTCTGTTCTCTTCAACCTCGGCGAGCTCGGCGTCTCAATCATACGATCTTTGGACACTATAAGTGTGTACAATCACGGTCAATGTTAAGTGTAATATCGATAAATGTTATATATAACTCCTAGCTTTTGTATAATAGATACATGATCTGTGAAGCCGAAAGAATGAAATCACCGTAGGTTTCCTCGACCCACACGTTGTCTCCGAGCAAAGCATCACGGCGAATGCAACATTAAATCGCCGAGAATTACGTTATAGATTTTTTCATGGCTCACGCAACAAGGAATTCATACTTTTGCCCTACAAACGAAGTAAGTAGTGTTGCACTCTGGCTATACTTGTTGATTTGTACTTTATAAGCAACACGAACTTAGGTTTAATGACCATCTTGACATACCATGTAGGTTCCATTGGATTCTAATTGTAATTATACCAAAGCGAAATCGTAATATACCTAGATTCCCTACAGAGGGCCACTCACAACTTCACAACTATCCAGGAGTTTAATCATCGTAAACACATTTCCTCCATAGAAACTCTATTGTAGTCTTTCCTTCCTTTGCAATGGCTAAGGCTAACTTCTTGGAGTCACGAGGGTGTTCGACGTGTTACATGCTAGAGGATGGAATATCAAAGGAAGGACGCCGCACATGATCAAAATTCGGTACTTGCTAGCTAGTACATATTAATCCTATATAACACTTCGTAGCAATGCCTCTCGAACTAACCAATTCTATTTTGTAGTGCCACCGGCGACCGCCGAACATAACGTCTGTGGATACTATGTTTGCCACAACATGCAACTACTCATCGGTTCGCGATCACCAATGATCCTCGGGTTTGTCAATCTTTCAACAATTATTTCATATATACTTACCAATTTATATAAGCCCGAATTTAACCTTCATATCGACAAAGTTGCGAACATCATTTGAAAGCTGCGTTGGAGCAGAGCGAGCTCATAAAAATTCGATCACACCTTGCGTCATTCTGAGCAGACGGTCATAAATCCAAATGGGAGTTTCCACAAAGGTATAGCAGATTGAACTTGATTGAGATAGATTGAACATAATGGTACATGTGTGTAAATTAATGTACATTAATGGTTAAATTTAGTTAATTGATTTGTGAATTGGATGTGTGCTTGTTTACGAAATGAATGCAATTTTGATGTGCTACGAAATGAATGAGAATTGGATGTGCTTGTTTCAGAGGGCATGGCTAGCATTTCTGAGGCTAGCCAATAAGCGTAAATAGATTTAGCAATGCAAAGACTACCCAGACGGTCAGAGATGAAACCGCTCGTGATAGTCGATTACCACGCACGGTTCAGATATGAAACCGTGCGTGATAGTGGATCATCGCGACGGAAACCGTCTGTAGTAATGGTCCACTATCGCACGGTTTCATCTACGGACCGTCGTGGTAGTCGCACTATCACGCACGTTTTATCTGGACCATCCGTGGTAATCGAATATCACTGCACGGTTTTATCTACGACCGTCGTCGGTAATCGACTATCACGAGCGGTTGCATCTACGCACCGCCTCGTGATAGTATGTATTACGAGACGGTCGAAAACAAATGCGTGATGACCATTAGCATTCTTGACCCATAAACTCGGGCGGCTACGGAACCGTCTGTGATGGCGTTTTGAACCGTCTCAGAAGGCCTTTTACGTAGTAGTGTAAGATAAATATGACTAACAGTAACTACTACAGGTAATTAAACCCTCTTGGCACACTAATTTAATTTGGCAGTAGACCAAGAATATCAAGGACCGAAGGACATGGATGCATACAGCCGGCACATGCAGCGCCTCTGCCAAGCACAAAGTAAAAAAGAAAAGAAAATAAAAGGTAAGTGAGATCGAATTAAAACCTAGAGACGTTCTGACAGGCAGTGTGATGTGGCCCGGCCAGGACGCGATGCGTCATGCACGTAGCACAGATAATGTGTTTGCCTGCAATTCTGTTCTGTGGTCACCGGTGCAGCACACAGGAGGCTCCTTGTCGTCTAATTGTTGTCCGCTTCTTTCCCTGACGGATCTTTCCTCGCGACGTCAGGCGCCCAACAGTCCAGTCCGCATGCCCTGTGCCGCGGCGCTGCCTGCCTCCTGCGTGTGTAGGACGCAGTTCACAGTGCATCCAAGCGACTCCGCATGCTATGCTGCCCTTCGCACGTACAGTACTATAGCCAGCACAGGAGACTACTCTCACTTTTTATATATCACTTAAATCGTATGATAATATTTCTTTATCTATTTGAACATACTCTAATAATGATTATAAGATACCCTAAAGTGAATTCTATGAAATTTTTTATTAAAGATCACTTAGTATAGCAAAATTTGTGTATATACTTTTTATATATGAAAAAAGGTATATAGCAAAAATAAAAAGCTCAAATAAAAACAATTAGTCAAATCGTATTGGAGTATCTTATAATTGGTATTTAAGTATACTAAAAGTGATAAAGAAGTATAATATATTCGTTTAAATGGTATATTAGAAGTGAGAGTATACATGAGTAGTATATATATATATATATATATATATATATATATATATATATATATATATATACGTAGTCCTACAAGATTTAGATAGTATTCATTATGGATTTTAGAGTTTGTGTGGTATCCCTTCAGGATACGTAGAATTTTTTTCGGATACGAATAGTCGTTTGCTCTCAATAAAAGAGCACCCATTTAATAAGATTTTATGAACAAGAGTAATAGAGTAAGAGAAAAATCAGAAAAACTGTTGTTGTTTCGGCGACACAAAAAAACTACAAGAAGGCAAGCAAAAGAGAGAGAGTTAGGGGAGTTGTTGAAGGGGCTTAAATGGGGGAGTAAATGTCCAAGCAGGATAAAAAGAAAGACAGGGTTGCATTGCCGCGCCATTGCATTACGTTATATCGCATGGTTCGTGATCACTTAATAGGGGCCTGCAGCATCATATTTATGTGTTACTACTACTACTACTTAACTATGCCATGACTTCTCCGTGTCTTGGATATCATTCAATCGCCTCTCTTTAATGGAGTACAGGGGAACAGAGGTACGTACTCCTCCGAGTACGTCATATATTCCCTTTCTTCATGAGAAATATATTCCGCACCCCTTTATGAGAAATATGCGCGTATGCTGGCATCAAGCAAAATAGATGGGCGAGTACACGTGCCTATAGCAAGTACCACAAAATATGAGCCCAGCCCTGCACATGGTACACACCATTCATGGGCGTATTTAATGCACTCCTGCAGGGGTTAATTACCGGTTTCGTTTTGGTCCCATGCATGCACTCTTGAGATGAGAGGGATGACCGTGAGGGCACTCTCATTCACAGTTCGTCTCATATCTCCCTTGAATTCAGCTGCTCGGGAGGCGGGGTTTTACAAAAGCTCCGTCCCATAGAATTTCCTTTCCACTCTTAGTCTTATAGCCTTCAAAAAGGACCCTAATTAAAACCTGACTGAGAAGCATTTCCCTGACGGTGGCCGTCGCGAATAATCTCCCTGGTAACCGTCAGGCAATTTCTTTTTTCCCGCGTCCTGTCGTTTTTTTCCCTGATGCGCTTAGTTGTTCGTGAACAAGTACTAGTGATCGATGTTATCATGCTCGATCATGTGCGCGTCATCAGCATTGGTACATTTAGGTACAATCTACACATAGAGAGACCTACACATGCATGCCCTACTGTAGTTCTGTCTCTGTGCTTGCATGCATTTGCACATGCATTTCCGTGCCATACGGCTTGTCGGCATGCATTTGTTTGTGTTCACAGCATTCAACATGCGTTTTTTTTTGTACATTTCGATCTCAACTAGTTTTAGATATATTTTTCATTTGTTTACACATTCCACATTTTTTAGTATTTGACTCTTTTTTCTTAAAAAAAAGATATGAAGCCCAAGAAATGATTCATTTTTTATGTTTATTTGTTCTCAGCAGCTCTTGTAAATATATTGCATTAATTAGAATTAAGTTTTAGTGATTAATACTAGAAGAGTACGTACAATACGCTCTATGAGACAAACAAAGAGATTCGGCACCTCCTTTACCTATTTACGCCATGTTAATTAAGATGCGGTTCTTGTCTCTTCCTTTTGTCAAGTTTGCAGTTTATTACGTTGAGCAGCACTTTATAAGTACGCATTCCACCAAGTGCACCGCGTTAAGGTTACAATGTGTACATGTTCAGGTCAAAGTCTAGGCAACTTTCGCTATTCATACATAAGTGTTAATTCAATTCTCCTTTAGCTCTGGATTTCTTAACATTACTACTGTCTATATTGCATTTATTAGCGGCTTTTAGTAGTGGTCCAAAGGAACTAATTCATATGAGACATGCACAAAGAGACATGCAAGAATCTAGCAAGATAAGCACTTTATGACTTGTTTATAAAAGACATACAGAAACAGACATATAGGTGAAGCTAGATAAGCACTTTATGACTTGTTTATAAAAGACATACAGAAACAGACATATAGGTGAAGCTAGATAACCACTTTATAACTAAGATTTGTACAAGACATCCAGACACAAAGAGACATTTAAAACAAGATATATATGTACTTTGTCTATTTACTCTTCCTTTTTTTGGGCGCGCTTTTCTTGGCCCTATCTTGTTAGTCAATAGCAGTTTATTGTATTAGCAGCTTTTATCTGTGGGCAAAACGAATGTTAGCAAACACATGCGTGCACAAGAAGGTGATAATAAGTTTAGGTATTTATGCTAAGGACCTGACTCTTAGGATCCTTTTGAGGTAGGGCAAAAGGAATGTTAATCACATGAGATCAAGTACACTAGCACTTACCCATTCTACTTTAATTAACTAGGCTCTTTAATCAAATAATTTTTTTTGAAGATATATGTCAACTTAATTAGAAGTAAACAAACATAGTACTTCATGCATCCATCTGAAAATTTAGCAGCCTTACAAAAGTATGGATGGATGCCATTGGGACGGCGCATGCATCTTGATATATAGTACTGCTTGCAGCAGTGATGAAGCTTATGCCTATTTATTGTATCCCAGTGATATTTAAGGTAGCCAGTGCGTCAATATTTTCTCTCTATATGTATATTCCCTTTCATATTCATTTCATGTGTCCCTCATGATCAAAGCTTGCTAACTACGAAAAACGTCGCGTTATTTAAACCAAAATTAGACTTCTGAGCAGCAGGTACATAAAAATTAATTAATAGTTATGGCCATACACAGGTAACTGCCCAAAATAAATTTGCGGAATTAATATATGTACTACATCTAAAAATGTGTATGGCTATTCTAATATTTACTGTGGCCCAATTTACATACGCATGCATGGAAACCAAAGCTGAAGAGTCAAAAATTAATTTTGTTCTTAGTGACATGTCAATTATAAGTGGAAATATCTGCACTTTATTGCACGGTTATGTTTTGACGAGACAAGTATATGATTGTGCACACAATAGGAACCTTTGCACTCCTAGTGCATGACACAAGCGGGGATTTGCTGAGTTCACATGCATGCAAGTCGGATAAATCATATGCCCCTACCACACTTTGGAGCAGGCGGGGGATTTTGCCCAACGTGACATTTTTTGCAAATCTTCAAACGGTTTTCTAGGTCTGTTCAGAATGCAGGAATTTCACTGTAAACAATTGAATTCTATGTGCGGTGTTCAGGCCAGTGGAGCTAGCTAGCTACTCCTTGAAACTGTGGAAGCTATATATGTATAGCCCATGATCAAAGTAATCAAGCTAGCTTTCTCTCCCTCCTAAGGTCAGCTGCATGCATACATATATATACTTGCAAAGCTCATCAACTTTACCTGGACTAGTAGACAGTGGCTCCTGCTGCTCCATTGCTGGAATCGTCGGTTCGCCTAACGAGATAACAGTTGGTACCGACTTCTTCTTCCCAATCCCAATTCCAGGAAGCCTTCTCGTCAAAAACGACATCGATCTGCTGATTATGAGCTTTACCTTCTTCAAATTATATAGCCGATATCCTTTCGTGCCATCAGAAGTTACAACAGCTCACTCTTGTCATCCCATTATTCGCTCAGCCAATCGTCCGAATGGTAGTGCGTACGTACGCGCTTAGTAGTAGCAAGGCGTAGCTCTCTCGATCGGTTTCTGCATCGATCCATGCATATATGCGTGTCATTTTGCATTGCAAATTGCATAGGGCGGGCGTGGCGTGCATAAAGGTGGCAGCGATAGCAGCTACTGGCCTACTGCTCCATGTGCTTTGGATGCATGGCTACTTAATTTCTGCGTCCATTTCGATCGCGATCGATCAGCTAGCAGCGCCTCTGGAAAAAGCAGGCTAGCTAGCGCGCGATTGGTGTGCAGGGTGTGGTCGCATACTTGCACTATGTACCGCACCGGTACAACTACCCCATGATTAAATAATCATGCATATATACCGTGGTATACGCGCGAGATCTTGATCAGCTAGCCAGCCAGCCAGCCATTAACCTCATCTGTTACCTACGTACATTCAGTATCAGAAGGCAGTCAATCTGCAGGGAGGGATCAGAGCGTCAATTGGCCGGCAAATGGAGGGTAAAACGTACATGCATAGTGTGTGTATATATGTGTGTGTATAATGTTGGGATGATCTCGGCTAACAGATTTCGAGTTTCAAGGGGGTCACGCCCCACTACGCGCCCTGATTGGGGGCGTAACCAACTCTAAGTGGTTTCGGTCCCGTCCACCAGCGCTATATAGAACAGGGGACTCGGTAGGCCTTGGTTACGCAAGTGGTTCTAGGCTTGAACATCCCGCACACACCCGATCTCTCACGAGCGCTCAGGTGGGCGAAGACCGAAGGCCGACGCCATCGCAGCCGCACCGCCGTCCTCGCCCACGCCATCTCTACAGCCACCGATCGAGTCGTCACTTCTACTCCGACGCATCTACAAGCACTCATGGCATCTTCAGGTTCGGGTACGCATCTCACGCTTCCGCTCTAACGATTGTGCTAGGTGTTCATCAGTGAGCTAGGATTAATGTCATTATATGTTGTTTAGACTTAGATTATGCTAACATTTGGTATCAGAGCCACCCTAGACTCATGTTGAACCTAAATTAGTCCCCAACCGAACTTGTTGTGCACGGATTACATGATTAGACTTTTGGATTCAGCACTTAGAAGGAGGGGAATTAAGAAATTATGCAAAATCGGAACCTCCTGAAGCATTTCCCCCAAATCAAAACCCCAAATCGGAACCGAATCGGAACCCTAAGGTGCGGCGGAGACTTACGTTTTGAGATCACCGGAGTATCTCCGGACAAGATCGGCAACAGGGCGCCACCGTAGCTCCATTCGACGACGGCGCGCGCAACCTAGGTGGCGCCGCCTCAAGCCGCCAAGCCGCCTCCGCATCCACACTCCTCCGCGTGTGCATTTGCCGCCGCCGCGTCAGATCGCATCAGCAGCGTGCGTGCGACTCAAATGCGCTCGGCCACCCATTTTTTTCGGAAGAGGAAAAGGGGAGAATGGATTAGGATTAGGTTTTGGGGACTTATATGTTTCTCGGTTTTCCATCGCAGCCGTCCGTTAGGATCCAACAGCCATTGTGGCATTTCGTTTTGGAAAATTGTGTGCATTGTTTTGCCACCGAGAGCATTTTTATGGGCGATCGAGAGTTAAACATTATGAATAGTTTGGCTAATTAATGTTTGTTAAGTTGATGCACTGTTTAATTAATGTTTAGTTGCCCAATAACAGTATATTATGTATAATGTTTGGTCTCTAATTAAAATTGAACCAACGAGATATTTTGATTAGTGATTTTTATGTTTTATTTTAGCATTATGTATGCACATGATTACATTCTGATCAACGTTGTTTATGTTAAGTTCTTTTTTCATTTTACGCTAACGGTGATATGGATCGAAGCGTAGTTTTGCATGTTGTTGATCAGACCAACGTAGGGTTAATTACATGCAATATATCTTTATGTTATTTTAAATTTTGCAGCAATAAACGCTTCAAATGTTGCCGCCACAATTGACAACATTGAACAGCTTACGAGAAGCAACTTTCCCGCTTAGAAAGAAAGAATTTCAGTTGTCTTTGGAGTTTTAGACCTTGACTATGCGTTAAGGGTGACTCCTCCCATTGCCCCCACCGATGGTGAGGATAATTTTGATGAGAAAAAGAAAACTTATGATACTAATGCTGAAAAATGGGAGCGGTCCAACCGCCTGTCACTAATGATAATGAAGACCTCTATCTCAGTTGGGATCAGGGGAGCAATCCCTGATTCCGAAAATGCTAAGGAGTACTTGGCTTCAGTTGAGGAGAAATTCAGAGGCTCCACTAAAGTTTATGCTAGTACTTTAATCCAAAGGCTCTTAACCACTAAGTATGATAGGTCCGGCAACATAAGAGAGCATATCATGATGATGACCGATATGGCTAAAAAGCTCAAGGGCATGGACATGGAGATATCTGATGGTTTCCTAGTCCACTTTATTATGACTTCTCTTCCTTCTAACTACATTGCATTTAAAATAAATTACAATACTCAGAAAGATAAATGGAGCATGAGCAATTTAATCGCCATGTGTGTCCAGGTGGAAGAAAGAATAAGGATCAAAAAGAAAGATCTTGTGAATCAAGTTGGCGGTCCTAACAAAAGGAAGTTCTCAGGGGACTTTAAATTCAAGAAAAAGCTGCATTACTCCCCTAATTCAGATAAGTCAGGGCCTAAGGTGCACAATGCACCTAAGCCCCATGTTGCTCCCGCTGGAGCACTTAAAGGGGATGAATGTCACTTCTACAAGCAGTCGGGGCATTTTCAGAAGGATTGTGTCGGTTTTCTGAAGTGGCTCGCAAAAAAGGGGATTCCATACCGCGAGAACACTAAGAAAGGGGGAGCAAAGTCTTAGAGTCGCGGATGGAAAAGAAGCTGAAGTTGAATCAGTTGGATCTGTTTCATTAGTTTTAGATAGCGGCTTCATACTTCATCTTAATAATGTAGTCTATGTTCCTTCCATAAGGAGGAATTTGATTTCAGTTTCTTTATTGGACAATGATGGTTTTAAATGTAATTTTGGTAACAATAAGTGCATTATTGCATTTAATTTAAATAATGTTGGTCTTGCTTTTAGACAAGACAAGCTCTATATGCTTTCCCTTAATGAATCTCATGTATCATTGAATGTGTGTGATGCTAAGCGTAAAAAGAATGATGAGACTTCTTCAAAACTGTGGCACTGTCGTTTAGGCCACATTTCGAGGGGGAGAATAAAGCGTCTCATTAAGGAACAAATTCTCCACCCATTAGATTTCTCTAACTCAGACTATTGCATTGATTGCATTAAAGGAAAATATGTAAAGCAAATAAAGAAAGGAGCCACTCGCAGCACAGGACTCTTATAATTAATTCATACTGATATTTGTGGTCCTTTTTCTGTGACATCAGTGGATGGTTTTGATTCCTTCATCACATTCACTGATGATTTCTCCATTATGGTTATATCTTTCCCATTATGGTTATATCTTTCCCATTAAAGACCGATCTGAGTCACTTGACAAATTCAAGATATTTAAGGCTGAAGTTGAAAATCAGCACAACCTAAGAATTAAAGTGGTAAGATCGGACCGTGGGGGAGAATATTATGGGAGACATGCCCCTTATGGGCAAATTCCTGGCCCTTTCACTAAGTTCCTTCAGAAAAATGGCGTTGTTGCCTAGTATTCTACACCAGGTGAACCTCAGCAGAATGGGGTAGCTGAGCGACGCAACCGTACACTTATGGATATGGTACGGAGCATGCTTAGCTATTCTACTTTGCAAACTGGTTTGTGGTTGGAAGCACTAAAGACAGCTACACATATTCTTAATCGGGTTCTTAGTAAATCAGTGCCTACGACACCTTATGAATTATGGATTGGGAGGAAACCAAGTTTAAAATATTTACGAGTGTGGGGTTGTCGTGCTGAAGCTAAGATTTTTAATCCACATATTGGGAAATTAGATCATAAGACAGTAAGTTGCCATTTTATTGGGTACCCTGAAAGATCCAAAGGGTATCGATTTTACTGTCCTGATAGGATAACTAAGTTAGTAGAAACAAGACACGCTGTGTTCTTAGAGAATGACAAGGACCTGGAGCCCAGGAAGATAGATCTTGAAGAGAAGCGGGTTTATGTTCCTTCACCGGTTATCCCAGAGATCTTTATTCCTGTGTCTTAGGTGGTTGCACCTCCAGTACAGAATACTGTTGTCGCACCCACTATTGAGGTCTCTGAAATTCCCAATGTCGTACCTAATGATGAGCCTCAGCAGTCCCCTGCAATAGCTGTTGAACCTATTAGAAGATCACAGTGGGAGAGAAGATCTGCCATCCCAAATGATTATGTTGTTTATATGAATGAGGATATTAATGATATAGGGAAGGTAGAAGATCCCACCTCTTATAAGGAGGCCATGATAAGTGAACATTCTTCTAAGTGGCTTGATGCTATGAAGGATGAACTAAAGTCTATGAGCACTAATGATGTATGGGACTTAGTAGAGATTCCTGACGGAGTCAAAACAGTAGGCTATAAATGGGTCTACAAAACCAAGCATGACTCTAAGGGAAATATCGAAAGGTTCAAAGCAAGGCTTGTAGCAAAAGGCTTCTCACAAAGAGAGGGGATTGACTATAATGACACGTTTTCTCCTGTCTCAACTAAAGATTCATTCAGAATTGTTGTGGCACTTGTAGCTCATTATGATTTAGAGCTACATCAGATGGATGTTAAGACAGCATTCCTTAATGGCGACTTGCAAGAAAACGTTTTCATGGCTCAACCGGAAGGTTTTGTCGTGGAAGGCAAGGAGCATATGGGATGTCGACTTAAGAAATCAATTTATAGCTTAAAGCAAGCGTCAAGGCAATGGTACGTCAAATTCGATAAGGTCATAAGGAATTTTGGGTTTAAGGAAAATGAAGTTGATAACTGCATATATGTTAAGTTCAAGGGGAGTAAATTCACCATCTTAGTTCTTTATGTAGATGACATCTTATTGGCTAGCAGTGATAAAGATATGCTTTATGAGACCAAGAGATTTCTTTTATCTAATTTTGATATGAAGGATCTTGGTGATGCCTCTTACGTTCTTGGCATTGAAATTCACCGAGATAGGTCCAAATGAGTATTAGGTTTATCTCAGAAGGCATACATTGACAGAGTACTAAAGAGATATAATATGCATAAGTGCTTTGGCTCACCTGCTCCTATTGTTAAGGGCGATAAGTTTGGGACATTTCAATGTCCAAGGAACCAATATGAAACTGATCAGATGAAGTCGGTTCCTTATGCTTCAAATTGTCGGAAGCATTATGTATGCTAAAGTATGTACGCATACGATTTAGCTTTTGTAACCGGGATGCTTGGCAGATATCAGTCAAATCCAGGACCGGACCACTGGAAGGCCGTTAAGAAAGTCTTGCGTTATATGCAAGTTACTAAACATTTCATGCTCACATATAAGAATTCTAACAACCTTGAAGTTGTTGGTTATTCAGATTCAGATTTTGCGGGATGTGTTGATACTAAGAAATCCACGTCAGGTTATATCTTCACACTCGCTAAGGGAGCTATCTCGTGGAAAAGCTCAAAACAAACCCTTACGGCATCTTCAACGATGCAAGCTGAGTATGTGGCATGTTATGAGGCTATTGGGCAGGCTGTATGGCTTAAGAATTTTATCCCGAGACTTAGAGTGGTAGATAGCATCTCTAAACCACTCACCTTATACTGCGATAACGAACCCGCAGTCTTTTATGCGAGTAACAATAAGTCAAGTGGTGCTGCCAAACACATTGACATTAAGTACCATGTTGTGAAAGATGTAATCCGAGATCAAACCATTAGTATCAAGCATATTAGTACTAAGTCAATGCTTGCGGATCCGCTTACTAAAGGCTTACCACCCAATATCTTTTGTGATCATGTTGTCGGCATGGGTTTATTGGAAAGCCTCTGATTCTGGATAAAAGGACCTTAAAGCAAACCAACTCCCATCAAGTATAATGAATATCCATTTCAAGATGGGATAGTACACTATAGGTGCTGTGGTTGTATGACACTTCATTGGTCATGCGACGCATTACCTTGGTATGCTGTTTTATTGAGAATGGGCTTATGATGTTAGCCTTACGATCAAAGAGGAGAATGTTGGGATGATCTTGGCTAACAGACTCCGAGTTTCAAGGGGGTCACGCCCCACTACGCGCCCTGATCGGGGGCGTAACCAACTCTAGGTGGTTTCGGTCCCGTCCACCAGCGCTATATAGAACATGGGACTCGGCAGACCTTGGTTATGCAAGTGGTTCTAGGCTTGAACATCCCGCACACACCCGATCTCTCACGAGCGCTCAGGTGGGCGAAGACCGAAGGCCGACGCCATCGCAGCCGCACCGCCATCCTCGCCCATGCCATCTCTACGGCCACCGACCTGGTCGTCACTTCTACTCCGACGCATCTACAAGCACTCATGTCATCTTTAGGTTTAGGTACGATCTCACGCTTCGCCTAACGATTGTGCTAGGTGTTCATCGATGAGCTAGGATTAATGTCATGTTGTTTAGATAGATTATTACACACACACACACACACACACACACACACACACACACACACACACACACACACACACACATATATATATATATATATATATATATATATATATATATATATATATAAATGGTATGGTACTCACAGTAGTACGTACTCCCACCTCTCATATACCACTTAAATCGTATGATGATACCTCTTTATCTATTTGAGGATACTCAATCTGATTATAAGATACCTCAAAGTGAGTTCTATAAAAATTTCGTTACATTCCACTTTTTAAAGCAAAATTTGTGTATATACTTCTTTTATATATGAAAAAGGTATATAGCAAAAACAAAAGGCTCCAATGAAAGTTTTTCAATCAAGTCGCATTGGAGTATATTATAATTGGTATTTAAGTACATTGAAAATGATAAAGAAGTATAATATGTTTGTTTAAGTGGTATATTGAAGTGGGAGTTCATACTACAGAGTACGTAAACGGATGTCATAAATATATATATATATATATATATATATATATATATATATATATATATATATATATATATATATATATGTGTGTGTGTGTGTGTGTGAGGAAATTTAAATTTTTTGAAGGGTTCTGAGGCAAATTAACTTTTACTGTACAGTCGACAGTCTTTACAAATGTGAACAAAATGTCTTGTTACCACCATGCACTGACAAATTTTCTTTCCTCGAAAAGAAAAAGTCATTCCCTTTTTAAAGTAGGTGCAAGTTAATTAGAGTTTGCAGCTGCATAAAAATCGATCCCTGTCAAGCTAGCTAGCCGGTAAACTTGGAGAAAATTTTCCCCCAAGTCGCATGCAGTACGTACGTTTCCATCTGCGGCAGTTCATGCCTCTCGCGCATTCACAAGGTTGATACTCGCCAAGACCGATGCATCCATCCATGCATGCAGAAGCCGCTCAATTGTGTATTTACTACTACGTACTACGCCGCTAGCTCCTAAAAAGAAGAGAAAGAGAGATGGTGTAGGAGCATCGATCGATCTGTGGCCGCTGCTCTTTCGGGATCGACGTTGCCGGCCGGCTCAGCTAGCTCATCCATTCAATATTGCTGCAGGCCGGCTGCTGCTGCCGCCGCCGCTGCCGTCATCGCGCGCCGTCCCATGTATGCATGCCCGGAAGATGGGGGGCCACGCCCACACTGAAGCTGAAGGTACCACGATCTCAGAGCTTGCCCATCGCCTGCCAAGGCCAACGATGTGACGCTACATATGTAGTCCTGATGAAACAACAGTTAGGTTTTGGATTCACTGGATTAGTGTATAGAGGGAGGCCGGGGGAGCGGCAGTGGTGGTGAGGTGGCGAGGTGGCATTGGCTCCACCGGCATAGTAGGTCGGAGGAGGGCATGCAGTGGCTGGGGATCTCACTAAAGGGGATGAAGGAGGGCGCAGGGGTGACTTGCCGGAGAGAAGGAAGAAAGGCAGCATGAGAGGGTGTTTGGGGCTAACGGAGGGAGGCGGCAGCTTCGCTGCTGGGCAGCCGCCACCAGTGGTTCTAATTTCGCGGATTTCACGAAATTTTGGAAATTTTGCTCATTTCGTCCCCTTTCGAAAGGTATTGGATTCGTTCAAAAAAATTCGGTTTTGTTTGAATTTGAGGGTTAAAGAGGGTAAAAGAAGCTAATAGTCCACAAAGAAGAATATGGCCTAGTGGTAACCCCTTTCCCTGCGGTCCTGAAGGCCTGGGTTCGAAACCTAGGATGGCCGCTCTAGTGTTTTTTTTTTTTTTGGAAATTCAAGTTTGATCAAACCAGTTTCGCCGAAAACTACCGAAATTTCATCCGAAATTTAGCCCATTTCGGTGCCAAACGAAATAAAATGCAAATGGAAAATGTTTCCCCTAGCGCCAGCACCGGGGATGGTTGGTGGCGAAGCGCGGGGGTGGGGTGAGCGGTGGATAGGGTTGGGGGAGATGGGGAAGGGAAGGAGGATGGTTGTATATGGTTTGGTGGGGAGGATGAAATCCTTTGGATCTAGATCCAATAGCTCAAAATTCGAGAATCCTCTAACAAAAAATCCTCACCTTCACCCTAGACACCTCCTTGTTCATAATGATTTTCGTATAGGGCATCCTTTTGTGCTCTTTTGGAGAGGAATTATATCATAGTCATTCTCATAAGCCATAGTTCCACGTGACATACAATAAAAAAAGGGAAAATTGGGTCAGTAGCACTCCATTCGCTCGATTTTAGAGAAATAACATCCAATTCACACTCAACTGTCAAATGACACTACGAACACATGAAAAATATGGAAAATAACATTGTGAGGGTGAATTGACGATATACCCTTGTATTGCATTGGAGGAGTGTTCACGTGGCACCACGTTGAGCTCCTGCGGCAGAACGCTGGGGGTGTAGCTGCAAAGCTGCTCCACCACATGCTGGTGCTGGTTGAGCTTCTCTATACACTACTCACGCTCCAGGAGATCCTCACGTTTGTCGCCACGGCCCGCACTACGGTGTCGCCAGCGGCGATGCACTCCTACTCCACGTCAGCTCACGAGGCCTGCTTGGCAGCGCCTTCATGTTCCGCCTCACCATATGCATCACCGAGAGCTTCGTCATCACCGTGTCTGTCGGCGACGTCCCGTGCCTCACATTTGGGACCACGCAGACGTCGCTCCTCTTCGAGGTGCCGCTCAGGGTGGCCTTGTTGCTCTTTGATGAGAGCCACGGTGGCGGCCACACCATTGAGGGCGGCGTGATCATTGAGGAGTGGCTGCTCGAGTCGCTACTCACCATGAACCACGCCAACTGTTCGCACATACCGACAACGCAGGAGGTGGGGGAGAAAGAGGGCGGCGTGGTGGTAGGCGGAGAGGAAGAGGGCGAGCGGGAGTCGGTGCGGCTTCTGGTAGCTTATGACGGTGGCGTGGCTTCCATCGACAATGGCACGACGGAGGAGAAGCGATGCGGCTCGCCGGATAGAGATAGCAAGAGAGACATCGGAGTTCAATGGAAAAAGGGGCAATTGTGTCTTTTTTGGAAAATTTGTGATGGAGTATTTCTTTGAAGTGTTGTTTTCCATATATTTTTAGCCTTTTGGATGTTATTTAGCAGTCAAGTTTCATCGTGATGCTATTTATCTAGTTTTAACTTGTTGGGATGTTACTGACCTAATTAACCCTAGAAAAATGTTATCTCTCATACTCTGGTTAAACGCGCACATAAATATAGCTTGCATGGAAAACATATGCATTAATAGAAAAACAGTTTAATATCAATACATAGCATTTGGCAATCAATATCATAGCAAAAAATTAAGAGTAAATTGCACTTTCCCTATGTATGTATACGTATGTTGTCTCCATTTTCAGGAAACCATATATAGGTCTAACAAATATTTTCAGTTGACGTCAGCTTTTAGCAAAACTTGCTGCAGTAAACCCATTCACACATTAATCCCCCTTTAGGGCTTGTTTGGCTAGCCTAAATTTTCAGCCCAGATGGGTAGGATTTTTGCTTTGAATTTGGGTTTCTCAAACAAAACCTTAGTCTAAAGGAGTCTACATGTGGGTCTCACGTGTCATCGAGACAAATCATTCCGGGCCTAGTGATCGAGACCCATGTGCTACGAAGATGCACCTCTATCTTCACCTATTGCGTGCTCTCGCCTCCCACACCTCCACTACTCAGCGTCGTCCTCAGCCTTATTCTCTACTTAGAGACGGAGGTCATCGGCGACGCTAATCCGGCAGGAGAGGAGAGGGGTTGCCACTGACAACTAGGTCTCATATGTCAATTACACTGATGGGTGGGTCCCACCTGTTAGATTATGTTGGATTTAACAAGGATTTATACATGGATTGCGGATTACTGAAACGTAATGCCAAAGTATGTGTAGTTTTGTGAAATGCAAGCTGAAATGTATAGCTTCAGGATAGTTTCGACAAAATATTTAGTCTTGTAAAATTTACGCATTTTTATTTGACATGAGAGAACTTGGTTAACAGCAGGAAAAGTCAGATCCAGATTTGCTTGATCTATCATGACCTCATTGTAAGTAACTAATGAATTGTTGCATGCATGCATGGTTTTTCACTCCTGCGCCGTGTACGTATATGTATATAGCTATTTGCATTGGAAATTTCACACACTAGCTATAGGTACAGTACAAGTTATGATATCTCCATTAATTAGAGATAATATTGTCTCTAACATATGCTACACCATCTTTAGAGACAACATCTCCAATAGATAGTCTCTAGTACACTCTCCAACATTTATATTTTATAATTTTTCTTTGAAACGAGCCTACATGTCAACTAGAGTAGATTAATGTATCATGTCTTGTTTCGCGTACACGACAGTTTCAGAAAGAGACGACACATGCTCTCTCTCCTCCCCCTCTCTCCTCTACGTAAGATTTTATTAACATGTCATAGCTAAGAGACGACAATAAATATATTATTAGAGATACCCTTACACTACATGTTTAGTCATGAAATCTTCCAACTCATCGATCTCTACGTAGCGCAGTGTAGCAAGAAAATTAAGATGGTGGCTGCTCTGCTTCCCGTCTCGCCATCACAAACAAACTCCCCGAGCCGTCTCTTCCCTGTGTTTATGGCCCTTCGTCCCCTCACATGACTGCAACGGTCTACTCTTGCAGTCTTGCCTCTCTCTCTCTCTCTCTCTCATCGATCTCCACTTCACAAGAGGTGCTTAAAAAGGAGCGAAAGATTCCTCCTGCCTTTGCAAACATTCTCCACTTCGACTTCCTCTGTGCTCACACAACATATTTAGACACAAATACGTCTAGGTACGTACGTGCTTCGCCGTGTGCTAGGCTTAATTTGCTACTGCTGAGATCAACCAATCAATGGGGGACGGTGGCCTGTGCGAGCTCTTCGCCGACGGCTGCGATCGGTTCCGGCACGCGTCAGACGCCGACGACCTGTTCAGCATCCTCGACACGTGGGAGGAGTGCATGAGCAGCGGCGGCGGCGGTGCTTCCGCCACCTCCGCGGCGGCGTTTAGCCCGAGCAGCGTCGGTGGTGCTGAGGCTACCGCCGTGGGCGCTAGGCCCACGGCGGTAAACTCCCGGCGGCGCGAGGGCGATCAGGAGAAAGGCGGCGACTGCGCTTCGGTGCAGAAGAAGCACAAGGGATCGACGTCGGCGGCGTCCGACAGCGAGGGGGCGGCGAAGGTTTCGCACATCACGGTGGAGCGCAACCGGAGGAAGCAGATGAACGAGCACCTCGCCGTGCTGCGCTCGCTCATGCCTTGCTTCTATGTCAAGAGGGTAATCCTATATCTGCATCTACAATCACATGACTGACTTGTCTTTTGCACTTGCTTTTGCTGAGCCATCAGCCAGGTACATACATCTTTGCTTCTAGCTTTTTCTTAGCTTGCACAGGTCTCATCTCACCCGGCCGGAAAATCAACTCCGTTAATTTAAGGGCCTAGGCGCCTAGCTGGTGCTTCTCTGATAAATCCGGTCGTCGCAAAATACCCAAACTAAAAGCTTCATCATCTTCCATCAGCTTAATTTGCCTTATTTAATTTGAGCCTTGTGGTGGAGAAGAGCTTTCTAGGTTTCGAGGGTGTGCAACTGCCACTCTTTACCATCCGCCCACGGAATGCATGGATCTCAGCCTTCTACTTATAAGTACATATAACCTTATGCTAGTTTGTATTTCCTCAGAAAGTTAATTTTTTTGGCCTTTGAATTAGCTTTGAGATATGTGTGTGTCTGATTCTAGATTGATCTAATGGTTCAAATAACGACCTATACTTAAGAAAGCACAAGTCACTTCAGAAATAGACGACATTCCAATATTATTAGCATCTTCTTTCTTTTTGTTTTTCAATTTGGAAAGCATGTGCACTAATTGTTGGTTACAGTTTCCTTAGGCCTATCAATATATATGGTCTCAGAGGCTCAGAGCTAGCTAGCTAAGCTTGTACCTTAGATATCTTTCAGTACTCTGTTTTGGATTTGTGGGGATGGCTGCAATTGAAGGAGTGCACCACCCATATTATGCTATCTTGAAGTGTCTACCTACTGAAGTGTCTACTACAAGCATTGAACCTCTTCAAGTGAGTGGCCAATATCAAGTGTTGCACTACTGCACTTGATATATGTATACCTGTACCTGCTTTTGATTTGCCTCGATCTGTAGCATCTCTTTTTCTCTCGTTGTGCTGCAACAGTTCCATGATTGATGCATGTACAAGTTTGATGTATATGTACTTTAGTAGGACTACCAATTAATTGCACCACATTTGTGGCATGAGGGTGTTGATGTTGATCAATGCAGGAACTAGCAATAGCATATACAGCTATAGTCTTCCATCGTTTGGGAGAATCTAGGCAGCCGGACCCATGGCCCGTCGTATCTACCCTTGTATTGCGCCATGAAGCCTAATTAGATCAAGTATTGTGCATTTTATTGCAGGGAGACCAGGCGTCAATCATAGGAGGTGTCGTGGAGTACATCAAGGAGTTGCAGCAAGTGCTGCACTCGCTGGAGGCCAAGAAGCACCGCAAGGCCTACACCGAGCAGGTGCTCAGCCCGCGGCCGGCATCCACGGCGAGTCCGCACCCGCCGCCCCACAGCCCGCGGCCGCTCATCAAGTCCACGCCGCCGCTCAGCCCGCGGCTCCCCGTGCCGATCAGCCCCCGGACGCCGACCCCGGGCAGCCCGTACAAGCCCTACGGCAGCGGCGCCGGCCGGCTGCCGCATCCGGCCGCGGCCTACATGTCGCCGACGTCATCGTCGTCGCACTCGCACGAGCTCTCGCTGCAGCCGTTCCTGCCGACCCTGGACAGTATCGTGACCGAGCTCGCCGCGCACGCCGCCAGGCCGGTGGCGGCCGGGTGCGGCGCCTGCCTCCTCCTCCCCGACGTGAAGGTGGAGTTCGCCGGGCCGAACCTGGTGCTGAAGATGGTGTCGCATCGCGCGCCGGGGCAGGCGCTCAAGATCATCGCCGCGCTCGAGAGCCTCTCGCTCGAGATCCTCCACGTCAGCATCAGCACCGTCGACGACGCCATGGTGCACTCCTTCACCATCAAGGTATAGCTACCTCTCTTTCATAGTTACCTCCATTAATTGCACCTAAGCATGCATTGTTTTTTATTTTGTCAATTATAACCTTAAGTTGGCATATAACTAACTATCTAGTACGTACTTAGTTAATCTCCAAAAGCACACTTCTGGTTTAGGGCTTTTAGGCTGTATCGAACAAGTAGGAGAGCTAGCATTCAATATGTAACAGTACTTGTTAGCTACGATATGTGTTTATTTCATGTGATCCAGGTAGAGTCTACTACACACACAAACCCCACCTGGAACAAGCATACATTAATCCAACCATGCAAACATGGTTTCAAGTCCTTCATGGATTTGCCATCTTTGGCCCATAATTCCTGTTCACTCCAAATATTTTAAAACTAGATTGATCGATCGGTTTCATAAACGCAGCAGTGCGTAGGCTAAGTTCTACCCGGGCGTATCTAATGTAGAGCTCAGAGATACCGTGTGGTGAACAGTAGTACATAGTGAAACAGGCCTGAGTATTTATTGGGTTCAGGAAATACTGCTGTATCTCTGAGAATGTGCAAGAAACTACCAGAGCCAGAGGGTATCATATACAGTAACCAGGCTATATATATATATATATATATATACAGATCACTGATGCAAACTATGCATGAGCAGTTGAGCAAAGCAGCAAAGGCATATGCAAGAGTACAAGCTAGCTAGAAGAACTCCATGGTAGCTTGCCAACTCTTCAGACTCCTTGTACTCTCTAACCTATCAGCTAGCTTTGTCTCTACTAATTTCAGCTAGGTTAATTGGAAATTCTGTCCTAGTGATCTGATCATTCATGGCCTTCTTAACCTGTGTACTGCAGATTGGGATCGAGTGCGAGCTTAGCGCGGAGGAGCTGGTGCATGAAGTTCAGCGAACCTTCTTGTGACGACGTACGTACGCATGGGGTTGCCAGCTGCATGCATGCTTGCCTAGATGACGTACGGACGAAGAAATCGATGAGAAGAATTAGCAGGAGCTAGCACTCGACCAGTGCAAGCTGTGGATGCACGCAAGCCCTTGGCTAGTTAGATCATGACTAGTTTCGATCTGTGGCTAGCTATCTGCAGTGTTGTTAGGGATGGTTATTGTCTTGATTTCTAATTGATGCAAGCTAGCTAGCTAGCTGATCGATGACCCCTTTCTCCGTCGACCTACTTCAACATTTCTTACTAGATATCACTGTCTAAGCGTAGAATAGCTATTCTACGTTTAGCCAGCCCACCGTCGCGCGCGACCTAGGCTAGGTGTGACACACAATCCTCAGACGATGGAGTTGGTGGGCCAGAAAACTTCTGCACTCTCGCGGGGGTCTCGATTCGATGGTAATCGATATAAGCCGCAATAGTAATGTTGCGAATATTTTACAGGATATGACTTTTCGAGCTAATTAATTTGAATGACAGTAAAACATAACCTATATAACAATAAAGTGTATGTGTTTTACTACTGAGACACATACGTTTATATTTATTTTATCGAGGCACATGCTCACTATACTGCCCCAACGGTCGTTTTTGTGCATAGTAAGTGACAACAATTTGTGTTGGGACAGACAGTAAGCCATCATGTAAGGAGCGGTAAAAATGGACGTTAGAGAAGTAGTAAATGACCAGCTCGAGAGTCCCTGCACCACTATTGATAAACGGTAGTAGATCAATAGGTAAGGAGACATTACACACGTACACATGAAGCGGTAAATAGATAGCACAAAGCTGTAAACATGTGAGGATTTTTTTTTTGCTCAAATAGTAAAGTTAATCGAAACAGTACAGTAAAAGTATATATGCAAAGCAGTAACAACTAAAGATGACATTTTTATATATATTATGGGTGATTTGGCTAAACAGCGTGGCCGATCGTTTTGTTTTTATGTACATTGCATGATTTAATACGAAAACAAGGAAAGCCCTAGTGGCCAATGTAGGACTCTAACACAGTCCACAAGCATTCGTAAGCTTGCTTGTGGGCTTCGGCGGGAACGAGATCAGGGAATATGTGGAGGAACATGATGAATTTTTGTTGTCCCAATCTTTCTATGAGAAGGATAAATTCCGATTGGACGATGATCAACTCTCACGATCTAGGCTATGAACGTAGCATGTACGAACCAAGCAATCGTTGAACTAATCACCAAGTCGTTATCAATCATGCCAAAGACTCAATTGACCTGATCACGAGGATCAATTCCTGCAAGCAATCGAAGAACAAGCAAGAACGAAATAACAAGCAATATGAATTGCAGATATATGATTGAGTTTAAAAGGTGGGATTCCGTAGAGGTTCTTTATGGTTGGTCTAGTCGACACAAGCAAAGAACAAGAGTTTTCACAATGGAGAAACTAAGCAAACGAAATCCACCAAATTCTAAGAGTGGCGGCCACTATGCATAGGAGGAAGAGGAGAAGGAAGGGGCGGTGGTACTGTTCACATATGAATAGTAACCACATGAACAGTATGAGCTGCCTAGGGTTACAAGGCCCATGGGCTCAAGTGGACTCAAAAACAATGTCTAACTGTTGTGGCGATTGCGGCGTGCTCAAAAGGAATTTGGAGGTGGGGCCAGATCCATTGGAAAGAGGACGAGATAAGATTTCCATCAACTACTCGTGGACCTCCAACAGACTCCGTATGTGAAAGTTATGCACGTTTAAAGTCGGTACTATCTCCAGAAGCTGAATTGAATTGCACATGCTTCCCTTCATGATCAGCTCCTAAGTTCCTGATTAAAAGAATATCACATGCATTAGGTAGCAACATATTCTTATTAGAAACAAAATGCACTCCTAGAAACAAAGCTACCTGATAGTTCAATTGATGTGTACGAGCTCTTGTGATTGGATCTTGCAAGTGCATAGGTTGAGATCTATTATGAGGAGTGTTGGTTGTATGCATGGAAGTGATGTCCTCATCAGAACGAATCCACCTCATTCTTCGCGGTGGCGAGTCGAGCTTGGAGCTGTTGGTATTGAGGATACATGCTGACCATGTGCCAGAGGAGGGCTTCAGCCTCTTCCACGCTATTGATATCATCGACCCTTGCGCTCAGCCCGTCGATGTATTGATCGTGCGTCCGGATCGACTCTTCGACACGATCCATGTAGTTGGTGAGCATGGCCTCGAGTACGAGGTTGGCCCGCTGGACGTCGAAGGCCAAGCCATTGGTACGGCTGAGGAGGAGGTGCAACACGTGGATGATCGGAGACACGATATCCGGGAGACATGAGGGGGAGATCAAAGGAGGTCGCGGACTGCATAATGGTCAGCAGCATCGCTAAGGGTCCAACTAGATAGGTGATCATATACAAGGCGAGGTAGGCCAGAACTACCATGGGCAGGGGAGAGGAAGAAGAGCTCGAAGGCATTTTTTCACTAGCTGTGTGGAAATAATACGGGGCTTGTGTGTGTTTTTTGGTTAGCGGATGTCCATCCTTATAAGTCGTAGTGGGGGAGATGAAGAGACGCATCGGGTAGCCCGAGCGACAATGTACTTTTTTTTTTTGGAAAAATGAGGGGTTGGTTGAATTTGTACCGTGTTTTCTTTTTTGCACTCTCAAACATACAAAAACAAAAAAGAGCGATGATAGTACAGTAAAATATAAGCCACAATACAGTAAAAAAAACATTACTCATGTAGTAATTCCAAACAAAATTGAAGGTTGGTATTTTCTTGCGCATCTTACAGTAAAAAAAGCTCTCACATATCATTTATAGTAAATGTCGAGCTCGAGAATCGTTGTGCACTAGTAATGTTCAACGGGTAGTACATCGAAAGTTAGTATGACAGTAAAAGTGCATATAGGAAATAGTAAAATGAACATTAATAAGGTAGTAAGTCTATATTTTTAATTGAGTTTTTCAATGTTACTGTATCCTTTTTGTGTTCTGACAGTAAAATAAAGAAATTGCTTGGCGTCGAACGAGCGACGGAAGTGTGTCGATGATAGTCCAGATGAGGTCATTCGTCTCTTCCACGATCTCAGCATCGTCGATTCTTGTGTTTTGCCGCCGATGTAGTCTTCAAGCCTCTGGATGGATGCTTTGACACGATCCACATGAGGATGGTTCACGGACGTCGGACATAAGGATATTGGTCCGACTGAGCAGGAGATGCAACATGCGGATGATGGCAGCTACCCTCTCCGATAGACACGGGGACGGAGCATGGAGGCGGTTGTGGACATAATCATGGTCCGCAATCACGATCAGGCTTCACCCATATAGCTGCTTGTATATGAGTGATAGGATAGCTCATGTTCTTTCTGATGCCAAAACCAGCATACCAACAGTAGAACTAGTAAGCAACACCCTCATTATCGAACTTCATGTAGACATGGGGCACCATATGGTCCTGAACGTCCTCGTCCTCACATCAGCAAATACCAGTTAACTCAGTAAAATGTAACAACAAACAAGTAAATGATACCGTATAGGATAATAAAATATTGAAGAGGGTAAACTAAGTAAATGGAATGTCATACTGGTAGTAAAAAACATGCACAAAAATAGTAAAACACACATACGTGAGTGTACATCCGATTGGTGTCGGGTGTCCTCATCTCGCTCGGAGAAACAGTGGGGGATGGCATGAGGATCGAGGCATGGAGGAGAGGATCCTGGTAGTCGGGGGGGTTACAGCAAGGAGTACAGCATTTACTAGTGGCATAGCCGTCTGCGTAGAGGAAATCGGGGTGTTCGTCGTTCTGCTTGGCATGGTAGTAAACGTCAGGGAGAATCCACATGTGCTGGAGGAAGATCTTACTAACACGGGCGACAAAGAACGAGCACCGTTGAGCAGGGTTTCTCTACGCCCATGGGGGGACGTTCAGTAGTCATTGTGAGGACCTTCTCGGGATACTTGGAATGCTCGGATTTTTTTTTTGCTGCGGTACTACCATTTGGTGAGGACCGGTAGTGCCGCCTACATCTGAGCGCCGGTACTACCGCACTAGGGAGCGGTAGTACCACCCATGGTACCCCGAGAGGAGGTTTGCCAGGACCTCCCAGGAGATCTCAAGACCTCCTGGAGGTCTTGACCTTTGTGCACTGAGTTAGTCCCATGATCAGTCCTGCTAACTCGCACAGAGACACATTGGTGTGATCAAATCCATACCACAACAAGCTAAAGAAAAACAAAAGGCAAATTATCAAATATTATTAAAGACCAAACGGTCAAGCTTCTTACAAGAGCCGCAAGGGCTTACAACACAAGAGCACCTGCAGCAGGAAAACAAAAACACCAACGTGTGGGTCCAACCGATCAGCCCACCGGCTATCGAGTGGAGGACGTCCCTAGGTCGCATGGTCTCCAAAGACCTCTTCAACACAGAGCTTTGTGCTCCCTGGAACTTCCTTGAGCTGCTGATTTAAACAGAGGGCAAAAGCCATGAGTACTTTTGAATGTACTCACCAAGTTGTGGGGAGTGTATGCAATAATACTTATGCAAGGCTTGCCAAAAGAGAGTTGTATGGTTAGTTGCAAAAAGCAATATTTGATAGTAAATAACATAATAGATTGTAAGGCAACAAGTTAAAACAATAATATATAAATACATTTGATTTCAAAAGAGGTCGTGAGCACCCACTCACTTCCAAAACCACAATGGAGCACCCACTCCAGAGTTCCCAACCAGACCCTGGACCTCATCTCGAGCCAACCATGACCCCTCTAAAGCCGACCAAGGTCTCTTCGAGGCAAAGCCACTGTTTCTCGTAGACGTGCCCAGGGACACAATTTCACAAAAGCTACCCCTTGCACCACTTCTCTGGGAGATGTCCACAACCAAGGACTTGGCTATTCGAATAGATTTTATGCTCTGCAGAGGTGTACAACTTTACGCACAATCCACGATCTCTCTAGCGGGACGGGTTCCGGAAAGACCCTTACTCACTTTCGAAGGTGAGCAGTCTAGAGAGCATGGCAAGGCCTTTACAAAGTTTTGAACTGACTCGGGCTGCTCGCTAAGGTTTCGCATGTCCCCCCCTTTGGTCTAGAAGTCCGCCGGTTATGGGGTGCCCCCTCTTGCGCCAGCGCCTCACGCACTCAACCACAACAGATCCGAGCCAACCATTGCTAATTATTCGGCCCAGGCCATCCCCATAAAATGACTTTGTGGTTGCACGGATTACCCGGATCCATAGACACAAAGTTAAGTCCTTAATTGTGCTCAGGCAAGACTTCCACAACCCTAAAAGTGCAAAGCACCCACTACTCACTCCCGCCCCTCTTGCCCAAGCATAAAACAGTTTTGGGTTCAACCCAGCCACTGGACCACCCAGTCCTGGCACAACAAGTTTTAGGGTGGTCTCGCACCACAATCAACACAACTTATGGCATTATGCCATAGTCGCTTAACAATGGCACCAACCACAGATTCCATAGTTCATTAGTCAAGATTATTAATTGATGAGACATGATTCACAAGACCCACGGTTCTACAGCAAGACTAAGCAATAAGCAATCGGTCCCATGTTGGCATTAACAAAAAGGTACCAACTAAATATCCATCCTAAGGTGTCCAAGGAAGATCATGTCAACATATCAAGTACCAAAGTCCAAGGAGGCATAAAGTCAAGTGGAACATAGCTACTGCCCAAACTGTTTCTATAAAGATAGCCATGCAAGTTTAATAAATCAAAATATTTTTGTAAAATAGGTTCAAGATGATCAAGGTCCACGACTTGCCTCTGTTGAAGGGAAAAGCTTCGGCTGGTGTAGCTTGAACCCCGAGCTCCTCAGCAATCAACCAAAATCTACACGTGCGTAAAGAAAACCAAATAAGCAAAGAAACTCCAAGAAATCCAAAAGAACTTACTTAAAGCAAAGGAGAGGAGGTCCACAAGGAAGGGAGGTCCAAGCCCAAAGAGCTTTAGACTAGGGGAGCTTGAGGAGCACACCAAAACCAAGAGGAGGCTAAGAATGATGAGCAGGGAGGAAGTGGACGCCCCCTGGTGCTCTATTTAAAGGAAAAGGGGAATAGAAGCACCACAACAGAGTGGTGACCAGGTTCGAAGCATTCATACAAAGGCACACTGCCAAAGGTACGAAAAAGGATTAGATTATGAGAAGGAGGGGACAAAAAGTAGAAATGGGTACAATGGAAGTGACAGCATGTAATGTGACTTCAGCCCACATCAAATGCGCTTTAGAACCTGGGGCAAGGGAGCCAGTCAAAAGGGGGAACAGATTGGTCAAAGGGGGTGGTCCATGAAGGAGGGTCCAAGGAGGAGGTCCTTAAGACACCGAGGAGGTCTGAGGACAAAGGGTCCTGAAGACAGCAGGGAGGTCCTGAGGACAGAAGGCCCTAAAGACTACAAGGAGGTCTTGACCACAAAGGTCCAAACACAAGGAGGAGGTCTAGACCACAAAGAGGTCCAAACACACACAAGGGGGAGGTCTGAACCTAAAGGAGGTCCAAACACACACAAGAGGGAGGTCCGGGAGAACAAGGAGGCTCAAAGGACAGGGAGGTCCTGGGCGATTAGATCAACAAGGGGGAGGTCCCAAACGATGAAGACCAAACTCGAGCGGTAGGTCCAACCGAGCAAGCGGTAGATCCGATCTGGGGAAGTCCTAACGACACGGGGAGGTCCAAAGGAACGCAACAAAAGGGATGTCCTATGGACGGGAGGTCCAAAAGACACACAACGGGGAGGTCCTGAGGACAAGATCTGCAAAGGGCAGGTCCTGACGGTCAGATCCTCAAGGAGCAGGTCCTGATGGTCAGATCCTCAAAGAGCAGGTCCTGACGGTCAAATCCTCAAGGAGCAGGGGAGATCCGCGAGGACAAGGATGCGCGGGAGGAACAGAGGCCGTCAGATCTTGATCGGACGGAGCAAGGCAAATGGGCCGTTTGGACCAAGCGAACGAGCCAACTCAACCAAGCCGTCCGATGCGGGTCAGAGGGCTAAAAGGAAAGGGGATGTTCGGACCATCCGAATGCCCCAACAAGATCGGGTCGTCTAGAAGCATCAAACGGTCCTAAGGAAAGAAAGGCAAAACTCAAGCGGTATAACCGCAAGAGCAGTCCAAGCGCTAGGAGATCTTAGACCTAAGGAGGTCCGACCTTCGATCAAGCGAGAGATCGGACGATTAAGATCTCCAAAGGGAGGTCCTAACGGCGAGATCTGAACAAGGGAGGTCTGTGCGGTTAAGATCTCCAGAGAGGAGGTCCTAACGGCCAGATCTGAACAAGGGGAGGTCTGAGCGGTTAACATCTCCTGAGAGGAGGTCCTAACGGCCAGATCTGAACAAGGGGAGGTTTGTGCGATTAAGCTCAGAATGGTACAACCGCAACAGGAGGGCGGTAGTTCCGAAGGAACAAGCGGCAGTACCGCCAAAGCAAGTGGTAACACCGCACAAGTGCGAGGGAGGACCAAAAAGGGCTCAAGGAGATCCAAATGAACCCAAGGGGTTCGAATGGACTGGAGGAGGTCCAACTGAACACCAGGAAGGTCCGATTGGACGTGGGAAGATCAAAAGGAGCTCCATATGGACACAGGGAGATCCATATGGGCACAGGGAGATCCAAAAATATTTCAGGGACGCCCAGATGAACTCAAGGAGTTCAAATGAACTCTAAGAGGTCCCCGGGGAGGGTCCAAAATGGAGAAGGAGGTCTAGATCAAAGGAGATCTAGACAGAGAAGAAGGTTTAGCCCAAAGGGAGGTCTAAACAGAAAGAGATTCAAACCAACAAAGGGGAGGTCTGGACTTGGGGAGGACTAAACAAAAGATTACAAGGGGAGGTCCAGAGAACAAGGGAGGTTGACCCATCAAGGAGGTCGAGCTGGGGGAAGATCTGGACCCTTTGATCTTAGTGAAGGAGAGATCTGGGTAAAAGGGAAGATCCAAGCAAGGATATCTCCAAAAAGAGGAGATCCAAGGTAAGAGGTCCAAAAGGAGGAACTTAAGGGAGGTCCTGGGAGAGGAAGAAGAAGGGAAGGTCAGAAAGATGAGATAGATCTGAACATCAGAAGATGTCCATCAAAAGGAGAATCTGGACAAAGGGGAATGTCCAGCAAGAGAAAGGTCTAGAGAAAGAGAGAGAGACCTAGAGGGAAAAGCTAGCCTAAAGGGCAAACAAGGCCAACGAAGAAAAGAGGCTAAAAGCCAAAGAACAGCAAGGAACTCCAATAAACAAAGAACACCAAACAACTAGGTTTAGTTAGGTCAAGTTAAAGCTCTTTTAAAATCTGAAGTTAAGCTTTGAACTCTCATCAAAACCAAATGGTTATTTTTATTTTAAAAAGCTTAAAAGACTTAGGACGAACGGGACGTTACAAACCTACTCCCCTTAAAGGGAATCTTGACCCCGAGATTCGGTGACTAGAGAATAGGTTAGGGAACTGGGTTCTACTCACTCTTCCAATTACTTCATCTTTGAGTGAGACAAAACCGAGCTAGCGCTCCACTAGCCAAAGATTTTTCAGGAGACGGGTTGAGCGAACTTGCCCACAAGATTAAACCGCTCAATGCAAATTGAACGACATAAAAGCGATAGAGGATTGGAGCAAACCGGAGGTCCGGACGGACGCGAGGGGATTTCAAAACTGGGTTCAAAAGGACAGAAGGAGGTCCAAATGAACACGGGATGATCCAAAGAAAATTGAGGAGGTGCAAAAGAATGCAAGAAGATCTAAAAGAATATAAGGAGGTGCAAGGGAACGCAAGGAGATCCGATGGGTCACTGGGAGGTTCAAATGATCACAGAAGAAAATCAATTGGCCACAAGGGGATCCAATTGAACGCAAGGAGGTCCATTTGAACAGCAAGAAGTCTAAACAAACACGGAGGGGTCTAGATGGACAGAAAAGGATTCAAATGGACCTAAGAGATTCAAACCAACAAAGTCCAATCAAGTGTCCCAAGGTAAGGTCCAGCAAAACTCAAGGAGGTCTGAACCTTAAAGGGGCTCCAAGCACAAGGGAGGTCTAAGCCCTTAGATTTAAATGAAAGGAAATGGTTCAGAGAACAAGGGCTAGGCCAAAGGACAACACGAAGCAAAACAAGAAAAAGGGAGGAACTCCAGCAAGGCCCTAAGGGAACGGCTGGCAGGGATCACCTGGAGGACTGGCGGCTTGGCTTGGAGCTTGGGGAGGAGCTTGTTTCCACTGGATACGCTGAGAGCAACGCTTGGCAAAATGACCCCATTGATGGCATTTGAAACACTGGATGCCTTCGGCAGACTTGGCGTTCTTGGGTTGTTGTCGGTTGGTGCTGATGGCCAAGGTACGAACTTCTTGAGGAACTGCTGGTTGAGGGGCTGCCACAGAGGTCTCAAAGGTAACAGGAGGTCCTTGATGAGTTGCAGGTTGTAACACACTGGCCCCGAAGATTTGAGGAGATCCTGCTGGTGAAATTTTCTTTAGCGGCACTTTCGGCAAAGTGCCCTTCTCTGGCAAATAAAATCGGTGACACGATCTTGCGAGGGCTTCTTTTGAGGTGAGTTTCTCAAGGGTGAGCTGGGGAGCGTCCAACCGGCAGGCTGCTGCATACTGGTTTCTTGGGGCATTAGCAAATCCAGACTTCTATATTCACACAGCTGGGACAAAATCCTTCTGTTATTCTTACCGCCCGCTGCTGGTGTTATTGTTGCTATCAAGGTGGCTTCTGGAATGTCGTCGGCAGGAAATTTTTGACAACCTTTTGTCCCCTGGCTAGCAAAATGGCCTTTCTTTTGGCGTCTGAAACACTGAATCTTTGCCCTTGGTGTCTTTTTCTGGTGGGGCCGGCCACCAAGATTGACACGAGGTGCCTGCATTGGTGGACAAGGTGCCGATTTTGGGATCTCGGATACGGCAATTCCTGGGGTTTTGCTGGGTTGAGGCTGTTTCGCATGAATCTTGAAAGCATCCTGCAGTCTCTTGATCTTGGCTCAACATCTTCCTCTTGAGCCTAAGGTCCTGTTGACAACAAGGAGCTTCTATGTTGAGTGCTTCGGGATGAACTCCTTCTGGATTTGGCTCCTCTGATCTAACTTTTAATGCTAAAATTGCTGGAGGTGGCGGTGGCAAGGCTGCGATCTGAGGATTTTGATTCACCTTTGTCATAAGAGCCGCAATGGTCTGGTTCTGTTGGTCCACCATGCTGACTAGGGCTGCCGCGGCCTGGTTCTGTTGAGCCATCATTTGACTCATGCTTTGCATCACGGTGCTCATCAACTGGGTCTGTGCTGCCAAAAACTGACTCAAGACTTGATCTGCTAGGGCTACCGGAGGAGGAGGTGCAAGGGGGTCGACACTGGCATTGGGGCCAACTGATCCACTGTGACTAGCTGAGGGGCTGGTCTGATCCATCTTGAAACAAACCCGCTAGGTTTAATAGATAAGGGGGAGAAAGCACAATAGGTGAGAGGGAAAAGCACTTAGACGAGTGAGATTAGGGGAGGTAGATAGAACCACCTAGTCGGGGAAGAACAGGTCAAACCGAAAGAGCAAGGGCGTAGAGGCCAAAAGAGGAAAAAGGGGTGCAATAAGACCTCCCTCAAAAGTCTTATTGCGCGAACTAACGATACAGAACTGAAGGGGGACCACTACACGGAAGGAGCCTAGCAACTAAGGCTATAGGGTTGGACTGACGAGACGGTCTTTGATCTGCAAAAAGTCCAGCAAGATGTCCTTGAAAAGCAAAGACAACGCTGCCTCTTTCGCCCATCCAGCTCTTTCCCTAGGAGCTACTCGCCACAACCAAGGGCTGGGTGCTAGCTAAGAGCCAGGAAGCGGCCTTCCTATCTTGGCTGGGTCTAAAACCTATGATTAGAAAGGGCCCACCAAATAACTTCTTTCAAAGTCATCCAATCAAAGAAACCAATCAATCAATCGATCTCCCAAAACATTTGTAAGTCAACATGGTTATCAATTCTTTCTTGGACAAGCTTAAGAAATTCCACAAATTGTTCACTTTAAATTGCATCCTCCTTCTCTGCCCACAACAAAAGATTCCCAAACCCAACATTACTTTTCAAACTGATGACTCTAAAATCACTCCCAAGATCACTCAAGTCCAATTTAAAAGAATGTCCTCCCGAGGGTCTTTCTTTAAACCACTATCTTCAAATTGATCCACCACATTATTTGTCACCAATCATCCCAAAATGGTTTTAATCAATGCTAACATCCAAGGTAAACCCAAAAACATACATTCCATATTTTGATCAAGATATACAGTCTGGCTAAGATTCCCATCAAATATTGATTCTCAATTCACTTATATCCAACTAAATCTAGTAAAAACCCACAAACTCAGATCCAAGCTCCCAACTAAACTTGCAACTTGCCTTAGATTCAAGGGTAATCCAATACCTTTCAATAATCAAAACAAGGTTTCACAATCCTACATCCTCCGTGATCCATTTAGAACTTTTGCTCCAAGATCATCTTCTAGAGCATAACCACCAATATACCCCAAAATCCACTAGAGCTTTCCATAACAACCAATCCCAAAGTCTTTAATCCTCAAGAACAGATTCAAAAAGGCTTCTTTCAAGCTACCTAGCTTGGCATCCATCGCACTAGTTATACTTGCAAGGGGAATAGAAGCAGCACAACAGGGAGGTGACCAGGTTCAAAGCATTGGTACAAAGGCACACTGCCAAAGGTACGTACGAAAAAGGATTACATTATGAGAAGGAGGGGACAAAAAGTAGAACAGCATTTAATGTGACTTCAGCCCACATCAAATGCGCTTTAGAACCTAGGGCAAGGGAGCCAGTCAAAAGGGGGAATAGATTGGTCAAAGGGGGTGGTCCTCGAAGGAGGGTCCAAGGCGGAGGTCCTTAAGACACTAAGGAGGTCTAAGGACAAAGGGTCCTGAAGACAACAGGGATGTCCTGAGGATAGAATGCCCTAAAGACTACAAGGAGGTCTTGACCACAAAGGTCCAAACACAAGGAGGAGGTCTAGACCACAAAGAGTTCCAAACACACACAAGGGGGAGGTATGAACCTAAAGGAGGTCCAAACACACACAAGAGGGAGGTCCGGGAGAACAAGGAGGCTCAAAGGACAGGGAGGTCCTGGACGATTAGATCAACAAGGGGGAGGTCCTCAAATGATGAAGACCAAACTCGAGCGGTAGGTCCAACCAACCAAGCGGTAGATCCGATCTGGGAAGTCCTAAGGACACGAGGAGGTCCAAAGGAACACAACAAAAGGGAGGTCCTATGGACAGGAGGTCCAAAAGACACACAACGGGGAGGTCCTATGGACAGGAGGTCCAAAAGACACACAACGGGGAGGTCCAAAAGACACACAACGAGGAGGTCCTAAGGACAAGATCCGCAAAGGGCGGATCTGACGGTCTGATCCTCAAGGAGCAGGTCCTGACAGTCAGATCCTCAAGGAGCAGGTCCTAATGGTCAGATCCTCAAGGAGTAGGGGAGATCCGCAGGGACAAGGATGCGCGCGAGGAACAGAGGCCGTCAGATCTTGATCGGACGGAGCAAGGCAAATGGGCCGTTCGGACCAAGCGAACGAGCCAACTCAACCAAGCCATCCGATGCGGATCGGAGAGCTAAAAGGAAAGGGGATGTTCGGACCATTCGAACGCCCCAACAAGATTGGGCCGTCCAGAAGCATCAAACGGTCCTAAGGAAAGAAAGGCAAAACTCAAGCGGTATAACCGCAAGAGCCAGTGGCAGGTCCAAGCGCTAGGGAGATCTTAGACCTAAGGAGATCTGGACCTTTAGATCAAACAAAGGAGGGATCTGGACGGTTAAGATCTCCAAAAGGGGAGGTCCTAACGGCTAGATCTGAACAAGGGGAGGTCTGTGTGGTTAAGATCTCTAGAGAGGAGGTCCTAACAGCCAAATCTGAACAAGGGGAGGTCTGAGCGGTTAAGATCTCCTGAGAGGAGGTCCTAACGGCCAGATCTGAACAAGGGGAGGTCTGTGCGATTAAGCTCAGAACAGAATGACCGCAATAGGAGGATGGTAGTTCTGAAGGAACAAGCGACAGTACCGCCAAAGCAAGCGGTATCACCGCACAAGCGCGAGGGAGGACCAAAAAGGGCTCAAGGAGATCCAAACGAACCCAAGGGGTTCGAATGGACTGGAGGAGGTCCAACTGAACACCAGGAAGGTCGATTGGACGCAGGAAGATCAAAAGGAGCTCCATATGGACACAGGGATATCCATATGGGCACAGGGAGATCCAAAAAGATTTCAGGGACACCCAGATGAACTCAAGGAGTTCAAATGAACTCTAAGAGGTCCCCGGGGAGGGTCCAAAATGGAGAAGGAGGTCTAGATCAAAGGAGATCTAGATATAGAAGAAGGTTTAGACCTAAGGGAGGTCTAAATAGAAAGAGATTCAAACCAACAAAGGGGAGGTCTGGACTTGGGGAAGTCCAAACAAAATATTACAAGGGGAGGTCCAGAGAACAAGGGAGGTTGACCCATCAAGGAGGTCCAGCTGGGGGAAGGTCTGGACCCTTTGATCTTAGTGAATGAGAGATCTGGGTAAAAGGGAAGATCTAAGGGAGGATATCTCCAAAAGGAGGAGATCCAAGGTAAGAGGTCCAAAAAGAGGAACTTAAGGGAGGTCCTGGGAGAGGAAGAAGAAGGGAAGGTCAGAAAGATGAGATAGATCTGAACATCAGAAGATGTCCAACAAAAGGAGAATTTGGACAAAGGGGAAAGTCCAGCAAGAGAAAGGTGTAGAGAAAGAGAGAGAGAACTAGAGAGAAAAGTTAGCCTGGAGGGCAAACAAGGCCAACGAAGAAAAGAGGCTAAAAGCCAAAGAATAGCAAGGAACTCCAATGAACAAAGAACACCAAACAACTGGGTTTAGTTGAAGTTTAGTTAGGTCAAGTTAAAGCTCTTTTAAAATCTCAAGTTAAGCTTTGAACTCTCATCAAAACCAAATGGTTATTTTTATTTTAAAAAGCTTAAAAGACTCAGGACGAACGTGACGTTACAGTCATTATCGTTGCGATTCGTCGGAAGGGAGTCATTGGAAGGGGACGCTGGTGGTGGGGGGCGGGGGAGAAGTGATAATGATCGGGCGAACGTGGGGAGAGGGGAGGTGGGAGGATTTTATGATCGGTTACATAGGGAGCGTGTTTAGTTGGATGCATGGGATCGCCCGCCTCTTTTTATTGTTGGCGTCGTGGGAGGACATGTGGGAGTGTTTTTTTTGTCCGAACGAACGGTGATCGAGTGGTCACATAGAGAAGTTTTGTCATACAGTAAAACTCATTTTGGCGTCAAGTAAAACACGTTAATAGGATCAATAATTAGATACATATTCATCACAGTAACAATTCATATCACTTCTAGTAATACAGTTCGGAACAAAGAATAAACCACGTCACACACAGTAAATGAGTGAGGGGACGGTACACACTAGGTGAGTCGGCAGCAAAATAGGTCGGGTACACATGTGCCTACCGGTAGTTTTGTTACCATGTATCAGTGTTCTCCGGGAGTAACTTTATTGTTAACTACTGTCCAATCTGCAGTGTACCAGTGATTTTGGTTTTAACGTCGATTCCGGGAGCAACAGTTTTTTACTGTTGATTTAGGTGATGTGCAATTTGTTTTACTATCGATTTCACCGCCAATCACTTTAATATGGAATTTTACTGCTAGATTGGACGATACCGAGACTTTTACCACCGATCGCAACGCGCTCGCATGTGTTTTACCGCTGATCCCACGAGGGAAGTGCGTGAGCTAGCACACAAAGCGTAGCGCGAGGGTTTGGGTTGGGCGCGTCCGCAGCGTGGTGGCAGTGTCATGCCCACGCTGCATAAAATAGCTATTCAACAAGACGAAGGCTAAATAGCTCTACCATGTGTACACACACACACACACACACACACACATACACACGCAATAGGGCTGTTCTACGCCTGAGTGTATAATAGGTTATTCTATGCTCCAACCGTCCCCCTACGTAACCAACCATAAAACCGCGGCGCCCCACACTATCGACAGTAAAATCGCATGTGCCCCACGCAACCTCGTTATGTCTTTTACTGCATCGCTACAAGAGATTTACTGTCACGCTGAGTGTAGAGGGGCAGGTGGAGAGAGAAGCGTGGGTTAATTCCAAACTTTGAATAATGATATCTCCTAAACCATTTATCTTATTTACAATCCGTTTAAATCGTTTTGCTGAGAAAAAAATGTGCTTAACAAAAAGAGATCCATGATGAGTATATTTTAATGTTGTAAAAAAATTTACTACACTGAAAGTTCAGATTTACTGTACCTAAGCCAATCAATTATTACATCGTATGAGCGGGGCACAACCAACCGTAAAACCGCGCACGCACCCTCAATCCACCACCCACCCCCTCTTTTGACATCCCCCTTTTACTGTAGTACTACAAGAGATTTACTAAGACCTCATTGTGCCTTTTGATGCAAATATCATTGTATTTTACTACAGCACTACATGAGATTTATTGCGACCTCACTGTGCCTTTTACTGCAAATATTATTGTGTTTTACTGCAGCATTACAATAGATTTACTGCAGCACTACAAAGATTTACTACGACCTTATTGTGTCTTTTACTACAACCTCCTTGTGTTTTTACTACAGCACTACAAAAGATTTTACTGCGATCTCGTTGTGCCTTTTACTGCAGCATTACAAAGAGATTTACTACCATGCTAAACACAGAGGGTGTGGGATCGCGACCCAAGGAAAAAAAGTTCAGCTTAGGTGTAATGGAGTAGTAAAAAGGGTATCATAATTACTTTTCTCACTGCTGCAAATACTATCGCGTACGTGCGGATCGTGGGACCGTGTCCTAAAAAAAACTAGTACGCTATGAGATAGTCTGGCAGTAAAAATGATATTAGAATTACTGTCGCATACACTACATATTACTATTGATATGCGTTGCGCGTTGGGCGGCGGGGTTCTTGGCCCATAACTATGTTCGATTGGGCCGCTCGGACTAGGTGGGCTGACTGGCGTGTTGGCACGTAGAATAGCTATTCTACGCACGTGCGGGGGCTATGGTATGGACGTACGTACGTGCTACTAAATTTAATTGCATTCTATGCAATCTTGCCATACATCGAAATTAAGTGTGGATTTTGTGTAGATACATATGATCTCTGTCTCTTGTTTGATACAAACGTTAGAGCAGATGCCAGTTGTGTATATATAATTCTTTTTTTTTATATAGTTTGATGCTCCATCGATCGTGTGGGTAGAAACTGAGCAGTGGATTTTTACCTTTTAAACAGACATCTCGGTCTTGTCTGTCGTTCCATTTGTCCTCTTTTATCTTGACATCCGTGTATGTATATTTTGGAGTATACATAACACAATAAGAGACCCTTAAGAGGTAAAAAGCTTTTCCCACAGAAGCGGTGTGTTAATGCGAATTTTTTTTAAAATAATCTATTTTTATTGAAATTACAAAAATATTCTGCGTTCTTTTTTTACAAAATATCAAATGCATCGCCGAACGATTGGGCGATGGATCGCTTGATCTATGATTAGGCGATCGAAGTTACATCATGCCGGTTAGGCGACTAAAATGCTATCGCGCAACCATTGGGCATTAGCACTTGATGCATAACTTGTTTGGCAATGACGAGTTCTGTCGCCCAACCGTAAAGCGACAAGGGGCCACCAATTATTTTGTATTATTTAATTATGTTGTAATGAATATTACATTTTGTGGGTTAATTACATTTAGCAAATCTGATTGTATGATGTTATTTATTTTGAAAATAATAGTGTTGTGACGATATTGGTTGGTGCATTTGTTATTTTAAGTAGAATATCAAAGTCGAAATTTGTTAGACTCATAATAACATTTTATGATCATCGTATATTGTTGTAGTCATAAAATTTACTGTAGAATTTTGGGAGGACGATTGAGATAGTGATGAGTTGTAAGTAGAAAGGTAAGTGATATTATGATGTGCCGGAGTCTCGCTTTCGATGAAGTCGTCTGAGCGATATCTGGCGTATATAGGAGGTAGTCGATATCGTGCTTTATGAAGCTTATCTGAGAATATGATTGAAGGACCGAGAACGCTTCGTTGTGATTATGAAGATGGCCTAAAACATGGAGGATTCGATGTCGGTGCGAATGGTTCTTTCTGGGATTCCACTAGAAGAGGCATACTTGCAATATAGGCTTGCTTTGATGGCTTAGCGGAGATACAGAACCAGAACTACATTAGAGTCCGCGGACATAAGCACGTTACACATAGTCACATGGCATGATGGTTCGGCTAATTGCTTTAGTCATGCTCACTACTACTAGGGTACACTATGACACAAGCATCCGGTCCATGTAAGTCCACATGCCTTTAGGGGATAGTAAAAATATGGGGTGTAGGACGGGGGACTACTACGTAATGACCTGACCTACTACGTGGACCGGGGCTATTTTCCCTTCCTCCTCGCTAGCTCAGCGTTGAACTCCTCGCCGGCCTTCCCCTTCCCCTTGTCACGGGACTGTCCACGTCGGGCCAGTATGTCGAAGTCGTCCATGTCCTGCGATTCCATGATGTAAGTGCACCGTATAGTGAGAATCGTAAGAAGGATGTAAATTCTTCATAACTCACGTCGTGGATACGGATTATGCGAGGCGGCCGGATCTGTTGTGGCGCCGCTCAGCCGCATGAGCCTTTCCCTTGCCCTTATCGCGGGACTGTCCACGTCGGGCTAGTATGTCGAAGTCGTCCATGTCCTGCGATTTCATGATGTAAGGGCACCGTATAGTGAAAATCGTAAGAAGGATGTAAATTCTTGATAACTCACGTCGTCCATACGGATTACGCCTGGGCGACCGGATACGCTGTGGCGGCTAGGCTCAATCGCATGAGCCTTTCCCTTGCCTTTGTTGCGGGACTGTCCATGTCGTGCTGGTATGTCGAAGTCGTCCATGTCCTGCGATTGTATGATGTAAGTACACCGTACAGGGAAACCTTACGTAATAAGGATGTAAATTATTCATAACTCACATCGTCGATATGGATTACGCCTGGGCGAGTACTGGGCTCCTTCGGTGCCTCCTCAACAGGGTCCGGTATGTACGGCTTCCACTGCACGAAGTTCTCGGCGCGCACCGAGTAGTTCAGCATGTATTTCTGCTGGATGAATGCCCTGTCGTACATCTCCGGGCCGTCGATCCACTGGAAGAAGTGGCAGCGCATCTCGGGCTGCCATTACGTGGGGATGAAGTTAAAAATTTGAAGAATTCAACGTTGGGAGAGGAAAATCGATATGCGTGAAAGAAACGCTTACGAGATAGTGCCCGCATGTGTAGTACGCCTGGGCCGCGGTGTCTGGGTGTGTGGACTGAATGATATCTGCTGGTTTGCCACACACAAACTGCGGGATCGGAAAACGTGGTGGTACTGGAGCATCTTTCATTGATTTATCTGGGTATTGTAGCTGTTTTCTCTTCTTCTTAAGCGGTTTATACGCAACATCCTCGCGTAGAAATTTGCCGAAGAGTCCATGCCTGCACCAACCTCTCCTTCAAGAAGTACTCGAACACAAAGTTCAAAGGGCCCATGCGCACGGTCCCGCATGCCACGAGCACATGAGAGCATGGTTTGTGTAAGAGCTTCGGTTTGTTGCATGTACAGCTAGGTTCGTTCACATGATCTCCAAGGCATACCTCGTGGGTGATAAGAGAACGAGCAGTCCCAAATCCGGTTCTATCCCAGAGGAGCATGTCGAAACGATGCTCCATATTGCCCATCGCGTACACCGTGTGTGACCGGCCCTTCTCTGTCTTCGCCTGCATGTATGTCGTAATCTTCGAGCTTATGGTGTTTGAGGGTTGGTGGCATGAAGTGCGGCATTTGCATGCTTCTCCCTGAAATACCCGATTGTGCTGTGCAGAACACCTTCCACGATGGCGACGAGGGGCTGAGAACGAAGGCCCTTAAGAACCCAGTTGTACACCTCCGCAAGGTTAGTGGTCATTATGCCGTACCTTGCCTCGTCTGTGTCATGCAGCAAAGACCACTTGTCCAATGGCTCGGTCTCGATCCAGTGGGAGAAGCACTCGATGTTCCTCGAGGTCCTCCGCCTCGGACCAGCAGGTTCAGACTCTGGTCCTTGGTTCCTCGCGTCCACGTGTTTCCTGCTGTGTTCATCCAGCAGCGCCTATAAGGCGTGAAATTTGCGTTGCTGGTTCGGCATAGCCAGCCTCTTGAATAGCTTCACCAAGGGTTGCTTTGGGAACTTCTTGAAGAAGTTGGCCCCCAAGTGGCGAATACACCATCTACTCCTCATATCCGGCCAAGGAAACGGCTCCTCCGGTCTTTCTGAAGTGTTTTTATGGCCTTCAGCATCCTGGCATGGCGATCATGGATCACGAACACACCAGGACAAGCTCCAACAACTCCTACCCTCAGATGTCGAAGGAACCACAACCAGCTATCGAAATTCTTACCTTCGACGAATGCGATGGCCAATGGCAGAATTTGATTGTTCTCGTCAACACCTATGGCGGTAAGGATCTGCCCCTTGTATTTCCCGGTCAAAAAGGTCCCGTCAATTGATATCACGGGTAGCATATGCCTGAAAGCCTCGATGCAGGGACCGAAGGCTACAAAGGCCCTATGCAATATCGAAAAACCTCACGGAACTTTAGATGGCATGTCCTTTACAGCAGTGTACGTGCCCGGGTTTCTCTCCTGCAGCACCCCAAGCATACGAGGAAGGTTGTCGTCGACGCCTCAAAAGATCAAACCGTCTTTCCAAAGCCTTCGCCCGCATGCTCGCCAGCGTGGTGATCTTGTACTTGAATTTCTTCTCAATAGCCACCATAATGTGCTTGGCCTCCACATCCTTCTTCTCCACTATCTCTCCATACATCAAATTGGCTATGAAGGTCGATGTTAGGTTACGATATCGCACAAAACAACTGCTGAGCATGCGAGTGCGGCTCCACCTTCGAGACAATCCAGTGAGTCTCATACTTCGGTCTATGTGAGTGCACTCGCCATGGACAACCGGCCTACTCGCACTTCACGATTGTCTTGCTCTGGCTAGATTTGACCAGGAAGCGTCATTGCATAGACATAGCCCACAACTTAATGGCATCCTGCAAGGATGTCTTATCAGCAAACATTGAGTGCAACCGAACCTCCGTGGCATGGTACTCCCACGGCGATTTGTGCTCGTCATGCGTACATAGACCCTCAGTGTCAAATCTGTTCCATTCCCGGGGGATGGGAGCTCTGTCCTCATCGGAACTGTCCTCGTCGTCTTCTTGTAAAGCTTCCTCTTCAGCCAAGGCCATCCGGTCATCGCTATCCATTTGACGCAATATGTAATCATTATGCTCTCCTTCATCAGCCTGTCCTCTAGGCTCACCATGCGGTGACCGATCTTCCTCTCTTGTATCTACCGCGTCGGGCTCATCACAAGCAACATCCTCTGAACTCTTCATAACACAGCCCTCCGGGTCCTCTTCTTCACCAACATGCTGGGCACCCGAACTGCTCCCACCACCCGGATGATATCCGGAGGGGGCCTACCTGACTTCTTTTGGGCATGGTTGCACAAGTATCACACACTCATATCATGGCGTGAGACATCCTTGTATAAAGCCCTTCCACTGTTTGTCTTGCGTCCAGTCTTCTCAACTCCCATTTGATGTTCGTGGGAGACCGGCTCCAAAGCCCTTGTATGTCCACGCTGCACACCTCAGGGTTCAAAGAGAAGCTGCGGGTGAGCCAATGCATCACATCTTCGATTCGTGCATTCTCGTTGTCCGGGTGTACAAGAGTGGCTTCAAAACTGCTCAAATCAACACCATACGAACCTTCACGAGCGGTGCCAACACCGTAATGCACTTTCAATGTAGTGGGTGCAGACATGACTTATTGTATGGTCGCAAATATTTCCAACATTGAAACTAGTCGGATCATAACATACGACATGCAAATCTTGTTACATTGTAATTTACATTTCTAAGGCCCTTCGCCTATAAATTCGACAACTACTGCGACAAAGCATGATCAAGGCGTCATTCATTACCTAGGGTAGAGGCCACAATGAGCGTCTGAAGACGATATTTAGATTCAACCTCAAAACCGAGCTATTCCATAGCAGACATTATCCCAAATGCTATAGGTGGCGTTCCAGTCTTCTACAGAGCTATACCTATTACCTAAGTCAATTAGTTCATACTAATTAACTTCTACTAATAAGTTTATACAAATAATTCATCCTCCTTATGCGCTCGGTCACGCATTATTCACCCAATAATACTCGGCCACGCATGCAACCACATAACTACAATACTTCTCACAAACAGCACTAATACTCCCTCAAAGACTATTTTTTCTCTAACTAAAGTTTCTTATCGCGGCTACTTACATACAGATCAACAACATTTCAATTTTCTACTTTTTTTCTCTAACTAAAATTTAAATCGACTACTACTTATACTACAATTTGTACTAAATAAACTATTTACCTACTACAAAAATACAATCTGAGAATAAAACAAACTTACCTCATGATTCATTTTCCTTTCCTCTCCTCTATTTTTCCTCTCCTCTCACTCTATTTTCCCTCTCCCCACCTTGTGCTCTCGCTAATGCTTTCTCTCTCTTTCTCGGTCGGGGGACGGCAGTCTTTATATAGGCATCCGATCGCCCGAACCATTGGGCAACTAGAAGATCTTTGTCGCTCTCGGTTGGCGGCGCAATAATGACACCCAACGGTTCGCGCTGCGATATAAATACCCGAACGGTTGGGCGATAGGACTCGATCGCCTAATCGTAAGCGGCTGGATCGATCGCCTAATCGTTCGGCGACAGACGGATATTTTAAAAAAGCGCAGAATATTTTTGTAATTTGAATAAAAATAGATTATTTTTAAAAAAATTCGTGTTAATGCATATGCTGCCTGATCCATCAAGATTAAATGATCTTTATCACTCAAAGCTTCCAAGAATGAGTTTTTGTCCTTAATTTAACAAGTGGAATTACCCGCATATATAATTGTGCGGCTAGATATTAAGATACTATTGTCTTTGTTATACAACTCTAATTCCTATGACTGAAAATATAACTATATTTGTTATACAACTCTAATTCCTATGAAAATACAACTATATTTGTTATACATCTCTAATATCTATATATTACTAATATGCCTGTTATAATCTGGTCCCACCAGAATAAGCGGTGTAGATCTTTCTTTTTTTCTCTTAATTAATGAGAATTTCATGGGTTTTCTTTCTTTTCTTGGATTATTGTGGGATTTTTCTTCACTCAAAATGAAGGAGGTGCCTTGAATCTGTTTCTATTTATATAGATGCCGAATCTTTCTCGACGTTCCGACCATGGAAAACAATATGAGATCGATCGTGCAGCCCTTCAACCCCCTACACGGCTACACCAATTTGAATTTTCTATTCCATTTGCGTGTGATGCATGAATGGTGTTCAAATTGTGAACTCAGCGATGGCGACGAACACAATGATGGGATAAATTACAATAAATACAACCTTGATTCCTTCTATACTCCATAGAAGAAATCAAGGTTGTATTTATTGTAATTTTCCGTCTTGTACCTACTAATTTAGTGCCGGCAAAGATGCCGAGTGGTTCGAATATTTACAACATTTAATAAGTGTAAGCACAAGCCAAGTCTATCAACAATTTCTTTGAGTCGTATTAATCTGTGTGCACTGGTGGTCTCCTAGATTATGAACTGAGAGTAGGGGTGCAAATGGAGCGGATACGGACGGATATCGCTCATCCCGTATCATTTTCTATATTTTTCTCGGATTGAGATTGGACACAGACGATGCGGATACGAATCTGAATGCGGATAGTTTGATCACGAATCTGAGACCGAATACATGCCTAACCGAATCTGAGATCGTCTCGGTCACGAATACTTATTAGGATATTGCGAAAATAGAAACCATATATATCGCACAAATAAAGATCAATCAACCATACTACATGTCCAAAATACAACTAGATTAGTAGTTTAACAATCAATTTAAATACATCACACGATAGAGAGTGGTTAACTACTTAAACAAGTAGTAGTAATTAATAACTAGCAAGTAGCAAGTACATGAAAGATTGACAGGGGCTAGTTAATTAAGTAGTAACTACTAACTAGCAAGTTGAGACCACTCCAGCTGTTAACATTAAGCGTTACATAAGCAGGTAATGAAAAGAAAACAACTCTTTCCAATTTTCATTGGAGTTTTAAAAGTCAAGTGATAAATTTGGGTTGGACTAAAATCTCCAATTTCTCCCTTCTGTATAAAAGTACAATGTAATTCGTTTAACATATCTGCATGCCAGCTTATGATATGTAATAGTTACTATCAAGTGTTAAGTGTTAACCATAGTGGAATGAAGTTGAATGCTACTCGTTGGATAGCAACAGTTCAACCTTCCAATCACTATTAACTGGATAGAATTTTGAACTTGCAAGTTCTACTACAACTTAGAACTACTAATACATGTAGGGAGTTTGCAGATCTTCAATAAGCTATCAAAGAGCAACTAAATATAAATGTAATTATCGAGTAAATTTTTGTTAATGCGAACTTATGGAATGCAACTCAATGCACAAGTGTGCTTGTATAGCACAATACATGAAGAGTTTTTTTATATCAAAATATACATGAAGAGACACAGTACTTACAGTTTGCATGTCAAGCAGCTAGAGATCGTTGAAGCATGTAGAGTGAGAGGAACCACCAAAGATCAAAAGATACTGGTCAGCATAAATAGCAGCCCAATGATCATATACCTAGGTGCTGGACCACCTTTCCTATTTCACAACAGCAAAGAAAACAATAAACTCAGCAACTGTTTAGCTACATGAAGTGATGTCTTGCACAATTAATAAGTACATTCTTACTCTGTTTGAACTTCTTCCCACATCATTGTCTCCAAGTCAAGTATATGAAGGTCATTCAGAAGTGTAGTGTATGGTTGTAAACCAGGCTCTCAGTTTGCTTAAAAATTGCACTTTTCATTGTGGGAGAGCATTGAAGCACTTCTGAAGACAAACAGTGAAAAAAATCTTCCTTGGACCAAACTAATTGAAGGGAAAAGGCATTAGCACATCAAATAAAAACTGACAAAAAGGGCATACTTGTCTCATCTTGAAGCTCTAGATTGAGCATTGGGCCATACTCTTTTGTCATTGTGTTGTGAGTAAATCCTGGTAAACAAAGCCACCGCCCAAAAAAAAAGAAGGAAAGAAAATCAGGATGAGAGTACCCAATTATTGTTAATGCTATATAAATAGCGGTGTTGTCTACTTAGGTAACCAAAATCATACATAAAAGAAAGTCACACCTTTGAGATCTAGTGGCTTTATTACAAAACCCGAATAACAAAAGGAAGCATCAAAATCGACTCTCCCGTAAAGCGAGACGCCAATGCAGATTATTCCCAACTGATGAGATGAAAGCGTAATTTTGAACAAGAGAGAATATGTGATAAGGACATCAAGTTATACTAAAGATGCACTTGTTCCACAAACTGTATAACTTGACACAAAACTAAAAAGGAAGAAAAACGATTGTAGCATAAGGCTTACCAAACCCACCATAAACATAGCCATGCTATCCCAATGGGTATACACATGTAGAACATAGCAAGCCATCTGTTTTTGGTAACATAATTAGTAGCAAGGTAAGTTGTTGGTGACATAAAACATTAGAAATTATAAACAACAACACTATTAAAAGCAAAAGCGCCCAAGGAAACATATACAGCATAGCTCGATAAATGTATTCAAAGAGCAATTCAACGCCTAATTCAACATCTAGAAGCAACTAATAAATAATTATTTAAAATAAACAAGTCAGATAAATAAAGTGACTCATTTTAGTTCTTGATCAGATGATCTTTATATGCTGTATTTGTTTATTAAAAAAGCATATTTTAAATGACACTTTTGAATTATGCATGTATTACATGGATTTGATAATTGATTCCTTCTGTTCGATAGACAATGATCCTGAGTAAAATCATATATATCCTTTACACAATAAATTTTTTACTGTGGTTCATGTAGTCCTGTAAGTGTTAATTTGTTGCAATTGTTTTTTTTCCATTTTTGCTTTATACTCTTTATGACGACGTCTTTTGCAAGGAACTGTCACATGATGGATATTTGCACAATGATTGATTCTGTCTAGTCAGTAAATACTAGGTAGTTTCATTAATTATGCAAGGTCACTAGTTAATGTCAAGATCTAACTAGCATAATCATAGTATTACACATTTGTAAGGATTGGTCATTGCTCTAGTTCTTCCACTTGCAGCAGTCATCTCAAATTCTCAATACTCTACAAATAGCAAAATCAAGATAGCAAAAACTTAGCAAGGACAGGCGACATATTATTTAACAGCACAAATATATGGCTAATAACAATGATGATCTAAGCATAGTATTGATGAATTACAAAAAAGAAAGAAAGAAAGTAATGAGCAAAACGCTGCAAAATTGAAAATTCATGTGTATATATCAAATATCAAATAGGAATTAACTTCAGAGGGTTGCAGTTTTTAGTAAGTTATCAACTAACTTGAAACGAATGTAACACATCAACATTCATCACTTTAGAAGGCCGTATAATTCATCTAAAAAAAAGAAGGCACATGAAATGCTGTTTTGGTAGTTCCTGTTTTCAGGAACTGTTTTGGTAGTTCCTGTTTTCTACTTTTCTAATCAACAAGTTTGCAAACCATCTACATAAAGATCTGCAAAATACCACACTGATCTATATATAATGCTTGACAAATTTAGTACATCTAGCATTGCTTTGATTCTAATTGTACTTTGCTACTTGATTTTCAAAACTGATTGCGATAAAATTTTAAATTCATCCTATAGGGTTTTTTCATCTTTATACCAAAACATTGGAGAATTCCACTAGATGTCAAATTTCTAGTAAACCAGACTTGCTCAATTCAGTAGAGGATTCCTAACCAAATGCTAAAAATGCACGATCGCCACTCAAACATATTATGATTATAACGATAGCTTGACAAAGATGTGTAAGTGTAACATTGTACATAATTTCGTGGTAAACATAACTATAAAATTTTAGGACGAAGTTTACCTTAGTCGATACATGAGAAGTGGAATAATGTAGTTTGGTTGTGTGTAGAGAAACCACTCCTAGACCAAAGCAATGGATTACGATACTATAAAAGAACCCTCTAAATACGGTCAACTTTTCCACGGTTGAAGCTTGGTGAATACACAACTCATGACTAAAACATTTGGATAGTGAATAAACAACGAAGATTCTACCATCAATTGGCATAAATGGCGAATGCATCAAAACCATGACCATTAATCTCCAAAACGCACCTCGTGAGCAAAAAGAGAACCAAGATATATATTCACATGGCGAATGTGTTCTTATTTTCTTGAATCGAGGTAGGAGAAGGAGATAAGCACCTTGGTCTTCTTGGCGGTGGTGGTGATCATTGCTGGTGAGGGAGGAGAGAGGCGCGGTGAGGATGATGGTGGTATGAGCGGCAATGGAGGATGGCGGTGCAGAGAAGCGAAGGGCGGGTGGGGGAGGTAGAGATGAGGAGGAGGAGGAGGAGGGAGGCGGTGTGTTGCAAGGGAGACGGCAAGGCAGGGGTGAGGGAGGCGAGTAGGCGCGGCAATGTGGCGAGGAGGTGGGAGGCGGAGCCAGCGGACGAGGAGGCGGCGTGAGGAGCCGACCTACGGTGAGGAAGTGAGGAGGAGAGGAGGGACCGCGGGAGGGGCGGTGAGGTAGGGTTGCAATTGGGAGCTGTCCTGTGACTGAGACTCAGAGAGTGAGAGTGAGCGATTTCGGCTTTGGCTTTTGGGGGCCGCGTGGGTGGGACGGCGGGCGGGAGATGTCCCACGCGTGAAAATTTCGGATATTCGTCGGTTATATCCGAATTTAATCCCGGATAGTTCCGAATAAATCGGATAACTGACCATCCGAATCCGTATCCGGTGAAATATATCCGAATCTGAATCGGGAAAAACATCCGGATATCCGAAAAATATCTGAATTTTACCCACATTTATTCGATCGGTCGAGAACTATCTGCTCCGTTTGCACCCCTAAAGAGTAGTACAAAAATTTGAAGTACAAATTATAAGATGCAGAAAATAAAATAGAAATTGATAGAACAAGTAAAAAGGTAAGATATAATTAAAATAAAAACCGTAACGTACAATGTATTTTTTTTTTGTGAAGAGGAACCCTACAGTATAATTATATCAAAATATAATGTTTAAGAATTATAAAATAGATTGAATAAATTTTAGGTAAAGGAAAATAATAGAAAATATAGTAAAAATAGGAATTATTAGGTCAATAATATTTCACCTTCCTAATTTCTACTTTTTCTCGTAACTTCATATATGCACAATTTCATTGTTTGTAACTTTCACGAATTGTTTCTTATAGATTTTCAAACTGTCATATCTTGCCTCTTTAGCGAAAAATTTTGCTGTATTTTTTTAAAAATAATATTTAGTTGTTTTCTTATTTTATTAGTCTATTTTTGCCGATTTTTCATTTTGTATGCTTTGGAATTAGTGTTGACTTGGATAAAATTCAAACAGGCTTGCCTAGCCCAATGTGGTTGGTCTGCTAAATGCTTGTTGGTCCTAATGCAAATGTCTCTATTGGGCCTTGATGGATTCTTTTCCTGACATCATTGCTAGGTCCAGGCCCAGATGTATCAGTTTTCCGAGGCATAATGGTGCAGTTTATTTGTTCCAAAATTGCTTCCAAAGACACAATTATTTCTTTTTGTGTTATTTTCTTTTGGCCTTTTGGGGCCGAGCAAAGACAGTTTCAGATTGCAACAAGCTTTGCAACTGTAAGCTCTCCGGCTTCAGTTTTTTCATCCATGAAAAATTAAAGATTTACAAGTCAAACATGTCTAGTAGTAGTACAAGACCTGAACTCTCAATGCTAGTAATTCCACATTTACACGTACAAAAAGAAAATTAGAACACGATCATCGGATACACCTTATATATACTGCTTGAAAAACTTGCCCCAATGAGCAAGGACTGTACTGTCATACAACATACACTCTTCTTGAGACGCTGGTGCCATATGAACAACTCAATTTTGTCTCCTCTAGGCCAGATTTCTTTGTAGAGACGCCGTCAAGATCAACAATGAACACGTCTTGCGTGGCTCATGCCTAAGGTGTCGATGGCGAAGGGGACGATGGTGGTTTGAGGTCCGGATACTACATGGAATTGCAAATGCAGAAGGATGAGCATGGCATGATTTGCATTTGTTCATATGGCAATGAAGTTTCAGATGTATAGCTTACATTTGGATAAGGTGAAAGTGGCCTGGGAGATGCAGGAGGCGATTCTGTGCTGGCTTCTGCTAGTGGTGCCGAGTTGACTGCTGCGGGGGATTCAGTTGGTGTGGTATCCGCCTTCACCTCGGTTTTATTCTCCACAGCCGGTGGCGAAGGGCTGGACAGTGGTTTGAGATCCGGATACTGAATTGTAAATGCAGAATGATAATCATGGCATGATTTTCAGGTTCACTTGTGAATGGCATTGCATTGGAGTATAGATGTATTACTTACATTTGCATAAGGTGAAAGAGGTCTGGACGTTTCAGGAGGCGATTCTGTGCTGGCTTCTGCTGCTGGTGCAGCAGTTGCTGTGGCAGCAGCTGGAGTTGCTTCTGTTGGTGCTGGTTGGCTCTTAGAATCACCAGATGAAGGTAGCAGAGCTTGCCCAATTTCCTGTAGATAACAATAAGGAGTTTTGCTAAACAACCAACATTTCCTATGCAAAACAATGAAAGTGTGCTCAAGTTCTGAAGAAAGGCATTTCAAACTCTTATTCACGTAGGACATGATTTCTGAAGGTTCAATTTTAAGTCGTTGGCCTGGCAGCGTTGAGATGTGAAAATGTGCATATGGCATACCTCTTCAAGGAAAGCTTGCTAAGATGTTGGCTAGGATGCACGGACATGGACACGCGTGTCAGACACGACACGTATCGGACACGGGATTCGCCATCAATAACAATAACAATAATAATAATAATAATAATATATGCATATGTATTATTGAATGCATATCCACAAGGGTGGAACCAACAAAGTCTAACAGCACTAGTGAGATATTTCAGCACTCAGCTCATATAGTCACATGTATACAAGAAACAACTGAAACAACTTACACTCAGACACTCACCGAGCTGAGCGGCGTCGAGTGTCGGGTGGCCTCTGGAGGGAGAAGAAGCAGCAGAGTGGCGTCGGGTCGTCGGGAGAAGCTTGGGGCTGTAGCTGGCGTCGAAGGGGAGAAGCTCGGGGCTGCAGGCAGCGTCGAAGAAGGGGAGAAGAAGCAGAGCGGTGCCAGGTCGTCAGGAGCACGGAAGGGGCGGCGTCCAGAGCAAGGAAGAAGCCAGTGGCCATCGGGAGCCGCCGGATCTGGCGATGGCGACAATGGGGAGAAGAAGCCGGTGGCCGTCGGGAGCCGTCGGATCTGGCATCGAAGGGGAGAAGAAGCCAGTGGCCGTCGAGAGCCGCCGGATCTGGCGATGGCGACGAAGGGGAGAAGAAGTCGGTGGTCGTCGGGAGTCGCTGGATCCGGCGCCGAAGGGGAGACGCAGCAGGGGCGGCGGGCGCTGTCGGGGCTCAGGACTGTGGTGGCGTCGAAGGTATGCCTCTGGACTCTGCAACAGCTCGGGTAGCCTAGTGATGGTGATGGAATGGGCTGGTACCATTTTGGGCCGAATTGAATGGGCCTAAGTGTTCGATACGTGTCTTATATGCATCCGATATGTGTCCGATTTTATTTTTGTTTTTTTTCACACGTTGCAATTTCCGACACGCCTGGAATACGTGTTCGAGCCGTGTCGGAGACGTGTCCGTGTCCGACACGGACTCGACACCTTGCAGCCGTGTCCGTGCTTCCGAGGATGTGGGTATACATGAACCAGCAAAACAACCTGCTAAATGCCATATAAATTTTCTTATATTTCTTCACCATTTTTAGTTGCACTATATGCATCTTGCTCACCATACCAATAGGAAAACATGATATTCAGAATCAGTTGTATCTGATACAGTAATATGAATAGTTGGCAACTAGGTTGTGGTTGGTTTCTGGGAAAGGCTATTAAGGACGGGAAAGTTTGAACACTTTTTGCCTTTTGTTTCATACAATCTTGAGAAATAATGTTTCTAATTACAATAATAACACTCAATCATCACTAGTGCAAATCGTCCATAAACACTGAGCCAGAGTACATCAGCCAGAAAAGGAACCAATAGCTAGACCAGGTGATTTTTCAAAAACTCTAGTCCAACTCAATAGATGCATGCTTCTTGCTGTTGGTTTTTGACATTCTTGAAACATCCAACGAAAACATACTAGCTAAGAAAGAAATGAAAAGTACAAAGATAAGGCATAGGCGCATAGCTACACCAGTTATTTATTTGGTTTTAGTCTGTGGAGTTTATTTTCTAGGACGTGCCTGCTGAGCACCTAGGATGCACGGACACGGACACGGACATGCGTGTCGGACACGACACGTATCGGATACGGGATTCGCCATTTTCTAAAAAAATAGCGACACAGGGACATGGCTGTATATATATAATAATAATAACATTACATGATTACACTTTCCAATTTTCCATAATCCATGCATATCCACAAGGGTGGAACCAACAAGCAACAATCATTCAATCAACAAAGTGACCAGCACTACAAGTCTACAAGTGACCAAGGTGGCCGGCTCGGTCTCTTGGCGGCCAGAGGCCGAGCCGGCCATAGGAGGTGTGGGTCGGCTGGGTGCGAGAGAGCAGGGTTGCGCCAGGGAACCAGGAGCGGAGCCAAGGAGGCGCACGATGCTGAGCCAAGGCCGAAGGCGGGAGCTAGCAGGGGCGAACGAGCACCGGCGGCGACCGCGTGGAGCGGCGTGAGCCGGGCCAGGGAAGGGCACGGGGTCGACGAGCCGAGAGGAGGCGGTGGGCCAGTAGACCCAGGCGGCGGTGGCGTACCAACTGCTACAAGCGGCGGCGCCAAGAAGAAGGCGCCAGGAGGAGGGGCGCCGTGAGCCCATGGCGAAAGCACCGACCGGAGCAAGAGGAACCATGGAGAACCACCGGCGCAGGGAAAGGAGCCGGCAGCGGCAGCACTGGAAGAAGCCGAGCGGCGTCGGGATCCGCCGGTTGCTGTCGAGAACGCCGAATCTGGCGATGGCGACACAATAGGGCGGGCAGGCGCTGAGCACTCAACTAAACTATAAATTAACTGATTCATGCATGGCCATACTTTCTATGAGAAGTGAACATGAATCTATTAATCAATATCACATTTAACACTAAATATTCAAGAAGATGGCTAGCTACCTTAATTTCATCAACAAGCTCCTTTGGAGCAACCTTTTTGTTGAAGAAGTCATCAATCTGTTGTAGGGTGTTCTTTCGGTCCTGTGAGAAGCACAAATAGGTATAAAAGTTGGTCGTAGAAAAGCTTCTTCGGTCTAAAGGAACAAAGTTGTTCACATCTCTTAAGTCCATTGAGAAGAGAAGAATGAAATACGCACCTCAGCATACAAGAGCTTGCTTGTCACCAGCTGGATAATAGCAGCTGACCCTAAAAACTGGAGCACAGTCTCTATCTGCAGCATAGATCATACATGATTTGTACGAAAACAGAAGCAGCTCCTAAAGACATGAAAACACTTGTATTACTAACCTCTGTGTAGGCAAGTAATCCCAAACCAGTGGCTGCAGCAAGACCAATTGTGACAGGCAAACCATCTGAACCATCCTGAAAGTTTACACATCATAGTCAGCATTGAACAGTCACATAAATTTGAATCAAGGAAAGCATGGCATCGAGATCATATAACACAAAGAAATTAAATATAAATGAAGTGAGTTAGATGCAAAAGGTCATGTTGATAACTCACCCCAAATAGATCGCTGAAGTCGAAACTGAATCCCTTCTTAGGAGTAGTCCAGGGAAGATTACTGCTCTGCAGTAGAATTCACTAGCAAATGGTGACATTTTGTTGAATGAATATAAATGCAAGTTCGCGGTGAAATCAATCCAGGTAGAGCGTAAATACCAGCCATCCTTGACGTCCTTCAGCACCCTCCTTCACCGCGAAAGCAGCTTTGTAACCATTGGCTGTGACAAGCTCAGAAACTAGCTCAGACTTCCCATCAAACCTGGTTTCCATATTATTCACGTAAGTGTTTGCAAGGACAAAGAAATTGAATTGTGTTCTGGTGACGGAAGAATGACAAGTCAACCATTCTTTGCAAATTTCTTGTGATAAGCATGAGCTCATTCTTCATCAGAATAGAAATGTTGATAATTCTGAGCATATCACATTGCTCAGTGTTCCTTTTCAAAGACAACAATGTAGGATTAAATATGTGCGGCCTCTTCACGGAGCATTGGAACTGAAATATCCATTCTTAAAATGATGACACTGCAATTGCAGTACCTATTTACCTACCAAAATTCCATTCCAATAAATCATCAGTGTTCGAATTCTAGCTATCTACAACATTTACATTTATCCAGTAAACTAAGAACGGTTTCGGTTTTTCCTGGATGTAAACCAAACCATCTTTTCTCCTTTTCTCCAATGACTTATTTTTCACTCTTCTATCTGTGACATCTTGATCAACATCCAATGTATTACAAGAATAAACTCCTCCGACACAATATAGAAGCATTAGCTAGGTGCTGATTACTGACTGCTGGCAGCATCATTATCCATAAGTGAATGAGCACGTGTAGAGTATCAGAGATACAGGACTGAACCAAAAACCTGTGAGGATTTAAGCAACTACCTAGTTCTTTGGACTTTAGTCTTTGATCGGCAAAAAACGTGGGAAACGGATTATAATTTTCCAGTTATCTTTTCATTTTCAGAACTTAACACAACACTATTCCCTCGACTAGCTATCTGCTATAAAATGCAGAAAAATTGGTTTTCTTTTTCCTGATATGAACCCAGACCATAGGCTAACTAGTTAACACAGAAAATAACCAAACACATTGCAATTACCAAACAAAAAAACTTGAGGCCCTCACTTGTCAAGGATGATCAAGGTGGTGTTCTCGGGGTCCTTAAACCGCAGCGCGAGCTTCTTCAAGAATCCGTTCTTGTCCTCGCCGTCGTACGGCACGGCCACCGCCTTCTTCTTGGCCTCCCGGAGGTCCGCCGAGCCGACCTCCCGGGCGTCCTTGAGCGGCCTGATGTCGACGAGCTGCGCGTCGGGCTCCTCGAGCAGCCTCCGGTACGCGGCGCTCGCGGACACGACGCCATAAGGCTTGGAGGCACCGCCGAGCAGCTGCGAGATGACCAGCGGGAGTGCGACCGCGGCAACGCCGGCGGCGGCGACGAGCGGGTTCTGCATGACGAAGTCCACGAGTCCGTCGAGGCCGAGGTCCGGGAGGGCGAGCTCGAACCCCCCGCCGCCTCCGCCCCCGCCCCCGCCCCCGCCCCCGCCGGAGTCGGCCGACAGCCGCAGTGTCTCCTCGTAGGAGAGCGGCGCGGCGAGGGCGCCGCCGCCATGCGCGAGGCCGAAGAGGCCCGCGAGGCCTACGCGGAGGAGGTGGCCCTGTAGGAGGCTTCTCGGGAGGGGCGCCTCCCTTGGCCTCCGGGCGCGGGCGCGCGGGGAGGTAAGCGGCGTTGGCGCGGCGGAGGAGAGGATGACGGCCATGGCATAACGGGTGGCCTGGCCTCCGGCGATGTCGGCGGGAGCGGTGGCGCGGGGTTTACGAGGCGGAGACAAGTAGTGGCACGGAGGAGCGAGTCCGGGGGAGATGAGGAAGGGGGCGAGCTGGGAGGGGGCAGCCAGTGGGAGGGCGACACGTGGATAAAAGAGATCAGAGGTCACGATTTTTCGTGGCTAATAGCTGTAGACTCGTATCGATCGCTTTCTGCTAGCAGTGCCAGTGGGAGTGTAGTACGCGATGGCAACTGCAGAAACTTTTGCTTATCTAGCACGTATTTATTATCGTATTAACAAAAATAACCATCGTATGGAGGCCATGCGCCAAAATGTTGGCGCACGATCATCATGCGCCAGCTGCGCCACGCCGTCATGTGCCCGCCCCGTCCGCCACCTGACACAGCTGGCCCCACCACTACACGGCTGGTGCACGGTGGCCATGCGCCAGCCATTAGGCCCGCGGTTAGGATGTAAGTTAGGGTGTTAATCGTAGGTTAGTTAGGTAATTAATTAGGTTAGTTAGTTATGTTCGAAATTTGAAGGAATTTTAAAATATAGTAATTGAGTTCAAAAAATTATGAATTTTTTTGTGGAGCCTCCTGACAATATGTACTTGCTTGTGTAAAATTTTCATAATTTTATTCATTCAGATTCTTTATCGCAACTTTGTATAAGTGTCATGTTCGTATGAATTAATAAACGTCCGTACCATGTGTTGATTGTAGGAAGATTTGAACTAGACCCTCCCTCTATTTTGGCCTCCATTTGCCATGTGTTGATTATGGGAGGATTTGAACCAGGCCCTCCCTCCATTTGCCATATTTTATCCACCGAAAGCATCAATCAGTCGTTATCCATCTCATCCATCGAATCCATGTCCGCCGATATAGCTTAATTAGCGCGGGATAAGGATTTACTTTGATGCTTGTGGCTATAAATTCCTTTCAGCGTTTCATTTCGCGCTCGCTCGCTCTTCTGCTCATTCATTTTATTTTGTGCTCGCTCGCTCGCTCGCTCTTTGGCTCATTCATTTTATTTCGCGCTCGCTCGCTCGATCTTCTACTCATTCATTTCATTCTGCGCTCGAAGTCCAATTAGGTACAATATCTTATATATCATTACGTTTATTCCATATTTTCCATTGGAGACACCAATTTAGGAATTTTATATAATTATTAGAGCTTCGAAGTCATTTTTGTCACTGAATTAGATATTCATTTGGGAAATATAATGAGATGTATTTTCTCTGTTAGAATGTGCAATTCTTTTTGCCTTTTCGGAAACTTTGTATACAATAACCAGAGTACTTGCTAGCCTCATAGAATTAAGTTTCTAAAAGGTATAATATCGTATCTACAGCTAAAATGTCTACATATCCAACGAAAACATGCGCGTGTGTTTTTACGAGATTCTGTTGATCCAACCTAGCTTAGTGTCATGCTTTTGATATTGCAATTAGCAGCTGCAAATTGCAAATGATTCCCAAAAAAGGTCCAAGCTATTCTACGAGTTGTCTGATCTCTCATTTTTAAACTCAAAAGGTCTATCTACGTTCTATAAATTGATTGTCATATGCTAAGTTCCACTCCAGCTAAAATATGGAACAAACGTTATTAATAAATCGTTATAGCGGTAGTAATTAATTAATTAAGTAGTATACGTTATTTACAGTGTTTATTAGTTATGAAATAATTAGTAGTAATTAATTAATTAAGTAGTGTACATTAATTTATAGTGTTAGGTAAAGCGAAATCAAATAATAAGAAATGCATTCATCGAAGAACAGAGGAGCATAATCTAATTAAGCTAGCTTATCATGTAGCTTATCAACCCAGAAAATCTACTCTGCAATTAATTTACAATCTTTTATGTTCATTAGCCACCATCTCACTAATGTTCCCTCTATTCTATGTGTTGCAAGCCATGTCTCTACCAGAGCTACTAGAAGAATTCTACGATAAGGACCACCGATGCAAACGTGGCTCACCACGACACGAATGGCCCTCGCTCTGGCGCCAGGCGGAGGGGCTGGCTGGCGTTGGATGATCGCTACGTCCCGATCCTCTGGGACACGGGCTTGTTGCCCTTTGCGAGGATGGTCTCCGTCAGACGCTAGTTCACCCTAGACGGCAGCTTGCTATCCGCACTTGTCGACAGGTGGAGGCCCGAGATGCACACCTTCCACTTTCGGTGGGGTGAGATGACGATCACCCTACTGGGGCGTCTCGTTCTTGGTAGTCTCGGTCCCGGTGTGCCGCTTATTCAGGCCCTCCGAGTGTGGACTGGAAGGCCAGGCTGGAGCAGCGGTTTGGCCAACCTCTCCCGGAGGGTGCACGTAACGTCCCCCGGGCTTGCCTGAGGCAACTCAGCGAATGCCCGCAGGGTGCACCTAACGAGATCGTTAGGACACACCTCGTTGCTTACCTTCTCTGCTCTTTGGTTGGGTCATGTTTCCAACCACAAAGGGTGATTTTTGAACCCGACTTCATCGCGTCGCCGAGTCTTTGGTTGGCGTGAAATTTGGCCGATCTTTCGAGTACAACCGGGATCACCGTCCTTTGCGCCACATCTAGGGGTTGTGTGGCGCCATGTGTGAGAGCTGCCGGTACCAACTCGTCGTCTACTACGTGCTCTGCGGTGTGGAGTTGGGAGCACTTCCTGTTGGCGGCCGACCATCGAGACAATGGCGCGCCCGCCCTCTCCCACATGACCACATAGACGCGCCCACCATGGGCTTCGGTGGCTTCTTTGCCGTCTGTCATCTTTGGGCAGAAGACCGACGAGGTGCTACTCGTTGTACCACAATGAGTTTGAGTCGTTGCACGAGAGCGACATCTTCTGGTGTCCATGGCATGGTAATTTTCTGCTCGCGGTTGCGCCGCACGGGCTGTCTGCGCAATGCGTCATGGATGCATTACTGTGGACGATGACCTACCACCTGGTGTTCTCACATATGGTGGAGCCTTTCTTGCCGTATGTGCGTAATCTGACGATTTGGTCGATACTAGCTCATGCCCCGAGCAGCGGGCCTCGAGTGAGTCGTACACCTGTGAGTCAAACTTCATCCAAGTAATTTTTGCAGTCCTTACGTCTTCTTTTGTAACATTAATCTTTCCGGAAATGCCGGCAATCGAGGTCGGGTGGGCATATTCAGGACTGCCTAATGCACCAGCAGCAGTGGATTGCGACATGGATGAACAGGCTGCATGTGGATGTCTAGAATGAGCCGCGCCCTTACGACCCTGAGTTGTACGGTGCGTAAATGGAGTGGTACGTGCCACGAACGCGCGCAAGACTCACCATTCCTCCTCCGGAGTGCGCGGAGGAGGTGACATATCTGACGCACCAAGAGAGCCTCTGCGCCGCGTCGACCAAATCCGGCGGTAACCGTGACATAGCGACCTTGTCGACACTTACAACCTCTGGTTCGTAGTTTCGTTAACAACATTTGTACTTTTTGTTAATGAACCTATTACGTATGTCACTATAGTTCGAGCGAAGGCCGCATCCAGAGCCTTGAGCGAGACGGCGCCTAACTTCGGCCAGATAGAACCCCGGTGGTATATAAAAAAGTTTTGAAGCACATCTCGGGGGAGATAAAGAAGATAATAAAGAACTTGAGCTATAGTCGTTCGAGGGACGACGTCCTGCGCATCGGGCACGAAGTGGGGGGGCCGTGCTCACCCGCTAGGTCACCACGACCTAGCGAGTCCGGCAGGCATCGTAGCGTTCCCCGTCGGTCTTCCGCGGGCCAGGTCGCTGCGGAGGTAAGTCACTATGTACAAATTTACATTTAGTTTTTTTAGTTATGCCTTACGTTCCGCTAACATCATGTCGTTCTCTCGCCGTAGGTCCGTCGGGATCAATCACTTATGTCGTCTGGACCCGGTACATAGACTGGCGCTCCCCCTCGGTTATCTGCACTGCATATCTGGGAGGTACGAGGTTCTTAGTTTACGTCCAGAGTGTTTATTTGTACTAACATCGTTCCGTCTTGCAACCTTCAGTTGCCCGTGGGGGTGACGGCCGCGGGGGTGACGGCCGTAGGGGTGATGGCCAGTTCACGTCGACCGATGACGATGATACGGGCCTCCCAGCTCTTGCCAGGGAGCAGTACACGATGCTAGGGCACGGACAATGGCAGCTAGGGTTTCTAGCGTACGCAGGGCAAAGCTCCTCTGGGTTCGCTGCCGCACCGCACGTTCAAGGGCAGATGTCCTCTGGGTTCGGTACCCCACAGTTCATTCCAGGCCAGAGCTCCTCAGGGTATGCGGGAACCCCATACGTCGGGGGCCCGAGCTCATCCGCACAGCCAGAGTTGCAGGAATCGTACCCACAGAGTGGTTTTCTTGCCTCCGTCGTCGATGAATTCCTCGGAGGTGTCCCAGAGGTTGGCATGGCTCAGCAGGATGACATGTTCGCCTATCAGACTGGTCCACCTCCGCCTCAACAGTCTCCATACCCCGTCCGAACCGACACACGTTCTCCGGACCGGTGGATATACTCCACGGGTCATGCTCGGCGCAAAACAAGGCCGTGCACGCGGACGTAGCAGCAGCAAGCAAAGAGTAGTGACTCAAACGAGTGAGCCATATAGTATCGCGTGTTGTGTGATTTTGTTTTACTATATTTGTACACGTATTTTGGTTGTTACGTGTGTATTCGAGCGCCATATTGTATATCGACATCTCCAATAGAGTTGCATTGCTATTTTTTTATACATTCCAAGTCACACGAAATCATGAAACCCTAATTTTCGATACCTAAAATCAAAATTTTCGTAACGTAAATCCTAAATTTTCGAGATAATACCAGAACACATACAAAATTGCCACAACATTACACAATTAAGTGAACTACGTGAGGAGAGCCTTCAAAATAAAATAGACCGTGTGTGTGTAGAGATATATATTCTTTGCTTTTCTGATCGCCCGTTATGTGCTTCCACCTTGTCACACTTCTTACTGTGTTGCTTTTCTAATTGTTGTCATATCAGCATTTTCCATCCTTCTAGGGACATATGGACAATAACGTCATTCTTTGCTTGTCTTATCGAAGGTTCCATTGTTTTAGAAAATGCCTGTGAACTTCATTGCTTGTCTTATCAACATAATTTAGTGGATTGTCAAGTGGATAAAATCAACAAAGCTCCCGCATCACATACACAGGTCATATAGAAGTGTACTTCATAAATGATTCAAAGCGAATTTCCAAATAAACCAGTAGTGCAACCAAAAATAAATATAGAACTCAAAATAATGCGTACGGAAACAAATGCTCACAGGCACACATTCATTTCAAGTTTAGGACTTCCCATGTCCCAACACTGAACTACATTTCAAGTTTAGCTCTTGTATGACATAGTCCTTTGAGAGCATAGAAGTATTTCTCTTTTCCAACACAGAGAGAATGTAACACTGATCAATGACTATTCAAATTTGCCCCATAAGTGTGCACTGGGTTTATTTATCAGTTTAGTGTGGATGATGTTCTTTATCTTGTATTATGCGATAGGCTAGATAACGTTGTGCATGAACCAACCGAGAGAAATACGTGGCATGCAGACCATATAACGATGTACCGTAACCTCCGACTCATGTGCGTTTTGAAGGCTACGGTACATCGTCATATGATCTGCACGCCACGCATTTCCCTCAGCTGGTCATGCACAACCTTATCTAGCATATCGTATAATACATATCATCCACGACAAAGAGTGTCCTATTTAACGATGTGTGCTAGTAGTCTCCACGGTGCCATAGCGAGTACCCCTTGTCTCGGGGCTGCCCACGGTGGCGGTGAGTGTAGAAGTTGGCGCTTCTGCAACATCCTCGTGTAGAAGTTTGCCGAAGAGTTGGGTATCGTAGAATTTGACGTTGTATATAACAAATAAGGCGGAAAAACATTACATTACTAATTACAACTAATTAATTACCACTAAACTAATTCATTACTAGTCAACTAACTAATTACCACTAATTAATTACCCCTAAACTATCTAATTATGACTAGCTGACTAAGACTGACTAATTACGACTACGGTAATAACGGCAAAAGCATAACACAAATTACCCGCCTTCGGAGGAAGTAATCAATCGACTTTTGGAAGTAATCAATCAAATTTTGAGAAGCGACGAAGCAACAAAATAGTTAACCTCCCAATAAAATTAGTTATGTTACGTTCTTTGAGTTCTTAGCGACGAGCGCAAGAATGAGAATCGAAACGCAATTGAGATGAGCGAAGAGCGAGTGCCAGAGTTTGGTATTTATAGCCGAGCGGAGAAAGAGTCGCGGCGTTGGCGCCGGGAATTTCGTAAGCATTGGCGACGGAATTTCTGGATGAGGCGACAGATGTGCGGAGGAGGAAGGAGGGACGGTGGAAAAGATGGTCACCATGAGATTTTTTAATTCTCCGCCGGTGCGTGGCGGGTGTAGCGGGCGGGAGGGAGGACCGGAGGGGGGCGCGAGTCGAGGTGTTTTGGCTAACCTACCCTAACTAACTAATTAACCCTATTGTTTTGGCTGGCACATGGTGGCTATGCGCCAGCAGACACTAAACTAAATTTTTGACAATGTAGCTTTTTTTATACATCACATGAAATCATGAAACCTAAATTCGAAATTTTCGTGACCTAAATCGTAAATTTTCGAGACAATACCAGAATACATATAAAATTGCTGAAACATTACACAATCAAGTCCACTGCGTGAGGACCCTTCAAAATAAAATTCATAATTTTTTGAGCTCATTTTCTACGTTTATGGATTCATACGAACATGACACTTATACGAAATAGCGATAACAATTATGAATGAATAAAATTATGAAAGATTTACACAAGAAAGTACACAGTGTTCAAAGGCTCCACAAAAAATTTCATATTTTTTTGAACTCATTTGCTATATTATAAAATTCCTTCAAATTCAAATTTCATACCATAACTAATTAACCTAACCCTAATCGCGCACAGTAATCATGACTTGCAGTGGCTGGCGCGGGGTGGCCATGTGCCCACGGCGCTGGGACATGGCCACCGCACGACGCCAACAAGAATGAGGTGGTGGCAGAGGGCGCGGGGAGCGATGCCACAACAGCGTCGTGGCTGAACGATAGCCACCCGCGCCGCGGGTGGCGTGTCGGGCAGCAAAGAAGATCGCACACGGTGACCATGCGTCAGCGTTGCTATTTTTGCAAATACACTTCGTATACGATCAAAACTGTAAATACGCATCGCAGACTGGATGTATCGGCCAAAAATTCGGCAACTACACACGCACGTACATGTACGGTGGTGTAGCACGTCGTCGTTCAGGTGTGTTTGGTTGCTTGTATGTGCCAGTTTGATCCAAATGTTATTCAGGCTAAACTTAATCAGGCTGAGTGGATGTAATGATGATTTATTTAGTTGCTGTTTCTGTTGAGCCAGGTTGTGCTGAGATGTTGTTTGGTTGCATGTATCTGATGTGGGAGAAGGTGAATAGACTCACGCGCTGACCAGCCTACATGCGCTCAGCCTGGTTGAGGAGAGAAGCTTGAATCGAGCGTTTCTCTCGAGCATGACCCAAGAGGGAATCTTGCATCCACTCAGCCAGACTCACCCACCCAACCAGGCAACCAAACACCCAAAAACTTGCATCTACTCATGCGAGTCAACCATATGTAGACAACCAAACACACCCTCAGAGTTTTTTGGCCGCTTTGCACCGCTAGTGTTTTGAATGGCAAAACTAGTTCTCTCTGAAACATTTATACAAACATCACCGCTAATTAGCGCGGACACGTCATGTAGCGAATTTGGCTCTCAGGGTTTGGTTTTAGCGAATCCGGTCTTAGGGGCATGGATTTGGCTAGTTCAGCCTCTAGGGGCACGATTTTGGCTAGTCTCACCCCAGGGGTGTGACACTACCAGGTCTGGCTCCCCATAGGCACGGTTTTGGCCTTGGCCGGCCCTCAAGGGCACGATAGCCCCCGTGTGATTTTTAAAAACTAAAATCCTGCTTTTGGCTGTCCCTGGATTCTCACTGCCCTCATATGCACGAAAAACCCGGCGGGTCGCATGTGCATAAAACCAGAAGATTTCATCCTACCGCTTCGCGATCGGCCTTCGCACGGCTATAAAATCCAGCGAGGTGCTCTCATTCCCCCCTCCCACCCCCACACTAGAACCATTCCACTCTATGTAGAGAGAGATGATCGATCGAGTGAGAGGTAGTGTGATCGGCCGAAATTAGTTCCAATTTCTATGCTGATTTGCGGGTGTTTAGAGAAGTGTTTAGCGATCGTTTTAGTAGAGTTTGTTCGACATTAAGTGCAGACCTTCTAGAGGGGGTAATTTTTCTCATATACACTATGTTTATGAACTGTGTAGTTAGTGTTAAAGTATTTAGTCGTAATTAATTAGTCGTAGTTAGTTAATCATAATTATTTAATCGTAATTGAAATAATTTTAATTAATTAGTCTCATTTTATTTTACAAATTAGTTAATTGCATTTAATGAAGTCGTAACTAATTGGTTGTAGTTAGTTACTCGTAATTTTTCACTCACAGTTAGTTAGTCGTAATTAATTACTCGTAGTTTATTAGTCATCATTAAAAATCATAACTAAAATAGTCATATTTAATTAATGTAATAATTTAGTCGTAATTAATTAGGCTTCATTTAATAATATTAATTAATTAGTCGACAATTAGAAAGTCGTAGTTAGTTAGTATTAATTAAAATAGTCATAATTAATTAGCCCTAATTAATTAGGCTAAATTAAATAGTACTAACTAATTAGCCCTAATTATGTAATGGTAGTTAATTGGCCATAATAAATTAGTCATAATTTATTTGTCCCCAATTGTTTATCGTAATTAATTAAATGTAATTAATTAGGCTACATTAAGTACTATTAATTATTTATTCATAATTAATTAGGCTTAATGAAAAAAGCGTAGTTAGTTGTCTTAATTAAAATAGTTATAATTAATAAACCATACCTAATTAGTCGTAATTAATTAGGTTAATTGTGGATATCATGGGGATATGCCCATGATCTTAGGATGATGAAACAATTGGCAATGGTGCTTTTGGTTTGAAGTTTCACGCGTTTTCGACAAAGTTTCAGATCTGTCAGGTCAGCGGCGGTCTGACCGGCTTTTGTGCTGAATGTTGATTTAAGTGGTGATTTGATTTTGGGATAGGTCATATCCATATTTGTTAATGCTTATGTGTTGCATGTTGCATGTTTTGGCTAACGTGGGTCAAGTTGTGAAGAACTTATTCCCGGATTCGTGTTTGCTTGTCTATTGTTGTGCAGGTGGCTTGCAGGTCAATGACGGTCAATGGCGAGGAGGATCGGGACTAAGCTTGGAGAGCTGAGGTCCAGAACGATAATGGATGCCGGGTGAGGTCAAGTGACTCAAGCGTGGCGCAGAATGGACATGGATGACCGAGCAGGCGATTTGGTGCGATGGTTGGATCAAGCGGCGCGAGTCGTTCAAGTGCTCGATGGTCTTGGTGGGATCCGGACGGGAGAGACTTGACGACATGGAGCCGTTGATCAACCTACGTGGCGAAGCGGTGAATGCTTCAGCGAGTTGGACTCGGTCTTGGAAAAGATCGAGAAGGGGTATTTTGGTAATTTTACCAAATACCGCCTTGGTGACCTTTTGACTAAGCCGCGGCGCGGGTCGGCGCATGGTGAAGCGGTTTAGATCAATCGACGATGAAGACGGCGCTTTGAGATGCGTGCGTGTGTGTTCTGTTGTTGTTGGGCCTTAACGGAAGCCCATTTGGTTTTTAGGGTTAGAGCTGCCCTATAAAAGGATCTGGAGATAGGTCTTCTAGGGTTGCTGCTGCTAAAAAAAAAAGTAGCCGGGGGCGTTTTTGGGTGTGGCGGCGCCCCCTCCTGAAAAAATGGTAGCGCCTGTAGAGAAAAAAAACGAGAGCTTGGCGGCGGCGGTGCGGCTTGTTGTTTACAGAAAGAAATGGCCATTGCCTCTAGAAAAATGAGATCTACGTGTGGTACTGTTCCTCCGGGAAAATAGGCTTTGGCGGCTTGCATCTTATCTTTGTAGACAAGAGAGATCAAAAACTATTTGATGAATTCATGCTCGAGTCTTTATTCTCTGTCAATTCATTGCATCTTTGTCTCCATTCTTGGTCGCCATCTGTGGAATATTTTTTTTTTGCTTTAGTCGCCATCATGTCGCCTGTGAAATCGGATCGGCGTTTTGATTCTTCTTTGTCTTGCGGCGGTTCCCCTCTGTATCTTTGCTTTGTTGGCGGTTTGCGTCTCATCCGATTGAGTTTTTAATCTTATTTCTTGAGATGCAAAGGCCCGCACCGGCTGATTAATTCTTGATCGCCGGTTTTGCCTCTGTTTTGAGCGTTTTTCCCTGGGAGGCGCATTGAGTCTCATCAGTAGAACTAGAAAACTCATGGCGGCGCGTATCCAGGAGTAAAATCAGAAGAGACCTGTGTGGCGTATTTGGTGTGCCCGAAGAAACCGAGTCCTCAGTTGCGCTGTGAGCGGATGGTAGCCCGGAAAAACCGGGGCTTAGGGGCGGCGTGAGCCTCATGTAGGCAGAGAAATCTAGTAATCCGGCGGTTTGCTTTTGATTTGTGCTGCTTAATCTACTTGGTTTGCCTTCCTTGATTAATTTGCTCATTGATGCGGATAATTTGAAGTCTTTGTTGTTGCAAGTCCTTTTTGCTTTTGCCATCGATTAGTGTGATGCTTTGATTAGTTTATTTGCTTGGCTATTTGTATTAGTTTAATACTTGCTTCAGCTTTTTCTTGGACTTACTTGTTCACCGTAGAAACTAGTGTTCTTGAGGAACTTCTTGTGTGCGGTCTCCCGAGAAAAAAAAGCGAGGGTCTGATGGCGGCAGTTCTCGAGTTTAGTCCTGCGGTGCTAGAAAATGAAGTTGGGACTGGCGGCGCCCTGAGTGAACTCGAGAGAAACAAATCTCGTCGGCGGCTTTGTAGCGTTTTATTTGGTGCCTTTTTCTTTCTTTGCGTGGTGTTCTTTGGATTGTCCTTTCATTTGCTTTCGGACATCGATTCTTCTTTGTGGCGTTTCCTTGATGAATGAGGCGGTGGCTTGTAGTGTCATCTGTAGACCGAAGAAATTAAGGCCTTGTTGTTAATTCTTTGTTTGAATTGTTTCTTGCTTCACGCTTGTTGATTTGGATCTTTAATTGCCAGCAGTTTTGAGTTTGTTTAATGTTAGGGCTGCTGTTCCTCTGTGCTTGCTTGTCAGATCGTGTCTTGTGGATTGCTTTGGTCGTGCTAGTGTGTGCGTGTCAGATCTATGTGATTTGATCCGTGAGAGGATGCTTTGGATTTTGTGCATTCAGTTGTGATATGGTTTTAGTCTTTTGTGTCGGGGTTTGATCGGATTCAACACAGATCATCCGCTGTGCCTGTATATAGATCTTCATAGCTTTTATAGCTATTGGAGTGAAAGTAGTATTGAGTTCGATCGAGGTGAAAAATAGAGAAAGCGTCTATTCACCCCTCCCTCTAGTCGCCTTTCCGGTCCTACAATTGGTATCAGAGCAAAGTTTGCTCTTTTGTGATCTTAACTGATCTTTGAGCATAGTGACAGATATGAGGACTTGTGAGCGCTTCCTTGCATCTTGTCGTGGTTCTTTTACCAATGGTGTTGGCCGTAACAAAATATTTGAATGCATGTTAAGTCTAATGGCGATGGAGGAGGATTTCTCTTGTAATATTTGTGGCGAATCCTTTTGTTTTGATTATTCTAGTTTCAGGGATAAGTCGCTTTTAGAGCCCGAGGAGAAGAAGCCCAGTGGCGTATGTGCAGCAGCTTTTGAGGATGAACATGATGGAGAGGATTTTGATGATGAAGAGTATTTCGAGGATGATCATGATGATTCTTCTAAGGACGATCCCCTACTCAAGCTAAGCAAGGTGAGCAAAGAAAAACTCATTGATGGCTTGATTTCATATGAATACAAATTGCATGATCTTAGGAAGAAAATGAAAGTGCTAAAAAGAGAAAAGGGTGATTTGTCTCATGAGCTCACAAAATTGAAAATGTCCATGTGTGATTTTGATTCATTGCTTATAGACATGGATAATCTGAATAACTCTCTTGCATGCCTAAAATCTGAAAATGAATTATTGAGATCAAATGCTTCTATGCCATGTGATTCTTGTGTTGCCTTACATCATGAACTTGACAATGCTAAGTTAGAAATAGGCAATCTTAGATCTATGGCTAGAAATGATTGTGATTCTTGTGTAGGCATGCTTGCTGAAATTGAGAAGCTTAAATTGACTAATTCCATGCATCTTGAGCAATTAGAAAATGTTAGGGCTGAGATTATTGAAATTGAAGCTAGGCCTTGTAGCATGTGCTTAGAACATGAAAAATTGCTTAAGGATGGTTTAGTCTCTTGCAAGAATTGTGCTTGTTTAGAAACTGAAATTGATGCTTTGAACTGTATGCTTAATTCGAAAGCATCATTAATTTCTTGCACATCTTGCATTTCATTGAAGAGCGAGGTTGAGTCTTTGCGCGATGATATGAGCGCCAAGTCATGTGACTCTTGTATTTGCCTTCACTCCGAGATTGATGTTTTAAAGATCTCTCTTGCTTCTTTACATTCGGAGTTGAAGTCTTCTTGTGCCAAATGTGAGTCACTTGATGTTGGTTTTTGTGGCATCGCTTTGAATAGCTCTTCTTTGGTGAGTTCGACTCTTTCGGACTCTTCTTGTGTTGTCCAACGGATTTCAAAAGACAAATGTGTTTCTTTCTCAAATGGTACTAAATCTTCAAAAGAGAAGTACCATTGCACATTTTGTAAGAAGAATGGACACACTCTTGGGTTTTGCTTTCGCCGTTTGAAACATGAGCGTCGAGTGCGTCGTCGTACCTCTAGGAACACACATAGCCTTTCTCATGGCATGTGTGGGTCTAGTGTCGATACGAGGACGAGTCATGATGCTAGTTCTTCCAAGACTTCTTCTTTGAGCCATAATGGTGCTTCGTCCTCTCGGACCGTGTCTACTAGTAGACCTTTACACCATTGCTCATTTTGTGGGAAGAATGGACATCATGTAGATTTACTTTTGCGTGCAAAAGCAGATGCGTCGAGCTCATGCTTCTAAGTCTCCTAGTGGGCATAGTCTTTCTCATGACATGCACACTAAAGAGCCAAGCACAGAGACTCGATTTGTTGATGGCTTCTTTGATACCTTTTCTAGTGGTGTCGGACAGCACCATGGACATGGTTTGCATGGTTTTGGTTTTGGTCCACGAGCTGTCCTGAGGCAGGATTTCCGCCGTTTTCCAAGAGGTGGACCTCGTTTTGTTCATCGAGGTACACACCCACGGCGTGATTGTGTGAGTTCTTTTGATGCTTCTGTTGGTTCTCATCTTGGTGCTTTCAAGCAAGGACATCGCCGCTTTCCTAGAGATGGACCTCGTTTTCCTCATCGAGTTGTCCACTCGCGGTATGCCTTCAAGGTTGATGTTGGATCTTCTTGCATGGACCATCATTTGCATCATGCTAACTCACATAATGGTTCGACTGCCTCTGGTGGTGGTGTGTCCAAGGTTTGGGTTCCCAAGCATTCGCTCTCTAACCCTTCGGGACCCAAGACTCGGACACCTTGCCTTTCTCATGTGTAGGTACCAAGAACGCGGGTTGGAGAACATGGACTTAAAGATTCTGATCTTTTGCTTCATCACATGATCGGGACACTTGATGGTTCTCCACCTCAACAATGGCCTCCAAGAGGCATGTGCTTTCATGATTGGTGCTTTCACATGTTTGGTGAGCTATCTTGTACTTTCATGCATTTGCTTTCGTGATTATTCAATCTTGGCATGTTGTGCTTATCTTTGTGCTCACTTGTACCTTTTTGGCATGTGTTACTTCTTTGATATCCTTTATCGTGCATTTACCTTGTTTATATATCCATGTATTAAACTATTGTTCATTGCTTCCATGGGTGTATGAGCTTGGTCTTGTCTTCAAGAGCTTGTACTGATTTCATACATTTATCATATTGCTCTTGTTGATTTTTGTCTTATGTATCCACTTGTTCACTTGATATCCATGTTAGCATTCTTTATTCATGATTTGTTCTAACATGCTTTATGCTTACATGGTTATTGTGCTTTCTTGTTAATTGTGGATGCATGAGTCTTGCCATAGCTTTCACTAACATGTTTTATCTATGACTGTATATATGATGGGTGATATGCTATGTGCTTGTTTGCTTGCTCCTATGCCTTATTGTGGATTAAGGATAGTTTGAGCTTTATCATATCTTGGATAGCATGTGCTGAAATTGTCTTGTCTATCTCCTTACTCATGTCTTAAATTATTGATTATATGCTTTTATAGGTTTTGGATCAATTGTTGCTATCCTTGCTGGTCATGTGTCTTAGTACTGTTTCTTAAGACAATGTTTCACTAACCCAGTACCAAGGCATAGACTTCTTTTGTCTCTTTGGTGTAGTCTATTCAGATTGAGAAGGAGAACATGTAGTTCATGACTTCAAGCTGTTGGTTCTTCTTCATATGTGCCTTCAATGATGACTATCACTTCTCGGAGACGAAGGAATTTGAGATGAGGATGATGGGTGAGCGCAACTACCTTCTGAAGCTTCAAGGATTGGATCTTCATCCATCATGACTACATCTCACCTTAGCAAGGCGACTCAGGTTTGAGCTTCTATACCTTACTTTTATGTATGGTATCCCTAGTCTACCTTGCATTGCATCTGGTTCGTGTCAGGTGTTGGGTTTGTTGGGTTCAGGGTAGATAGGAGGCTCTATTCTAGCACGTGTCTTTTCTAGACACTCTTCTTATCCCGTGATTTTCTAGGATGCATTCTTCTCACAGCCTAGGTCGAGCTTGTCTCCCAATCACTAGTGTTAGCAGGTTTTTGAGTTGTCTGTAAGCTTTTTAGTGTTGGTGTTTCGCTCCCTAGCTTTTGAGTTGTTTGTCCTAGAGATCTTGTGGTGTTTGAAGTCTTTGTGCTAGTTTTTGTGGAGTCTAAGGCAAATTGGCAGATTTCCCCTCAAAGCTTTTTGACCCAACAAGTTTTGCCACCTTGAGATGCGAGTAAGGGATAATTTATCCCTATGGGTTGGTTTGAGGGGGAGTTGGTTCTTTTCGGAATTTTCTTAGTTCTTTTCTGAACCTTTTTTTGTTCATCTGAACTTTCCTTGTTCATGTGAACTTTTGTGAGGATCTTTTCTGATACCTTCTTCAAGTGGTATCTTCTTTGGATCTTTTTGATCCTTGTGATCTTTTTAGGCTTTTACATCTTTTGTGCATCTCATTGTATCATATTGCATACAAATGAAAAATCCAAAAAGATGCATTGTAATATAAGCTTTACCACTTCTGTCTTTTAATTGATGAAGCTTTGCTTATTACCCTCTTGAGCTTTAGTATTTCAATTCTTGCTCAAGATTGTGTCTAGTTCTTTGACTTGCTAGAATTATCATGCTTTCACATGTGCAGCAATGTCTTTGCTATATGAGCTAGAACTGTTAATTAACTTGAACTGAAAATTGCAATTTGTGGATCTTTTAGCTAGTTGCACAATTAGTGATCCTTTTGTGACTTTGGGCCTGTCAAAATTGCTTTGTTAGCTCTGGAATCTAGAATTGAACATCTTTGAGCTTTCAGTTCCTTAAAGAATCTAAAACAGCCTTTGTGCAAAATGAAAAATGATCTCTTTTGTGCGAAAAAACTAATCTCACCAATTCTTTCTCAAGAGACGGCTTGCCATTGTACTAGGCATGAGCTCAGGGGGAGTTTTGGATGACCTAGACCACTCTCTTAAGCTTTTGTTGCTTGGGATGGTCACAGTGAGGCTTGAGATCTAGCACATGGCTAAAAATGCAAATTGTTAAAATTGGTTGAAGCTTAGGAAGAGATTGTGGATGGCTCCTAGTCCAGGATCTTCTTTACTAAGATAGACATTTAATCAACTTGAATATTCATTGCAAATGAAAAATAGTTGAGAATTGAGTTTTTGACAAAAATTGAGCTAAATGATTCAATTCAGGACTTTTTGTCTCTAAGATGGTCTTTGCTAGCTTTTTGATCTCACAATGACATTCTGGCAAGGCCATTATCACTTTAGGATACCTGTTGTTGAACTTGCTAATTATGAAGCATTGCTTAATTTAATCCAACAACATGTGATATATTGAGCTCTTTAGCCTAGCTTTGCTATATATGTCTTAACATGATCTTGCTAGCTTTGTCAGACTTATTGTATCTTGAGTAATGGTAGAAATGCTAGCCTGTTCAATTAAGTAATCTCCAAAGCTTTTTTTACCTAAAAATTAAAAAAATCAAAACAAAAATGAAGCCACTCCATTGCATTTCATGCATGCTCTTTCTTTTGCTTCTTCCTTTCTTGTGCATTTGTCATCTCTGGATGAGAGGAAGGGATGATTCCTTGATGAATCCATTGTCAAAAGGGGAGAAGATATAGCGAAAATGTAATGTTAATAAAGAGCTTTTTGGTTATGGGGGAGTAGTTTTGTAAGGGGGAGAAATGGAGAAATTGAAATTTCATACTATCTCTTTTAAAATGATGATCATAGTGAGGGGGAGCATTCATATTGCATTCTTTTGGTCTTATTGCCTTTTCTGATTTTGAATTGCAAATCTTGAAGCCTCACAATGATCTAAGGTCAAATAGAACAATTGTTCTTTCATATGGACCTTAAGTGAGATTTTTGTCGATTCTCTGGAATTGGAAGCTTTTGTGCTTTCTTTTGCCTTATCTCACTTGTTTATGCTATTCTGAAGCCAGCTTGGTCATTTCCATTGCTTTCTCTTGCCAATGGACCAAGTTGTGCCTTTGTACGAAAACGTCGAGTACTTTACTTTTCAAACCACAAACTTACATTTTCTAAGAGATTGCCAATGTGTTCATCAAGGGGGAGATTGTGGATATCATGGGGATATACCCATGATCTTAGGATGATGAAACAATTGGCAATGGTGCTTTTGGTTTGAAGTTTCACGCGTTTTCGACAAAGTTTCAGATCTGTCAGGTCAGCGGCGGTCTGACTGGCTTTTGTGCTGAATGTTGATTTAAGTGGTGATTTGATTTTGGGATAGGTCATATTCATATTTGTTAATGCTTATGTGTTGCATGTTGCATGTTTTGGCTAACGTGGGTCAAGTTATGAAGAACTTGTTCCCGGATTCATGTTTGCTTGTCTATTGTTGTGCAGGTGGCTTGCAGGTCAATGACGGTCAACGGCGAGGAGGATCGGGACTAAGCTTGGAGAGCTGAGGTCCAGAACGATAATGGATGCCGGGTGAGGTCAAGTGACTCAAGCGTGGCGCAGAATGGACATGGATGACCGAACGGGCGGTTCGGTGCGACTGGTTGGATCAAGCGGCGCGGGAGTCGTTGCAAGTGCTCAGTGGTGCCGGTGGGATCCGGACGGGAGAGACTTGACGACATGGAGCCGTTGATCAACCTACACGTGGCGAAGCAGGCGATTGCTTCAATAGGATTGGACTCGGTCTTCAGAAAAGATCGAGAAGGGGTATTTTGGTAATTTTACCAAATACCGCCTTGGTGACCTTTTGACTAAGCCATGGCTGGTCGGCGCATGGTGAAGCGGTTTAGATCAATCGACGATGAAGACGGCGCTTTGAGATGCGTGCGTGTGTGTTCCGTTGTTGTTGGGCCTTAACGGAAGCCCATTTGGTTTTTAGGGTTAGAGCTGCCCTATAAAAGGATCTGGAGATAGGTCTTCTAGGGTTGCTGAAAAAAAAAAAGTAGCAAGGGGCATTTTGGGTGTGTGGCGCCCCTCTTGAAAAAAAAATGGTAGCGCCTGTAGAGAAAAAAAAAACGAGAGCTTGGCGGCGGCGGCGTGCAGCTTGTCGGTAGAAAGAAATGGCCGCTGCCTCTGGAAAAATGAGATCTCTGTGTGGCTGCCTGTTCCTCCCGGGAAAATAGGCTTTGGCGGCTTGCATCTTATGCTGTAGACAAGAGAGATCAAAAACTATTTGATGAATTCATGCTCAGGTCTTTATTCTCTGTCAATTCATTGCATCTTTGTCTCCATTCTTGGCTGCCATCTGTGGAATATTTTTTTTTTGCTTTAGCTGCCATCATGTCGCCCGTGAAATCAGATCAGCGTTTTGATTCTTGCTGTGCCGGCCGGTTCCCCTCTGTATCTTTGCTTTGACTAGCGGTTTGCAGTCTCATCCGATTGAGTTTTTAATCTTATTTACTGAGAGTCTGCAAAGGCCTGCACCGGCTTCATTAATTCTTGATCGCCGATTTTTGCCTCTGTTTTGAGCGTTTTTCCCTGGGAGGCGCATTGAGTCTCATCAGTAGCACTAGAAAACTCATGGCGGCGCGTATCCAGGAGTAAAATCAGAAGAGACCTGTGGCGGCGCACTGGTGTGCCCGAAGAAACCGAGTCCCTGGTTGCGCCTGTGAGCCCGAATGGTAGCCCGGAAAAACCGGGGCTTGGGGCGGCGCCTGTGAGCCTCATGTAGGCAGAGAAATCTAGTAATCCAGCGGTTTGCTTTTGATTTGTGCCTGCTTAATCTGCTTGGTTTGCCTTCCTTGATTCGGCTGCTCATTGATGCGGATAATCTGAAGTGCTGTTGTTGCAAGTCCTTTTTGCTTTGCTGCCATCATTTAGTGTGATGCTTTGATTAGTTTATTTGCTTGGCTATTTGTATTAGTTTAATACTTGCTTCAGTTTTTCTTGGACTTGTACACCCGTAGAAACTAGTGTTCTTGCGGAACTTCTTGTGTGTGGTCTCCCGAGAAAAGAAAAGCAGGAGTCCAGATGGCGGCCAGTTCCTGGAGTTTAGTCTTGCGGTGCTAGAAAATGAAGCTGGGACTGGCGGCGCCCTGAGTGAACTCGAGAGAAACAAATCTCGTGCGGCAGCTTGTAGCGTTTTTATTTGGCTGCCTTTTTCTTTGATGCGTGGTGTTCTTTGGATTGTCCGCTCGGCTGCTCAGACATCGATTTGCTGCTGTGGCGTTCCTTGATGAATGAGGCGGTGGCTTGTAGTGTCATCTGTAGACCGAAGAAATTAAGGCCTTGTTGTTAATTGCTGTTTGAATTGTTTACTGCCCGCTGCTTGTTGATTCGACTGGATCTTTAATTGCCAGCAGTTTTGAGTTTGTTTAATGTTAGGGCTGCTGTTCCTCTATGCTTGCTTGTCAGATCGTGTCTTGTGGATTGCTTTGGTCGTGCTAGTGTGTGCGTGTCAGATCTGTGTGGTTTGATCCGTGAGAGGATGCTTTGGATTTTGTGCATTCAGTTGTGATATGGTTTTAGTCTTTTGTGTCGGGGTTTGATCGGATTCAACACAGATCATCCATTGTGCTCAGATATCTGATCTTCATAGCTTTTATAGCTATTGGAGTGAAAGTAGTGTTGAGTTCGATTGAGGTAAAAAATAGAGAAAGCGTCTATTCACCCCCCTCTAGTCGCCTTTCTGGTCCTACATTAATTAAATATTACTAATTAATTAGTCCTAATTATGTAGTAGCAATTAATTAGTTGTAGTTAATTAGTTGCAATTTATTTATCCTAATTAATTAGTCATCGTTAGTTATACCTAATTAAGTAACCATAATGAAATAATCCTAATTAATTAGGCTTAATAAAATACTGTTAATTAATTAGTTGTAATTAATTAATTTTGGTAAGGTTGGGTAGTGAGGATTTTTCTAGGGTAGCGAAATATAGATTACGCAATGCAACTTGTTTGTTATATTGTGTATAGTAAATTGGGTTGTTATTGCTTTAGGTAATACTGAACATGCAAGACTTGCTTGTGTTTTATGGCTATGGTCTCGTACGTGGTGGATTTGATGGGTTGGAACTATTGAGATGCCAATAAAAGGTAGGCTGGGCGAAGGGGCTCAATACGATGAATATTCACGAGCTTAGGGGCTGCATCAGGAGGGAGTTCGACACGAAGGCAGCGGCGAAGTAGCTTGTTATCCAGGGGATCACCTACACGAATAGGGGAGGGCAAGGTATATGGGAGCTACTGAAGGTGAATGATAGCGTTGCATGGGGCTAGTACATGCAGATTGCTTCCCAACCCAATACGACGATATACGGGAAGACGATGGTGTACATGAATTTTGTGCATAGGGCGACAAGAAACCTTTATGATGCTAGTGCCTCAAGAAGCGGGAAACAGCAGGTGGTGTGTGAAGACGGTAGCACGGAATATGTTGTATTGGGTGAAGACTATGAGAGAAGACTTGCATATAATTTTATGCAAAATGAGGGGGCGGGACAATGGTGGACAGCCCGCATTGACTGCCACAAGTTTCGACCGGACCAGCCGGCCGGGCTGGAGTCCGACGAGGACCCTGACCCAAGCTCGGATGGTAGTAAGGAGGACGCACCCCAGGGTGGTGGCCCCATTAGTGGAATGATGTCATCGGAGGTGCCTTACGTGAAATCTAGACTTCATGAAATCGCAGTGTGGTCGCTCGTACTACCACAAGAAGAATGGTTGCAATGGGGGTTTGATGCTCACACCCTGTTAGTTGTGCAACACTTCCCTAACAAGGCACTCGTGAAGCAAGCTATAACACAGTACGCCTTGTCCATTAGCTGTGTGTACTGGGTGCATTGGTCCAACTCTAGGATATTACGCAGTAAAGTGCCTAGTGGAAGACTTTCCTCGCAAGGGTAGTGCTCACAGGGCAAAGTTCTTTGGCTCGGTCTTCATGGTCAAGGCGGTGATCGACCACACTTGACTTTCCTCGCAAGGGTAGTGCTGAGTGAGCCGCTTCATGGTCAAGGCGGTGATCGAACATTGCCGCTACGCAAATGTGACTTCCACATATGTGGTAAGCCTCATTAGCCACCAAGTTGCGGAGGATGTGTCCGTCTCTTGGAGCCCAATTCGGAGCTCCCACATGTCCAACTGAATTTAAACTCGGAATCAACTCCGAACTCAACTCGGATTCGGTTCGGGACAGCCCAATAGGCTCGTAATAAAAAGGCTATAACTTTCACAAACGGAGTCCGATTTGGGTGTTCTTATACCTGTTGGAAAGCTTATTCTAAGACATTTCTAATGGATCTGGCTCCACCTCCAAATTCATTCTGAGCATATCAAAATCGTCAAAACAAGATGACGGATCAGGAGATAGAGTTAGGGTTTGACTCCACTTTTCGTGGCTATCGCCTCTCCTTCATTATATACTATGTGCATACCTCTTTTAGGGTTTCTAGGCTTGTTTAGATTGGTTTTCCACCGTGAAAACTTTGTTTTGTGTTCTTGTGTCGACTAGACCAACAACTATGATTTACATGCCTCAATTCGTGTGAATTTATATTTCCTATTTGTAATTTCAAATTGCTTGTATATCTTGTTCTTGCTTGTTCTTCGATTGCTCGCAGGAATTGAACCTCATGTTCAGGTCAACCACGTTCTTGGCACGGTTGATAACGAATCGGAGTGCGGTATAGTGAATGCTTGGTGTTCTAGTCTTGATCGATTAGAAGACTGCATCGTCAAAGTCGTACCTCCACCAATCGACATATCAGCCTATCGAAAGATCAGGACCCAACTTTCTCATTAGGTGGTAGCAGAGCTAAAGTTGACCGGTAGGAATTCTTATATCCCTACTTTAATTACTTGTTTCGATTTTTAATACCTATAGTCTAGAAAATTTGCCCTACAAAAAAAGAAGTAATCTCCATTGTCCAAACCCCGTTATGCCTTTCAATATGTTAGTTTTAGTTTGCTAAATTGAATTTATGCCCGTTTTAGCTTTGTCTAGTTGCTGGTCATCCTATCAAAGTCCCCAAAAAAATCTTGAAATCCTAGCCCATCCATCACGTCCTAAACCCAAAAAATAAGCTCCACAAGAAAATTCCCATGTCAAAATCCATCTAGAACACCCCAAACCCTAATCCTCAATTTCAGGTAGAAGACTCCTTTTTCTACTGCCGCCATGAAAATCGCCATAGCTTTTGATTCTATGATCCTTTTTGAGTGAAACCACCGCCATTAGGTCAAGAATTTCATTATCCATCTGATTGTAATTTTTCACATCAATCCAGCAAGGCAATAAAAAATTATATGCGTTGAAAGTTGACCTATTTTTCTGTTTGAACCTGAAATTGTTTACACTTGTGATTTTTGTGCGAATTTTTAGTCGGTCTTCAGAAAGTGGCCCCAAAAGAAAACTTGTAGAAATTATGTCAGTAAATGAAAAAAAAGAATCATTGAAAAATAGGCATCTGACAAAAAAGTTACAACCAAAATACTGATGTATTGTCTAGTGGATGGAAAACTACAGTTTTCAGTGTTGGGTCAATACTTGTGCTATTCACTCCAAATTGCATTCTATTGAATTATATTGTGTCTACCATTCCGATACATTGTTATACACTTGTTTTAGCCTTCATCCATCCTTTGTTGATCAGCAACATAGGCCAAGTGCTAGATATGAACTATAATTCAATTCTGTGCAATTTCTAAAATTAACTAATTGTTCTCCTTGCTACCTAATATTAAACCTGTCCAAGCTCCACTTTCTACTAACCGAGCAGATCATGTCGAACCAGCCTTTGCAATTGCTCTACTCATCACTTGAGTTTGGTTATCACAAACCAGCCACCGGTTGCACCACCTGTGTGCATTGGTAAGAACTCATAAGAGCTTGAGAGATGTGTGACTTGTCAAGCTCTACCTCCTAGTAGTTGATAGGAACTTACATAATTTTCGTGTATCTTCTTGTTTTCTACTAACCATGACAGGGTCAAGATCACATAGGAGGAAGTTTCATGAGATCAAAAACACCATTGACTCATCTCCTATGCCTGAACGAGGTAAATTTAAGTATGCATTCCCATCCTTTGCTGGTAAATTTGATCCTGATGCCTATGTTGACTGGGAGACAACATTAGACAAAGAATTTGAATATTATGATTGGTCTGATAGGAAAAAGATTAGAGTTGCCACTAGTGTTTTTATTGATTATTAATACTTTGGTGGAAGTATCTTAGTAGACATGGAAGAGTGCCTCAAACTTGGAATGCATTAAAAAAACTTTTGAGAGATGATTTTATTCCTAAATATCATGCTGATTACTTGCTGGATTGCAATGTTTAAAACAAGGTAGTATAATTGTAAGGGAATACTATCATGAATTGAAAACTCGTTTGTTGCGTTGTGGCTTAGAGAAACATGCTGAAGCTACAGAGAATAGATTCTTAAGTGGACTTAATCAAGCAATTCAAGACCTTCTTGTTCACAAAGAATATAATTCTCTCTCTTAGTTGTTTATACTTGCCTATAATATTGAAAGTCAGACTGAGAAGAAATTGAAAATGCTTGATGATAGGAAACATGAGAACAAACCTGTGTTTGTGTCTTTTTCCGTGACTAACAACTTGCAGGAAGTTGAGAACTACGCCGAAGAGGAGAATGAACTGATTGAACCACTGACTCCATTGGTTGAGAAGGAAGATGAGGAGATGGGTGCACCTACATCATCTGAGGAGAGCCAAAAAGGTAAAGATCATGGTGTTATCATCACTCAAGGTGAGTATGCTTGTGAATAACTACAATTGTCCACTATTCATGCTATTTTAGAGTAAAAATTAGTGAAAAACAATTCTGATATGCACACGTTTCAAGTAGATAATTCAAACTGCATTGATTTGAGTGTTGAGAATGAGTTGTGTGCTAATTCCTTACATAAATCTTTGACACAACCAGAAATTAAATCTGATTCTCCTGTTTTAATTCTAAGTCCATGTGCTGAAATAAATGCTTTTGATTCTGTCAACGTGCAATTGATCCATGCTAGCGATGAGCTGAATGAGATTTCTTCTTCGAACACTTTAGGTTATATTGAGGTTGATCATCCTTGTGAATTGAGTTGTTTAGAGAAGAAGTTATTAGAGATTTCCAATTCATTTTCACTGTTTCGTTATAAATTTTACCTAATAGGCGAGTATGATGAAAAGAGAAATTACATGGTTCATAGAATTTGCATAACTTCAGAATTGGAAGGTTCAACTTTAGAGAAGAAACACTGTCATGTAGAGGAAACTAAGGCACTAAAATTTTTATCCCCCATATTTGAACAACTTGATCTGGTTATTCCCGTTAATAGCTTGTCTATGTACTTAGAAAAGTCGAAGACAACTTTTTCTCATGGGAGGGAGAATGATGTGGATGACAATATTGCAATGTATACATCTTATGACTGCTATTGTACTAATTGGTTTGTGCAAAACAATGAGAATGACACAATAATTGATTCATACATATACCATGCATATCTGTTGTTCTTTTTGTTCACTACGCTGTCAGATGTTCATGATGTGCTAAACAGGGGAAGTGTGAATGATATATACATATACCATGCATATACGTTGTTATCTTTTTTTAGTACACTTTCAAGTTATCAAAAGTCGAGGACGGCTTTTCGTGAAGAAGGGGAGGATGATGAGGACATTCTAAGCTATGTTGTTTCATATGTTGTGTTAAATCTTTGCTATAGTTTGGAACAACAAGAACTTATAAAAAGGGCTAAAACTTTTGCAAGAAGCATAACATTGAGATGAACTCATTTCTATCTATTCCTAATGATGTTATTCATGAGAATGTAATACTACATCATGTCACTACTTTGTGTATTCTCAGGTTTGACAAATGGAAGACTTTGGAACCGAGAGGGAGGAGAGGCCAACATGGAGAAAGAAGGCCCATACGGCGGAAGAGCAAAAGGGGAGAAGCCCAAGAATCCAAAGCCTAAGTTTTGGATAAGATTTCCAAGCCCAATTCGGAGCTCCCACATATGCAACCAAATTTAAACTCGGAATCAACTCAGAACATAACTCATATTCGGTTCGGGACAACCCAATAGACCCATAATAAAAAAGCCATAACTTTCACAAACAGAGTCCGATTCGGGTGTTCTTATGCTTGTTGGAAAGCTTATTTCGAGACCTTTCCAATGGATGCAGCTCCACCAACAAATTTATTCAGAACACATCGGAATCATCAAAATAAGACGGCGGATCAGGAGATAGAGTTAGGGTTTGACTCCACTTTTTGTGGCTGCCGCCTCTCCTTCATTATATACTATGTGCATGCCTCTTTTAAGGTTTTTAGGCTTGTTTAGATTAGTTTTTTTTCACTGTAAAAACTTTGTCATGTGTTCTTGTGTTGACTAGACCAACAACTGCGATTTACAGGCCTCAACTCGTGTGAATTTATATTTCCTATTTGCAATTTCAGATTGTTTGTGTATCTTGTTCTTGCTTCTTCTTCAATTGCTCGCAGGAATTGAACCTCATGTTCAGGTCAACCGCATTCTTGGTACAGTTGATAATGACTTGGAGTGTGGTTTAGCGATTGCTTGGTGTTCCAATCGTGATTGGTTAGAAGCTTGCATCGTCAAAGTCGTACTTTCACAAATCGACGTATCATCCTATCGGAAGATTGGGATGCAACGTTCTCATCATTAGGGGACCCTCATTTTATGTAAAATGGGTAGTGTTATCATATTTGCGCCTTTGTGTACGCTATTTTTTCTTAACGGGTATGTATTTTGCCATTATATTTGTTCCAAACTGACTCACTCTTGTTCTATGAGCTAGAGCAAAACATTAGGTTGGCCTTGGAGATTTCGGACTAGTCGTCGGACTTCTATGCGAAGATACTACAGAAGCGCAAGTGGCTTGCCAAGAGGGCTAAACCCTACCCAGATTGTTCTGCGAAGGATGTGCCAGTACCACTGGAGTTTCCATGCCCGCAATGTGTATGCGAAGAATCAGCAAAGATCATTCGGTCCACACACTCGGCCACCGCCCGGGTGTACTACACGTGTGGGAACATCCTTGTAAGCGAATCTTTTGCACACATCGATTTTTCACACCCTACGTTGCATTCCACATATCCCTAACTACATCCGTGCATAATGGTAGCCCGAGATGTGTTGCAACTTCCTCCAATGGATCGACGACCCAGACATGTACAATAGGGCATTCATCTAGTTGAAGTACATGTGAACTACGCTATGCGAGCTGAGACCTTCCAACGATGGAAATCTTACGTACCCGACCCTATTGAAGAGGCACCATCGATCGACAAGGAAGACTCCTGCTAGCGAGACCGGTTGCGGTCCTAGAGCTCCCCGCCACCCTAGCACACTCCGGATCGAAGAGGTAAGTGTTGTTTCAATTTGCATCCTGATTATTTATTTCGCCTTATGTTATGCTAACATCACTCAATCTTCTAGCTCGTCTCGTAGAACAGGGCTTCCTTTGAGACTGGCTATTGCCATGGGCAGCCAAGAGATAAGGGGAATGGACCGATGCACCGCCAAGACTAATTTCAATCCTCCTTTTTTTCAATTCCAAAAAATCTGTGCGTGTATCGTAGGTGTTTTCTGGTTTATTGATTTGTGCATGCTATCGGTTCTAATTCATGTAACCAACCATTGCGCATCATGTAATTTGCAAATTACATTATGAAGTCTCTCAAATTTTATTCTGAATTTTCATCAATTTCATTTTTCAAATTTTATTCCCTAACTTCACATGAAAATGATGATGGATGACGAACTTCACATGAAATAACAATGGCACTTGGGGTGGGGGGCTACCATGCCCCTGAGGGGCGGACTAGCCAAATCCGTACCACTGGGGGGCTAGATTCGCTATGTGGCTCGTCCGCGGGGCTCCGTGGTGACATTTTTGCAAATGTTTAGGAGAGGGTTCTAGTTTTGCTATTCCAGACGCCAATAGTGCCAAATCGGTCATCGCTTGGGAGAACGAGATTGCGCGGTGCATGTTCGTGTATTTTTTATCACCATGAAATGAACGTGCTTTAAGGCTGACGTCAGCTTTCAAGATTCAAATCAATGTCCCATCTTCTAGACGTTGTACCTTTCATAGATCTCGAAGCACATTGGAGGACCAGGATAGTACACGTAGGTGCATGCACGATTAGTTTTGCATTTTTCTTGTACTAAATTTTTGACAGGGATTGAATGGAAACCCCGAAAAGCTTTAATCATATAAGCCCTTGCAAGATCGCCCATAGTCGCATAGCGACCAGGTCGATGTATGTTTCCTTGAGATGGCGGCTAAGGTTTTGGTGGAACAACTCAACTCACGACTTTCGTGTGTCTCGTCTGTTATGTTCACCTCCCTTCCTAACAGCCTCATGCATCTCCTTATATAGTGCTCATGACGAATCCTATCCAAACACGTTTGACGAATCGTATTCGGACTGGTTTGTTCCAACCCGTTAAGTGTGTGACCCTGTAGGTTCGTGTGTAATCGGTTGTGACTCGGAAACCCTTTCTGATCATGAATCGTTAGCGGTTCCTAGCAGGACATAACGATTCCTGAATACACACAAATAATATCGGACGAACCTTAGGGCAACATGATCTACGACCAGGTCCCCATCACTTACGACCAGGTCCTATCTCTATATGACCAGTTTGTAACTCCTTACGACCAAGTTTCGACCACTCTGTGATTTCGTTCAACCAGTCTACGACCAGCTCGTATCTCCATACGACCAGTCCGTAATTAATCGAACTAAGCAACCTACTCGTGTATTCTCCCTTTGCCTCACGATGTCTGGTTGAACTCTAGGTTAGATGTTGTGTCATCCATGGACTGTTCAATACTTTCTCGATCGAGTGTCGGATAACTTCACGTGGTCGAACACTTCGACCACTAGTGGCATGGCTATGCACTTTCTTTATCCGACCACAACGAGGGGCCCAGAGACATCTCTTCTGTTATGTTAGGAGGAGAAAATCCCATATCCGACCAGTAACATTCCTCTGCATGTTTCATAGCATACCCGAAAGTTACCTTTATAACTACCCAGTTACGAGTAGCGATTGGCAACCCCTAAGAGTGCTATTACACATGTAGGAAACCATGCTGATCTCAGGTCTAAGGATTATACGTCATCATTGCTTGAGACCAACTAACGACACAAAGAATCATAACAATCTCAATAGTGTCTCAAGGTGGGTCAATCCAACCCCATGTTCTCTAACATGTGTTCACATTATTGATTCGATATCCCTGTATCCATGACAGGTGAAACATGGTCATCAATCAATACAATGTGCTGGTCAATAGAGTCAATAGTGTTCTGACCATTGACATCCGACCGGGGATACATTTAGAATGACATCATATAAGTTAAGAGTTTCACCAACAAGTCACATACTTGTTAATCTTCATAACCAATGATTCATTCAAGGAACAGGATAACACATTTATCCAATATTATGAATATACTGAAATATCATCATCTCTATGATTGCCTCTAGGGCATATTTTCAACACAGCATTGGCCTAGGCCGGCCCCCAGGAGCATAGACATCCCCCCGCCACGTGATTTTTTTTTTCACGTTTTGAAAGAAAATCCATGCTTTCAACTGTCCCCCGCATGCACGAAAAAATCCGGCGCGTTGGGTATGGGAGGGAATCGGATCCCATCCCGTCACTTCGAGGTCAGCCTTCACGCGACTATAAAATCCATTGATACACTCTCATTCCTCCACACCAAAACCATTCTGCTATGCATAGAGTGATAGAGAGGATCGATCGAGCGAGAGGCAACGCGATCGTCCGGAATTAGTTTTGATTTCTCTATGGATTTGAGAGTGTTTAGTGGTTGTTTTAGTAGATTTAGTTCGACATCAAGTGAAGATCTTCTAGAGGAGGTATTTGTTTTCCCGTATGCATTATGTTTATTAACTGTGTAGTTAGTGTTTAATTATGTAGTCGTAAATAATTAGTCATACTTAGCTAGTCATAAATATTTAGTCATAATTAAAAAAAGTTGTAAGTAATTAGTCGTATTTAATTAGTCCTAATTTATTCCTAGAATTAGTTATTTATAATTAATGTAGTCATAATTAATTAGTCGTAGTTAGTTAGTCGTAATTTTTACTCGCAGATTAGTTAGTCATAATTTTTTACTCATAGTTAGTTAGTCGAAATTTAAATAGTCACAATTAATTAAAATAGTCTTAATTAAATACTTGTAATTAATTAGTCCTAATTACTTAGTGATAATTATTTAGTCCTAATTAATTTTTCATATTTAGTTTAGGTAGAATTAATTACTCGTAATTATTTACTCGTAGTTTGTTAGTCATAATTAAAAGCAATTCTATTTAATAAACCATAATTAATTAGTCGTAATTATAAGGATTAATTAAATAGTACTCATTAATTAGTCCTAATTATTTAGTGGTAATTAATTAGTCGTAATTGGTTAGCCCCAATTAATTTTTTCGTATTTAGTTTAGGCGAATTAATTACTCTGAGTTTGTTAGTCGTAATTAAAATAGTGTAAATTAATAAACCACAATTAATTAGTCATAATTAATCAGGCTTAATTAAATAGTATATATTAATTAGTCCTAATTATTTATTGGTAATTAATTAGTCACGGTTTATTTATCAAATTAATTAACCGTAATTAATTAGTCGCATTTTAGTTAGTTGTAATTAAAATAGTCCTAATTAAATTACTATAATTAAATAGTCCTATTTAATTAGGCTTAACTAAATACTATTGATTAATTAGTCGTAATTAATTGCTTAATTAAATAGTCGTAGTTAGTTAGTCTTAATTAACAAGTCGTAATTAACTCGCCATAACTAATTTGTTATATCTAATTTTGTCGTTTTTTTACAATGCGCATGATAACACGAAGTCGTTATTTTGATTAGGTCGGGTAGTGCGATCTGTTTTGTTATATTGCGTATAGTAAATTGAGTTGTTGTGGTTTTAGGTAATGCCGAACCTGCATGACATGCTAGTATTTTTTGCCAACGATCTCGTACGGGGCAAGCCTGATGAGTGGGACCTGTCGAGATGCTAGTACAAGGTGGTCTAGGCAGAGGGGCTCAATACGATGAATATTCATGAGCCGAGGAGCTGTATCAGGAGGGAGTTTGACACAGAGGCAACAAAATAGAAGCTTGTTATCGAGGGTATCACTTGCACGAATAGGGGAGGGCAGGGTGTATGGAAGCTACTGAAGGTGAATGGTGGCATTGCATGGAACTAGTATATGTAGATTGCTTCCGAACCCAAGGCGATGATATACGGGTAGTCGATGGTGTATGTGAATTTCGTGCATAGGGTGCCAGCAAACCTTGATGATGCTGGTGCCTCAGAAGGGGAAACTGCAGGCGGTGCATAAAGATGGTAGCACAAATTGTGATGTTAGCACGAAATGTGATATTTTGGAGGAAGACTACGAGAGAGGACGTGCATATAATTTTGTGCAAAATGAGGGGGGGTGGGACAATGGTAGTCGGCCCGCATTAACTGCCATGAGTTTCTGTCAGACCAATCGGTCGGGTCGAAGTCCGAGGAGGATGCACCCTAGGGTGATGGTTCGACCGGCAGAATTGTGTCATCAGAAGTGCAATACATGGCCTCCAGACTTGATGACCTCATAGTGTGGTCACTCGTACTGCCACAAGAAGACGGGTCCCAGTGGGGGTTTGTTGCTGACACCTTATTAGTTGTGCATCACTTCCCTAACATGGTGGCCTTGCAGCAAGCTATAACATGGTATGCCTTGTCCATTAGTTGTGTGTACTAGGAGGTACAAGGGCACCATTCTCACTGCAATGGCGACCGACATGAACGACCAGCTTCTTCCGATTGCTTTTGCCATCGTAGAGAATGAGAACACATCCAGTTGGATGTGGTTCCTGGCAAATGTCAAGTGGACGGTTGTGGAAGACTGGCCCAACATATGCCTTATCAAAGATCACAATGCTGGGTTACTATCTGCCCTCAACATCCGGGTGATCGATGGCTTGAGGAGAAAGTATGAGATCCAGTTGAGGCAAACGTATATCAACAGTCATGCTAGGAGGGAAAGGAAACATGCTTGCACCCTTGGTGATGTGGCTACATGCACCTGCAATAAGTCAAGCTCCTGCACAAGCCATGCTCGTATGTGTACAATGCGTGTAACGTCAAGCAGATATCTACGCTATATATCTCCGAGTACTACGACATGCACCATCTTTTGGGGACGTAGAGTGCTGAATTTCACTCGTATGGCGTGGACATGAATTATAGGGATCTTTGGGTGGACAGGGTGAAATGGGGCCCGAACATAGCCTTGAAGGCAACTAGAAAGGGATGACAACAGACATGGCGCTTCCGAAATGACATGGATAATAGCCAGCGTGGGGGCTTGTAACATCCCAATTTTCTGAGCTTTAAAAATCCTTTGAATAGTTAGTAGGATAAAATTCACCATTTGATTTTATTTGAATTTAATTCAAAAGCTTAAACATGGATCTTATACATCAAAATAATTTAATATGATTAAAAGTCAACATCAACAAGATTCAAAATTATTTTATTTGGGTTCTTTGTGCTTGGATATATTTTTTAGATTTTTCTAGAATTTTTCCAAGTTCATTTGCTATTTTCTATTGCTTATTTGAATTTCTGGTATTTTATTAAAAAGAAAAAGTATTTAAAATCTCAGATAATGGCATTGGGCCGAATCTTCCCTTGCCCAATCCACCCTTTTTCACTGCCCAACCACCCGACCCATCCTTCCCCGCCGTCGAATCAATGTTGGACGCCCGATCGACTCACCCAGGCGCTTTTGTCTCGCCTCACGACAAGTGGGGCCTTTCATCGAAGTCGTTGCTCTCATGGCGCCTTCATGTAACACCCTAGCTATTCGAAGCCAAAATGCTACCTAAAGGACTAACATACAACAATATCAAGGAAGAACTTTAACAATAACTCATCAACTAACATATAAGGATCAACATCTTTTAAAACCTAAATGTAAATTAAAACCTAATCCAACAACAGTTCACAAATTCCAATTATTTAAGTCTCATCGAATCCACTAAGATAATCATACCAAACGAATGATCATGGAACATAAGCGTTAATTAAACAACCTTAACGAGAGAAAGATATCAACCAACATCAAACTCCATTATATTACGTCCATCACTTAACGAATAAAAGATGTAATCAAGTTTTATTATTGAAACCGTGTAAGGTGAAATGAATGAGTAGTACGTGTCTACTCCTCCCAAGAGAATCATCACCAACGATCACCTAAAAATAAATAAATAAAGCAAGAATGAGTCCGAGACTCAAGCAAGTACATGGATAGTGGACATACCACGATATGAAAAAGACAACTTCATTAAAGAATTTGAACGCATAATCGAATGAATACATGAATGCATGGAATGAATGGAATTAATGAAAAGAATGGACTGCACACATGCTTATACTCGCAGATAGTGGTGACACACCTATCGGTGTTCACCTAAGCCCGCATTTAACAAAATGTGGGGATCCAAGTCCCGTATGAAGAACGTTTCATACAGGTGTCCAAATCTGCCCACATTGAAATGGTGGGTCTTACGTGCCCATACTGGAATTGATGGGTCTTATAATCCACTCCCGTGGAAGGAACATGAAAATGGATGCATGTATTGAAGTATGAATTATGAAAGACATCATGTCTACACTTGGAATTAACACATAGGAAAGGAACATAGACTTTGAACATTCTCATGGATCACATAAAAACACAATACGAATATCCAGCATCCAACATTCAGTAATCATAAGAATATAGAAGTACTTGCCTTAACCGTGAGACGAAAAGATGACGATAGTACAGCTTTCAACCCTGGTGCTCACCAACACCTGGCAACCGTAAAGTATATTAAGTATACTAAACAAGAGTTCTCAACAAAGTGATAGAACATAACGAGAGCGATCGCTCCTGAACGCAACACAAAAACTAGCAATTTCACCCCTGACTCTAATCTGTCCAATCTGCTTGCTTCAAAGAAAAATCCATAACTTTTGAGTCCCAGCCCCAAAAGTTATGAATCTAAGTTTCCCGGACTTTACACGAGCTTAGCTACAACTTCCCAGGTGATCAACAGAACAAATTACCCCATCTAAGCCCTTGATTTTAACCCCGAAGACCGTTCTGTCATCTTCAGTACTTTCAACTTGTGAAATTCATAACTTCCATTTGGTACAACCAAAATCAATGAACTAAACCTTTCTGGAAACTACAAGGAACTAGCTTCCTGAATAAAATTATTTCAATAACTCCCAAGGTGTAAGAAAAGTCGCTAACAAGTTAATCTTCCTCTACTGTCCACAACAGAGAGACAGATTACAATAAGAACTTCAAAAATTCATATCTTTCGTTCTACAGCTCCAAATTGGATGTTCTTTAATGATCTGTAAAGATAAGACCAAGGCCTATAAATTTCATAATATGGAGAAGTCCTGATTCGGACCTAAACAATAATCAATCTACTAATTAAAATGACTGCTGAAACGTAGCTAAGATTATGGACGGCGGTAAAGAACAAATCACAACTTTTGGTCTACAACTCCGATTAGGGCGTTCTTTAACATTCTGGAAAGGTTATAAAAATTTATACAATAACCTAGTAGGATGAAAACCCTGAATATTCCATTATCATAATCATATTTTAGGAGACAACTTGACAGATCAATCGCGTCAGAATTCTGGACAGCAGAAACTAAAACTATCATAACTTTTGATCCGTATGTTGGAATCAGGTGTTCTTGGCGGTCACGAAAAGCTAAGAATATTATCTAAATATCTTCAGCAGATGGAAACCTCCAATTCAGCCTCTAAGAACTCGAAACTGCCCATGCAACCTACTGGACAGAATTGAATCTTTAATAGACAGAGTTCGATCCAATCAATTCGAATCGAATTCACATCTACGACTAATCAAACAACGAAAATGACATTCGTTACCCTTGGAGACACGCTGCGTTCGGTGATTTCCCCACTAGATGCTCCTCTCCTCTTATTCTCTCTCTCCTCCACCTTTCTCCTTGGCCGACAAAGAATGGGAGAGCACCACCAAGAGGGGGCAACGGAGTGCAAGGAGGAGGGCATGCATCAGAGCAGCACTGTAGCAGTGCATGCTACAGTGGTGGGCTAGGGTTTCTCCCTACTTTTAATAGTGGCCGGCCCCTCATGGGCCTCCCGGCCAAAGCCCAAGCCCAAAGTTGCCAAAGAATTGCAGATTTCTCCTCCAAAGTCTAATTTCTTTTTCTTGCTTCCTTCATTAGACTAAGCCGAGTATTACGAAAAACCCTTTTTGTTTACTCTCCTTCCTTAGAAACATTCGGGTCTTATATTCTACCCCTTAACAGATTCGACCTAATCTACTCACCGATCTACCCAAAAGAAAACGGCGTTCGAAATTAACAACGATTAACACGCACTGCACATGAACATATCCGGGTATTGCTCGCAAGATGCGAGACTCTAGCTTCCAAGTGACCTCTCTCTGACCGATGAGACCACAACACAAAGACGAGAACGACGCCTGTCCTAACACTCGTCCCGACATTTCCAGGTACACTCATCGGAAGAGAATCGAAGGTAAGAACCTACTCGATGGTCCACAACGTTAACGAATATTCAAACTCTGGATCTCCCATGTACTCACTCGGCACCATAACATATCAAAAGTTGCATTCACCGCGTAGGGACCCGAAATGGTCCTAGCGATACGCCAACTAGCTTAAAACAACCCAATGTACCTTGGGCTAACCTCCCATTGGTACCGAACCACACAACATGCACATAGTACACGGAACTCTTGTTCCACCTCTCAATCAAACTCTTCACCGTAATAAGGATCACCTCCTTTAACCAGTGGACACACAATGAACTCTCTTTAAACAAACTCTTTACCGACAAAACCCATATGAAAATGAAGGATTCACATCGCAACCATGCGTTACCACTCGGTACTAAAAGAGTCAAATCTAGAATCGAAATTCATCACAAAAACCTTTCCACTTTCCAAGTGGCGTTTGCGAATAAACGCCACTTAAAGCTAAAGGAGAAATCACTTGAATGCCCAAATCGAAATTTCTTTTATTCTTTACGAATCGATAAGAACCACATATGCTAACATAAAGTCAAGCTCAATTTGTAAAGACATCCGTCATAAACACATAGCTCAAATAAGAATCAAGAAAACGTGTCACTACTCGAGGAAGCATTAATTTCTCGGTTTATCTTTTAGGAATAAAATTTCTCTCAAACTTTGGAATTCCAATTCATCGCATACCACACTAACTCATCTCTTAACTTGGCATTCTCAACACTATGCTCAAGCCGAAATACATCATCCACACCTCTCAGATAGAGGCTCTAACGACTCCACGTAAACATTCTCTTGACAACTCCTCTACCGACGGAATTAATTTGACAGATGACTCCCAATGTATCCCAAAATAGATCTCACACGCAATCACATCACCTCAATCTTTTAAGAATAAACAACTCGAATCCTCAAAGACACACATTCATATACTTCATCAAAGGGTTCTATCAATGATCATCCCATTATTCGAATCCACCCTTATTCTACTTCCTCTACACAAAATCATTGGGCGACCAAAGTTCTAGCATAAAAAAATGCAAAGCCCAATTTTAACCTCCAAGACCCTACAACAAACTTCTCATATAGAAGATAGGGAAAACCTCGATTAAATCCTAAAATTATCACAATCCAAACATACTCAAGATTAACATCAACATGGAAACATTTTCTAACCCAATTATCTTTATAAAGAGTCTAACTCTTAGAGATTTATTTACTAAGTCCAAGTCATTTCGACAATAATCCAACAATCTCGCTATCTCATTAATCGCTTTAACGATCGACATTTCGCTAATCTTACTCTCATTACAACACCATCATAATTCATCTCGCACAACCGCAAGGTACCCAATCGCGACACTCTAATACATCGATCAAGATTCCCCATCCTTTCGAAAATTCTAATGTTCCACCAAGTGAACAAAAGATCTTGGATCACAAATCTCTATAGGTTCTAATGGTTGAAACAATGCAAACAGTTTAACCTCAAAGACAAATATTTCAGATAAATATAATTCTCTTCAAGAATTATACCCAAATCGATTCATCCTCCAATGCTCCTCGAATAACTTACAACCCAAGGTCTCGCAACAACAATTAATAACCACTTCGAAAGACCCCTGTGAGATGAATCGGTGGATCCATCCTCAAAAGAAAAGGCAAATGAAGACAATTACCGCTCGAAGTAAATACAGGACCAAGGGAAAAAGTCACTTAGGTAAAGAACTCGAAAAACATAAGGGAAAGTCAACAGTTGAGGGCATAAGTCCCACAAGAATAGAATTCCAAACCTCAACCAATAAGAACAGAACCTTGCTTTCTGAAACTGGAGTAACTCTTATGCGGCCAAACAACAAGGTTAAGCACGCTTCAGATAAACTGTGAGTTACAAAATTTGAATCCACCCTCAAATACTTCTACTACACTCTTTCAATTAGGAAAGAAACAACTTTCTTTGAATACAACCTTACTTGCCAACTCAAACAAACGAGTCTTTAAAATCAAATCACTTGAATAAACTAAGAACCAATAGAACTCTACAACACGTCGCTTTACTCAACAAATTTCAACTACCACAAAACTCTTGAACTCCAAAAGATTACGAATTCAAAAACTTGAATTATCTTCATTTAAGAGACATCACGAAAGGTGGTCACATTTCACTCTTTATAAAAGGATCAATATCACCCTCACATTCCTAACTATTTTATTAACATACCTTAATATCCCAACAAAATTTTTTCCAAAAGAAACACAACAATTGTGACATACTATTTCCATCATCACAATAGGATTGCAATAATCACTTGCTCTAGAAAAATAAACCTAGTGCTCAAGCCACAATGTCAAAATGTAACTCGTTAACAAGATCTTACTAGAACATGACCATCTCATAAAAGTACACCAATATGAATTTCTTATTAGATTTCATCCATTTAACTCTTACCGACGCCAACACCAAAATAGTACACACTAAAAGCTCTATAGCCACACATGGGTACAATCATGATCCTACCTCTATTTGCAAACCCACAACAGCTTAAGAGGATATATTCAACATTCTACCTTATGTTCAAGAATTAGAATGAAAGGTCTTTAACTTCAATAATATAGGATACATAAGACAAGGTTTCACAAGGCAATACATCATCGCTCATCTAGTCATTTAAACATGTTTCAATAAATTTTTTTAGCATGGCAAGAATTAGGTAAAGCTATCATTCAATAAGATCATCAAGATCCAAAATAGGAGATGATTCTAGATTAATATTTATCAAGGCAACATTCAACACCTCATTATCTTAACCTCACTAGTGGTTAGAATAACCAAAGAGGACCTAGATTCCAATTCATCTAACAAATTTAGTAGATTACTTGATCGTAAAGATCAAACCAGTTCAACAACATTTCCACACTTCTTAACAACAATAGGTTCTTGAACAGATATGGACAAACTCTTATCTAAATTTTCATCATGTACCCAATACAACGACATTTCACATTAATCAATTTCACTTCCATGGATACTAGTTAAGAATAAACCGCTTGCACAAAGCTAATAACCCAATCTGATAACTCTTACCACAACAATTAGTCCATTTAATTAACACCTCTTACTTAAGCATGACAGACATCACTTAAAGATTTTAACACAATCTCTTAGAAAAAGAGGTATTAAATTTCAACACTAAATAATCCAAAAGAAATACATAAAGCCAAAGCTTTCACATGTTAAAGAACTTGCAATGTAAAACTTTCAAGATCAAGAATAAATTATTCACATTTTCCAATAAGAAGGGCGAACTCCCAAGAAAAGATAAATTTTGCCGATAACCAACGCTCCCAAGAAACAACATTAGACCAAAGAATGAGAACAAGTAGTCGATTTAAGGAACCAAGAAAGTCCAACGAAAACTCATCGGAAGAAATGTGGAACACTAACTCAAGAAAACTTCATCAACCACAACTAATACCAGAACTGACCACATTCAGGATCAAGGAAGAGAATAATAAAACTCACCTTCAACACTCAACTATGGTATTCGGTAGTTACTACTCTATTCTTTATTATTTAACGGTGGTGTAACCCGACAAAACCTGGGCCACCACCACGACCTCAACCTCTCAACATCACCCATAGCCAATAATCAATTATGAATATAGAATATCATCTCAAAACAATCACAGAACAAATTCATAGGTATAGAAGATCATATCATAGAGTAACAAGGCAACATAACGAAAATGGAAACACATTGCTTCAACCATCCCATCCTCATGCACCCAAGTGTGTCAAGTTTTTGGTTAATTAACCATTAACAAATTTTAGCATATCGGGTTACTTAAGTTGCTAACTTATTCACCATGGACCTAAAACCTGGCTCTGATACCAACTGTAACACCCTAGTTATTCGGAAGCCAAAATGCTACCTAAAGGACTAACATAGAACAATACTGCAGAAGAATTTTAATAATAACTCATCAACTAACATATAAGGATCAACATCTTTTAAAACCTAAGCAGGAATTAAAACTGAATCCAACAACAGTTCACAAATTCCAATTATTTAAGTCTATCAATCCACTAAGATAATCATACCAAACGAATGATCAGGAACATAAGCAAGTTAATTAAACAACCTTAACGAGAGAAAGATATCAACCAACATCAAACTCCATTATATTACAGTCCATCACTTAACTAATGAAAGATGTAATCAAGTTTTATTATTGAAACGGTGTAAGGTGAAATGAATGAGTAGTGCGTGTCTACTCCTCCCAAGAGAATCATCACCAACGATCACCTAAAAATAAATAAACAAAGCAAGAATGAGTCCGAGACTCAAAGAAGTACATGGATAGTGGACATACCACAGATATGGAAAAGACAACTTCATTAAAGAATTTGAATACATCAATGAATACATGAATGCATGGAATGAATGGAATTAATGAAAAGAATGGATCGCACACATGTTTATATCCAGATAGTGGTGACACACCCGCCGGTGTTCACCTAAGCCCGCATTTAACAAAATGCGGATCCAAGTCCCGTATGAAGAATGTTTCATACGGTGTCCAAATCTGCCCACATTGGAATGGTAGGTCTTACGTGTCCATACCGAATTGATGGGTCTTATAATCCACTCCGTGGAAGGAACATGAAAATGGATGCATGTATTGAAGTATGAATTATGAAAGACATCATGTCTACACTTGGAATTAACACATAGAAAAGGAACATAGACTTTGAACATTCTCATGGATCACATAAAACACAATACTTAATATCCAAAGATCCAACATTCAAGAATCATAAGAATATAGAAGTACTTGCCTTAACCGTGAGACTAAAAGATGACGATAGTACACTTTCAACTCGGTGCTCACCAACACTGGCAACCGTAAAGTATACTAAGTATACTAAACAAGAGTTCTCAACAAAGTGATAGAACATAACGAGAGCGATCGCTTCCTGAACGCAACACAAAAACTAGCAATTTCACCCCGACTCTAATATGTCCAATCTGCTTTGCTTCAAAGAAAATCCATAACTTTTGAGTCCCAGCCCCAAAAGTTATGAATCCAAGTTTTCCAGACTTTACACGAGCTTAGCTACAACTTCCCAGGTGATCGATGAACAAATTACCCCATCTAAGCCCTTGATTTTAACCTCAAGACCGCTCTGTCATCTTTGGTACTTTCAACTTGTGAAATTTATAACTCCCATTTGGTACAACCAAAATCAATGACCTAAACCTTTCTGGAAACTACAAGGAACTAGCTTGCTGAATAAAATTATTTCAATAATTCTCAAGGTGCAAGAAAAGTCGCTAACAAGTTAATCTTTCTCTACTGTCCACAACAGAGAGACAGATTACAATAAGAACTTCAAAAATTCACATCTTTCGTTCTACAGCTCCAAATTGGATGTTCTTTAATGATCTGTAAAGATAAGACCAAGGCCTACAAATTTCATAATATGGAGAAGCCCTGATTCGGACCTTAGCAATAATCAATCTACTAATTAAAATGACTGCTAAAACGTAGCTAAGATTCTGGACAGCGGTAAAGAACAGATCACAACTTTTGGTCTACAACTCCGATTAGGGCGTTCTTTAACATTCTGGAAAGGTTATAAAAGTTGCTACAATAACCTAGCTGGATGAAAACCCTGAATATTCCATTATCATAATCATATTTTAGGAGACAACTTGACAGATCAATCGCGTCAGAATTCTTGATAGCAGAAACTAAAACTATCATAACTTTTGATCCGTACGTCGGAATCAGGTGTTCTTGGCGGCCACGAAAAGCTCAGAATATTATATAAATATCTCTAGCAGATGGAAACCTCCAATTCGGCCTCTAAGAACTTGAAACTGCCCACGCAACCTACTGGACAGAATTGAATCTTTAACATACAGAGTTCGATCCGATCAATTCTAATCGAATTCACATCTACGACTAATCAAACAACGAAAACAACATTTGTTACCCTTGGAGACACGCGTGCCCGCTGATTTCCCCCGCTAGATGCTCCTCTCCTCTCTCCCTCCACCTTTCTCCTTGGCCTACAGCAATGGGTTTGCACCACCAAGAGGTGGCAACGGAGTGCAAGGAGGGGGGCATGCACTGTAGCAGCACTGTAGCGGCGGCGGGAGCACTGTAGCAGTGCGTGCTACAGTGGTGGGCTAGGGTTTCTCCCTCCTTTTAATAGTGGCCGGCCCTCATGGGCCTCCCGGGCAAAGCCCAAGCCCAAAGTTGCCAAAGAATTGCAGATTTCCCTCCTCTAAAGTCTAATTTCTTTTCATTGCTTTCTTCATTAGACTAAGTTGGAGTATTACAGAAAAACCCTTTTTTTGTTTACTCTCCTTCCTTAGAAACATTCGGGGTATTATACTTCATCTCCGCGTGAACGCCGTGTCAGAGTCCGCCATTGCCAATCTCTGAGCTCGTTACGACAACAGAGACTTTCCAACTAAAGTGCTTCTAGAAACCGTGCCTAATCTTATCACTATCTCTCCCGCAATCGTTTATGTTGAAATCTTATCTCAATTTGCTTCTTATCTCCAAGAATCCCAGAGATTTCTCTCGTGTTCATCTCGGATACGAATTGGGGATTCCTTATCTAGACTCGCCCGGACCCTATAAATAGGACCCCTGGGTTCGTGATCGTGCCCACAATCCAAAGCCGCCACCCATTGAGCTCCAATCACCCTAGCGTCGCCGCGATTTGAAGAACTAGGGTTTCGTCTGAAACTTGATTTCTTCAAATTGCGCCACGCTTTTGAAGACCACCTTCGTGGACCACGCCCAGATCAAGATAGCGGGCTACGCCCGGCGACCATCCGCGCTGTCAGACTTCACCGAGTTGCCATCCGACAACAAAGAGTCTCTCCGCCGCTTGAGCTCACCGCGGCCACCTCGCCGTCCCGACCACCCGGAGTTGGTCCGTATAGCGCAATAGCGCCACTACCTTCCAGACCATCCATTGCCGAGAAGCGCCGCCGTCGCATTTTGCCATTGGTTCCGCGCCATCGTCGCCGTTGATCCGACATGGCACCCACATCGCCAGTTACCTCAGCCTTCGCGTCTGTGTGTGGTCAACGTGTGCGCGACGTGTCCGCCGAGTCACCGCCAACACACCGCGTGCCACCTCACCCGATCTCCAGATCAATCGGTTCGGTGGACCGAGTTCACCGTGGACTGTCTCACTAACGTGTGGGTCCCACATGTCAAGATTTTTTTTAATTTCTTAATTTCGAAGCGCTGATGTCGTGCTATGCTTAATAATCCAATTTTTCTTTTAAGGAATAATTCGAAATTCGAATAATCCAGCTTTAGGGTTTTCTTTAGATTTCCAACTTCCAAAGTCCATATCTTTTGCATCCGAACTCCGCTTGAGCCCATTCAAATTTCTAAATTCAATATCTATCTATCTGAGATTTTTATTTAATTTTTGGAGTTTGTTTTGCTTTTGTTATTTATTTTTTTGTTTATTTGCTTTTGTTTGCGCAGAGACGCCGATACTTCTGAAGATTTGAAGAAGAAGGAGCACCTCAAGAGCAAGATCAAGATTTAGACCTATTCCAAGGCAAGTTATACCTTTGATCATATTGAACCCCGCTAAAAGTTATATTGATTCAAAGTATTGCATTTACTTTAATTATTTATTTCAATGCTTTTGGGATTAGTTAATATCCAATTTTGTTATGACCTCCTTGTCTAATTGTATGCCATAATCTTTTGTCACCCTAGCTTGGTTTGTTTAGTTGGTGCTATTGTATTACCAACGTGGGATGGTTAGATGCGATTAGATTTGCTTAGCCATGCTACGAGTCATAATCTCATGTAAGTTGCAAATATAAACTTGACTACGTGACTATGGAACTATGTGATAAAAACTATGTGTACTATGTGCTGTTACTCATTGATGGCATATGTTGCACTTAACCAACAGGGTGGGAAAAGGTTTTAGACGGAGGCAAGTGGATTGTGTATTATTTTGGTGGAGCTATGTGTGTGGGCTTAATAACCTGTGTGCGTAGGGATTTGTAGTTCAATTGGAAGTCTTGCCTTGGTCAATTAAGGACTTAACTTTTTGCGCTATTGAACTGAGCCTCTCGTACAACCACATGCCTGATGGGATGGGCCTAACTTAGTAAGTTATGAAGTCTTGACATTGATTACTCAGGTTGTAGGTTAGGCTGTGGGCGTGGGTGGAGGTGTGCTACCAAGTAGTCACATCACGGGGCGGTTCGCCGTGTCCCTGTCCAACGGTGTGTGTCGGATTGCTTCTTGTGTGGGTAGTTCGCGAAAGCACATTGGGAGTATCAATGTTTGAGATGAAGTTTCAACTGCTTTGTTACGGCTAGTGCTAGCTACACTAGTTGTATCGTGAGTAAAGTGTACAAACTCGCAGAGTGTTAATCAATCTATTCGAATAGCTGGCGTCATGGTCATGGACATGCTCGGGATTTCACACAAGGGTAGTTTTTCATGAAAACCTTGGGAAGGAATTGTGTGACTTAAGTCATATGGCTATGTGAATAACTTGTTTAGGCTATGTGTCTTTGTGAAATAAAGTCACAAATTATTATTGTCTATTTGTTTTGAATTATGCTTTCAATCTATTACTTGTATTTAAACCGCAAATGTTGCATTTCAGAAAAGAACCACGTAAGCCATTCCTTTGGAATAAGCCATCATGTATAATTGTATTTCGTGGTATGACTTATAGTACGGTGTGTACTCATGCTTGTTGTAAAACATGCAATGAAGAGGAGTCTTCACCGCTTTCGAGGAGGAGTTCATCGAAGGTGCTTGATCGAGGGTCTTGATCCCTACCATTGTGCGTGGTGAATTGATGGGATTCCGCAAGTTTCTTCGCTCGCCGCTATTTTATTTCTTTGCTAGCCCTACGTGGCTTAATAATTGTAAACTCGACCATAAGATCAAAACCCTTATTTGTTATCAAATTACTCGTTTATGTTATTAATCGTTTGTGTGGATCGATATTCACCTGTGTTGATACTGTGTGCACTAGCGTGATCCTGGACTAGTGCATTATACATAGAGGGTCCAGAGTTGTATTTTTGGGTCCCGACAGGGCTTGAGCTGCGCGAGGAAGTGTCGGATATGCAAGACCCTTAGGCGTCATTCTGTGTCATAATTAATTATATTGTTTGCATGTTAGGGGACCATCATTTTATGTAAACGGGTAGTGTTATAATATTTGTGCATTTGTGAACGTCATTCTTTTTCTTAACGGGTATGCATTTTAGCATTCTATTTCTTCTGAACTAACTCGCCCTTGTTATGTGAGCTAGAGCATAACACTAGGCCGACCTTGGAGATGTCAGACTCATCAGACTTCTATGCCAAGATATTGCGGAAGTGCAAGTGGTTTGTCGAGAGGGCTAAACCCTACCGGATTTTTTATGAAGGATGCAACTGTGGTGAGATGTCGTTGTTGTACAAGTCGTGGTGAGATGCCGATGCTATAAAATTGTATGCCGTGACATGAATTGTCATTGGTTTGGTTAAAAAGTAGTTTTCGCCAGACGAAAGTGATTGTGCAAGAAAGAGGGTGCTATTTGCACATTGGGATGAGGTAGTCCTGTAGGTATTTGTCAAGAACTTTATCTTGTGCACCATTAAACTGGTCCATATCGCATAACCACGCACTCCAATATGGGATGGACCTAGCTAATTAATTAGTAATGTCTCAACTCTAGTTCTTTTTTTGGTGGTGTGAGTTCCGGATGGATATTCACAAATACACAAGAGGGGCCCCTGTGTAACATCCCAATTTTCTGAGTTTTAAAAATCCTTTTGATTAGTTAGTAGTTGAAAATTCACCCTTTGGATTTATTTGAATTTAATTCAAAAGCTTAACTTGGACTTTTAGTACCAAAACAACTTAATATGTGTAGGATCGCACGGCACAATCAGAGGGGGGTTGAATGATTTTGCAAGTCTACTTCAAACCCTAATTTCGTAACCTCTCAGAGAACCTCTTTGAGATTGCCTCAATAGACTTTCTTTCGATATCTTAAAGAAACCTCCGAAGCTATCTTCAAGATTTCCACCAACAATCTCACACACAATCAAACAAAGCAAAGCTCGAGACAATAAAGAATCAATCTAAATTGTATTGCTCAAGACTTTGATCTGTGGCCACAAGATGCCTCTCAAACACCCCTCAAAGTCTTCCATAGATGATCTCACAAAACTCTCTCAACTTCACGCTCAAAATACAACTCAAAACCTTAACTCCAAAGCTGCGGCCAAAACTCTCTCTCTGGTCCTTGGGTTAGCTCCTAACCCTCCTCTATTTATACCCTAGAGTCCTATCCATGTCCAACACAACACCGACACGGACTTTATCTCAAAAACGTCCAGATTTGGAACTCCTTCCAAATCTGTCACCCTTTCCAAAACTCCCACGCCGCAAGCCTCCAGGACTCCTCCTGTAGCTCCAGCGCGAACCACCTTTGAACTCCACGTGCTCCAGCGCAAGCTCAACCATCTCGCAACATCCACGACCACCAAGACCTCAGATCTCCCCAATCCTAGTCCAAGTCCTCCTCGTCACGACAACAGTTGCCTTCACGCTCAACCTGCACATGCAAAGATCAAAGCAAACAAATCTGGCACAAGTTCTCCAAACTTGACCAACATTAGCTCACATACGCATAAACATCATCATGCATCAAGTAACAAAACTTAAAGCTCATGAATTTAACCAATCCTTAGTCAAATCCCCAAAACAACGAAACAAACCGAACACAATCGGTCGTACCTCCATATTATTCCCAGATTACAAGCCAATGTCATACCGCTCAAAGAACACCGGAACTACCGCTTTACCAAAATCATCCGAAACTCTTCAAACAAACTCTCTGGAAAATCCATACCGTAAACAAATGGTCATACCTTGGTGCGGTAGTATCGTCGTTAATATTGCAAGATACTGCCTTAAGGTCGCATCGCTCCACAACAAGCAGTACTACCGTTTTTCACTTATCAAAACTGTTAGAAAACACTCTCTCTCTGAAAAACCTATCACGGTACTACCGCTGTCAAAACAGTGGTATTTACCGGGAAAACGGTACTACCGCCTTTAACCCATGGTATGAATGTATGTCAAAACGACTCAAGAGCCTCGGAGAAACGAGGACGATCTAGATGATTTGGCCGATTGGACCACGCGATAAAAGCCGTCATATTAGAAACACTATTCAAAGTCCGAATGTTCCTCTTGGTGCCAACCGTCTAATTTCAATCCAAAGGCCGACAATCCTTTAAGAGTTCGGACGGTCCTAACGTTTCTCTCAATATAGATCGTTAGATCAAGATCTAACGGTTCAAACAAAACACACGTTCGAACCCAATGACTTGCGGTACTACCGCGCTTCACAAGCGGTCATACCTCAATCCGGTAGTACCACAAATTAAAAGCCGGTACTACCGCTTCGAGAAAATCCAAAATCCAAACACAAGACTTCGAAATTTCGTACCGCCAACACACTTGCGGTTGAACCATAAGCAAGTAGTATCATGCCACAATCTCAGTACTACATAAAACCTGACAAAAGCTGATTTCTACAGAATTCAAAGAACTCAAAAGCTATTTCAAAGCAAGTTAACGACTTAGATCACAAGCATGTTCCTTTGGCAATGTATTCATCATTAAATAACACGATTAAGACCTCTGGGTCTAACAATATGATTAAATTCAACATCAAAAATAGTCAAAACTATTTTATTTGGATTATATGGGCTTGGATATATTTTCTAGATTTTTCTAGAATTTTTCCAAGTTCATTTGCTATTTTGTATTTTCCATTTGCATTTTTTTTGTTAATTTCTAGAAAGAAAAACCTATTTAAATTCTGGATAAAGCTTCGGGCCGAATCTTTTCGGCCCAAATTCCCTTTTCTCTGCACGTGGCCCTCGAGCGGCTAATTCAAGACATCGTCCAGAGCCACACAGCACGGCAGGCCACTCGCGTTCACGACTGCAGGCCCCGCCACTACGCCGTCGTCCTCCTCGCGGCCTTCTTCTCCGCATGAACTACGCGTTCGACCGCCATGGATGGAGCTCAAGCTTCGTACGACAACGGAGAATTTCTAACTAAACCCTATCTAGAAACCGCGTAGAATCTTATCTCTATTCCTCCCGTATCCATTTTCGGTAAAATCATATCTCGAATCGTATCTTATCTCTAAAATCAAAAGAGTCCGAAATGAACTCGATTTTCGGATTTCCAAACCCGGCACGCTCGGGCCCTATAAAAGGCAGCATGAGGTTCGCCCTTGCCTTCGCATCCTAAAACCCTAAGCCAGCATACCTTGAAAGCTCGAGCGCCATCGCAATTTGAGTTCTAGGGTTTTGTCGCCGCCGGCCTTTATCTTCGAATTGCATCGCCACCTTCGTTGCCTCGTCAACCCTAATCGCATCACCGAGTCACCGAGTCCGCCGTCATCGGAGCTCCCTCTTGCACCCATCCCTACTGCCGGAGCGTTGCCAGAGCTTCCATCCGACAACACCCGAAGCTCTCCTCCACTTGAAGCTCGCCGCCAGCCACCACCGATGTCTCCGACTACCAGTGAGTGCACCCTCAAGTGCGCAATAGCACCAGCTACATGCCAGTACCACTCACCGTCGGTGAAATCCCGCCGTTCGCCGGAGACCATCGGGATCTAAGCGCCTCCGCGTCTGTACCATCCGTGTCAACAGGCCCGTCAGCGCATGCGTTGAGGTGTCACTCGCGTGGCGTCCAGTTGGCACTATGTCAGTAGCCACGTGCGTGCTCGTGTGTCCGGTCCACCAAGCCCCAGATCGGATCTTGTGTAAACCTGGTCAACCAAAAACCGAGTCACTATCATGTGGGTCCCACATGTTAGTTTTCCTTTTATTTCTTTTAATTCAAAATCCTAGGGCTCGCGTCATTATTTGATTTTTCCTTTGGAAAATAATTTGGAAATTCCAATAAATCCTAATTAGGTATTTTCTTTTAGATTTTAACTTCCAAAGGCCATATCTTCTTCATCCGAACTCCGATTGAACCCATTCAAATTTCTAAATTCATCTAAATTCGAGATCTATTTATATGAAATTTTTATTTAATTTTTGGAGTTTGTTTTTCTCTGTTATTTATTTATTTTGTTTATTTGCTTCATTTGCGAGTGGACGTTGATACTTTGGGGAACTTTGAAGAAGAAGGAGTGCATCAGGATCAAGACCAGTACCTAGATCTATTTCAAGGCAAGTTATACCTTTGATCATATTGAACCTAGTTTTCAAAATACTTTGATTCAAATTATTGCATTTACTTTAAGTACTTATTTAAATGCTTTTGGGTTTAGTTATTACCCAAATTTGTTATATCCACCTTGTCTATTGTTATGTCATAATATTTTGTCATCCTAGTTTGGTTCATTATTTAGTTGGTATTATTGTAGCACTAACGTGGGTTGGTTAGATACGAGTAGATTGCTTAGCCATACCACGAGTCATCATTTCATGTGAGTTGCACATATAAATCTGACTAAGTAATTATAGAACTTTGTGATAAAACTATGTGTACTATGTGCTATTACGCGTTGATAGCATGTGTTGCACTTAATCAACAGGGTGGGAAAGGATTTAGACTGAGGCAAGTGGTGAATCTTGTGAATCGGTGGAGCTGTGTGAATGGGAATGATAGTCTATGTGGCATAGTTAGAAATTGAAAGTCTTGCCTTGGTCAATTAAGGACTTAACTTTGTGTGCCATTGAGCTAAGCTTCATCAGACAACCATATGCCCGATGGGACGGGCCTAACTTAGTAAGTTATAGATTCTTGACATTGATTACTCGTAGTAGGTTAGGCTGTGAAAGGGTGGAGGTGTGCACTACTGTAGTCGCATCATGGACGGTTCGCCGCTTCCTCATCCAACAAAGGTGTGTTATGCCAAAGCACCGTGTTTGGGTTGGTATGATGGTAAAGCACACCGAGTGTCAATTGTTGAGATGAAATTTCTGAAATATTTTGTTATGATTAGTGCTTGCAACACTAGTTATATTGTGTGGGTAAAGTGTACAACCTCTCGCAGAGTATTAATTAATCTATTCGAATAGCCGCGTCTGCAAATATGGATATGCTCGGGGATTCACACGAGGGTAGTTTTCATAAAACATTTGGGAAGGAAGCTATGTGATCTAAGTCATATGGCTGTGTGAATAACTTGTTTAGACTTTGTGTTCTTTGTGAAAACAACTATTAAATTAATATGATTTATTTGTTTTACATTATGTTTTAATCTATCACTACTACAAAACAAGATATAGAAGACGCCTCATCACAGACGGTTCCACAGGAACCGTTTGTGTTGGGTCTGTGGGGGCAGTGTACCTATCACGCAGCGGTTGTTATTATTTAATCGTTTATGATAGTTCATAAACGGTCTTTATTAAGAACCATGCGTGATAATCTCTAGTGTCATAGACGGTTCTTAACAAAGATTGTTCAGGAACTATCACGCACGGTCCTATTAAAAACCGCTCGTGATAATCTTCGTACCACGACGGTTGTCAACAAAGACCGCTCAGGAACTATCACCGATCGCTCTATTAAAAACCGCTCGTGATATGGAACGATATCACACGGTTCGTAAATAGAACCGTTTGTGATTTTTTTTCACAGACGGTTCCATAATAGAATCGTCTGTGATAGGCCCTCATAACCCTAGGCTCGCCCATTCATCTCCCCAGTGCCGCCCGTTCATCTCCCCAGTGCTGCCCATTCATCTCCCTAGTGCTTAGCCCGCTCAGCTCTCGTGTGCTCCTTCGCCTCCTCTAGGGTTCGCCTGTTCACCTCCCCGTAAGCCCCGACGCCACCGCCTCCGACCTCGACGCCGCCGCCCCCGACCTCGACGCCGCGCCGACCTCGACGCACGCCATCATCACCGACAATGACGACGCAGCTTGTCGCCGACAGTGGCCTCCTCCCCATGTCGGCCCTCCTCCTTGGCCTCCTCCTCAAGACTGTCCTCCTCCCGTGTCGGCCTCCTCCCTGACCACCTCCTCCCGCTGCCCCTTCCCTACACCGGCTTCCTCCCGCGCCATCCTCCTCCCTCGTCGTCCTCCTCCGCACCACCTCCTCCCTACACCGGCCTCCTCCTTGCCTTCGTGAGTATTACAACAAAAGAATGTTAATTATATATCTTTGATAATCTGTGAATTGAATGAACAAAAGAATGTTAATTATATACCTTTGATAATCTGTGAATTTGATAGTCTTTGATAATCTTTGATAATCTGTGAATTGAATGAACAAAAGAATGTTAAGTATATATCTTTAATAATCTATATCCATGTATGCATAAAAGAATGTGCTGGATTGGCTTCAAATTCTATATTAGATTGTACACTGAGAGATAGCAAAGTGGTTATGTGGGCTCGGTTGATCAGCTCTGTGATGAATGTCAAATCTGAAATCAATTTGATAATTGGAAACAATCTTGAGCTAAAACTATTGCTTTCTATTATTAGGTTTAATATATAGCTTTATTCCTTTTGGTTGTCAGTTCTACATAGTTCAAATTATCCTTGTATGAGCTAGTTGATCTTTGTGAGATACTTACATAGTTATTCTCAATCTGTGGATAATCCTCTTTGTTGAAATGATATTGTGATTATCTTGATATCATTGCTCTGTTATGTTTTTCATAACATATTGCCTTCTGTTGTCTCGGTGGATATAATGACTCTGATAGTCTTTGATAATATGTGAACTGAAAGTTTATTTTGCTACTGCGAGATAAATTTGACATTCAACAGGAAAGTTTTAGGTTCAGCTCAAGATCTGTTTGATAATTGTTAAATTTGATTAGTGAAGATATATTGACTGATGTACTGAGATTGCAAAGGTTAAATCCTTTGCATCCAGCATACTAGATGAGATGGCAAAGATTTGTTCTTTTGCAACTCTCCTTTTGAGAGTACAAACTATCATCAATCTTTTGCAACTCTATGCTTATTTCATTCATATATATGTGGTATATGTTTAGCATTTCAATCAATTTAAATGACTTGAATGATTTACATTTGATTATGTTAATTTGGTCATTTAAATGCTGTTGGATTAATGCGTTGTTGTTTCATATTTATGCTGGAATTAATTATTATTATTTGCTAATATTGCACATGTTGAGCATATGTAACTTATATAGATAGCAAGTAAGAGAGATGGCAGAGGTGCTGTCTTCACTGCCGTCATCGACGCCGCAGATGGCAGAGGTGCGATCTTCGCTGCCGTCACCGACACCGCTTAATGTGTTTGGATTTCCGTCGACGATATTGATACGTAAGCGAGATGGCAGAGGAAAATTAAAAATGCTGCAGGGTCATCGATCATCACGGAGGTCGATGATGTTGGGATCCTCTAAGTCCCCAGAGATCAATGGCGAGATTCCGCATCATCTGCGGGATACATGAAAGGAACGGGTCCCCATCACCACACCAAGCCGAAGTCTCGATTTAAAGAACAGAGAGGCGCTACCGTGGGATGTAACTTTCAAGCAAATTCACTATCCTAGAAGTAGACATGGCACGCGTGGAACGACAATCGTTGCTCTCAATGGATCATGCGTGGAGAACCTTCAAGAGCATTCTTGTCACAAAGTACGTGAACACGAGTGAGACACCCTTCGCGATGTATGGATTCTTGATGCGGGAAACATGGGACGCCTTTGTGGCTATGAAGACGACGGTCGAATTTAAGGAGCAAAGTGCAGTGCACAAAGCTCTCCAGACACGAAACACTCACCCCTACAGACTCGGCATCGCTGGGTACGAGGCTAAATCCACGGAATGGGCGACAGAGGAGGAGAATGCAACCGGGCCATTTCCTGGGATCATAGACCCGCGTTCCCTAAGCTGGTTAAAAGCGAGGGCAAAAGTCTCGTCTTCGGGCAGCATCTCTTTCACAAACCCGGCAGACCAGGAAGTGTCCCAACGTGTGGTAAATATGTCAAACTACTAGTTGTTAATAAGTCCATAACTTCATAGTGTCTATAATAACATGATGACCTCTTACAGCATGAATTGACTGCCCAAGCTTCCCAAGGCTCCTTCCAAGGCGACAGGAGAAAGATGTACTATCTACGGTCCCCGAAACAAGGAGCACCCAGTCGCACGCGAGGCCTTGGTGTTAACGCATCTAGGAGTTATGGATTTACTGCATTTATCATCGCACGTATAGGAGTAGGAAGAGATCCAAGGCCGAGCACGAGGACCGATTGGTACAGATGATTACTGCAAAATTTCAAGGACACATAACACAATTGCAGGATCAAATGAATCAACTCCTGAGCTAGTCACAAGCCACCCCCGTTAATTTGGGAGCCAGTCCTCCTCGACATCGGAGTAGCATCGCGTCCACGCATAATTCTTAACATGATGACGTCCAATTACCGATAGACGACATCAATGTAATGTACATCTATAGAATGCACCAAAGATAGACCTATAGGACGCCATAGCTAATTGCGTATCGCTTTGTAGGAGCCGACGCTCTGCAAGCTCTAAGTGAGGATGGTTGGGTCCATTTCTATTGAGGTCGGGATGGTGTATCCACACCAGAAGGGCAAGCAGAAGACGGCATACCACCGGGCGCAGGTTACGCTAGGGTCTAGGTGGACATGGTACATGACAATTTCATGGCCGTCCTGCTGGAGATTCACCCGAACGAAGACATCAGACCACTAGGAGATGCCGTGCACACTTTTATCCAGTAGCCCAAAAAGGACATCGCCCTAGACCCACTAGTGCCGCGATCTCGACATGGCCATTCCTCCCCAATGGGACCCTCAATGACTCCACCTCATGAACCTTCACTTCAGAAGGCCACCCCAACAGGACCCTCGATGACTCCATCTCATGAACCTTCGCTTCAGAAGGCCACCCCAACAGGACCCTCGATGACTCCACCTCATGAACCTTCGCTTCAGAAGGCCACCTCATCGGTTCCCGTGGAGAAGACGTCGAAGGAACAAAAAAAGCGTGCCGCCATATCGGTTCCTGAGTCGTCTCGCAGGAAGACGTGTAGCGAGCAAGTCGTTAAGGCCAAATCGAAATCAAAGAACATTAAGGCGCCTCCCGAGCCCTCAAAATACTCCATCGAAAACCGCAGTTCGGACACGATAAACCACACCGGATTAGGTTGTCAGGCTCTGCATCTCTGGTACATGAGGAAGACCGAAAAGAAGGGGTGCGATACTGGAATCACCATCAGATACAAGGATAAGCATTTCTTTAACGGACCGAGCCACTTCGTCGTGGGCTTCAGCGACTTATATGACCTATTCAACCTCATTGCCCTCGACGCCTCACTTCTACGATGTTGGACACTGTAAGTGTGTACAATCAAGTTCTACATTCACGTAATACAATCAAGTTCTACATTTACGTAATACCGATAAATATCACCACTCATTGCTTATGTACAGATACATGATGAAAAAAGCCAAGGAATGGTCCGAACCGGTGGGTTTCCTCGACCCACACGTGGTCTCTATGAAAACCATTGAAACAGATGCATCCTTCGTCGAGAAATACATAACGGCGGGATTGCTTCATCAAGACAACAAGGACTACATACTAGTGCCCTACAACCAGAGGTAAGTGCTTCACTACTTGCTATATAAATTTTATTTGTACTTTATACGCAGCACGAACTTAGGTTTAATGACTATAGTGACATACATGAGTAGGTATCACTGGATCCTTTTAGTCATTATACCAAAGAGGAACAAGGTAATATACCTTGATTCCCTAATCAACAAACATCACGACTTCAGCATTCTGATAGAAATACTTGACAGGTATGCTCATTTCCTCCATACATAACTCTAATGTAGTCTTCCTTCATTTGAAATGGCCGAGGATAACTTTTTGGAATCATATAGTTCGTTCACCGCATATGTTGATGGGGGAGGACTATACAAGGGGGATCGAACAAGACACTAACAAACAGGACGCAATTTCCGGTACACGCTACAACACAATAATGCTATATCATACTTAATAATAATGTGTCTCGAACTGACTATACCTATATATGTAATTCTATTTTTGCAGTGCCGCCAGCAAAAAAAAATGATGAGCTATGTGCATTCCACGTTTGCCATCATATGAAGCAAATCATTAGTGCTAAGAGGAAGGATCCCGAGGTTTGTCAATCTCAAATAATTATTTCTGAATTATAAATTTAAATATATATGCTTACCACTTTACTCTTGCTTGCGGCGTGATTTGATGATAGAATTAGATCCACTGCTAGTAGAGAGATTGTGTACGCTCGAGGGCACCTCTGCGCCTTCATCAAGACAAATTTATCATTAACCCCAACGGAGACTTTCACTCCGTCGTTTAATCGACCAATATTTCACCCGTCGACACCTCTCAACCACGTGCAAACAATTGATTCAATTGTAATCCAATTGTAATTATAGCGAGAATACTTGAACAAATTCTTTTGTAATTTATTTTGAGTAATGATCACTTTGAGTTGTCAACAATTGATTATCCGTGATGTATCTGCTTTTCGCGCATGCTTGTTTTCAGAGGGCATGGCTAGCAATTCTTGAGGCTAGCCAAAAAAAATGTAGTTAGGATAATGAGCTATCACAGATGATTTTGTGTTGAAACCATCTGTGAAGGTGGTATCACAGACGGTTTCTATTAAAAACCGTCTGTGATACATAGTATATCATAGACGGTTCTATTCAAAAATCATCTGTGATATTCTCAAATATCATAGACAGTTTGTAAATAGAACCGCTCAGGATATATTGATGATCCTGCACGGTTTTAATGAAAACCGCTCAGGTATTATATAGCCTTCGCTGACGGTTTCAACAAAAACCGCTCGTGTTATGAGTAAAACCATCTGTGATGGTTCAAAACCGTCTGTGATGACCTGCTCTAAACTATCTCGTGATGAAGCTGTATGTAGTAGTGTATTATTCATATTCAAGTTGCAAATGTTGCATTTCTGTAGAAGAACCATAGAAGCCATTTCTTTGGAATAAGCCATCATATATATTGCATTTTGTGGTATGACTTGCGAGTACGGTTGTGTACTCATACTTGCTATAATCAATCAACATAAGTGGAGGAGTCTTCGCCTGCTTTTGAGGAGGAGTTCTATGAAGGTGCTGATCGTTAGGGTCTTGATCCCAGTCGGTTGCCTGTGGCGAATTGATGGGATTCCGCTGGAGTTGAGTTTGTTCCGCTGCTACTTATTTCTCTATTGCCAGCCCTACGAGGCTTAATAAATGTAAACTCGTCCATAAGGTCAAAATAGTTATTTGTTAATCGAATTACTCGTTTATGCCATTATTTCATCTTTTGTGGATCGATATTCACTTATGTTGACACTGTGTGCACTAGCATGATCCTGGACTAGTGCATTATACACAGAGGGTCCAGAATTGCATTTTTGAGTCCCGACACCCTGTATGGTTGTGATGACATTCAGTGTTGAAACCTTAGCGGGTAGAACTGGGTTGAGAAGGAGCTTTGTAAAAGGCCTTGTGATAATCTCTTTGTCACGCACCTATAGAAGTGTGTGAACAGACATTATAAGTTGATTTATCTGTTGTGTGTAAAGTTGTATCACCTCTGCAGAGTTAAAGCTATGTAAACAGCTGTGTCCCCGGTTAAGGACAATGCTGGGGAATTTCATAGGAAGGGTAGTGTTTTTTTTATAAAAATGATTGGAAGGTGAATGGGATGTTCAGTTGGTGAATCTGATGTTGACTTGGTGGATGGGATATTCAGTTCATGGTTTGGTTTGGTTCGGAAGGGAATGGGAGGTTCATTGGTTGTTTCAAAGCAATTATTTACTCTATTTATTTATTGTCTTTTCAATTATGTTTTACAATCTAGTTACTGTATTTATTGTTAATACTTGCTTTTTGCAAAAGAACCATATGGATATTCCTTTGATCTAGCCTTGTATGAATATTAATTGCATATTGTTCCCTACGATTTGTTGAGTACTCTATGTACTCATTACTTTAAACATTGTTGCTCAGTTGAAAAAGGTCAAGCTACTCAAAAGTTCTCGATGAGTACTTTGAAGACCTTGCGAACTAGGATGTGCTCCCCACTTGATTGCCTATAGGCATATCGAATGGCCAGAAGTTATCTGATCCGCTGCAAGAGTTTTATTTGTTTCTTAATACCTACGTGGCAAGTAAAGTAAATATTAACTATAAGGTCCAGTTAGTATTATTTATTATTGTTTTGCTACCTTTTTAGTTAATTCGTTGAATTGATGATATTTCATCGATGTTTCACTGTGTGAGCTAGCTATTGATCATGGGACTAGTTCAGAATACATAAAGTGTTTTGGATATGTAAATCCGGGTCCTGGCCGGGGAAGGGAGGGTGAGGGAGAGGAGCAGCATGGTTCTAGTGGTAGGCTCCTAAAGAACAACACCGATCACATGAGACATCGATGGAGAGGTGGAGGAGCCATGGTGGTGGTTGGAGAAAGGGGTGGTAGAGAAGTGTAATGGACAAGAGTTGTAGTGGAGAGATGAGTGGCATCTCCTATTTTGGAGTGCATCGTCCGAGTGGAGTGAGGCATCCGAAGAATTCGGTTCGCTCGGATGTCTGCACGATATCATTATCGCTAAAAACATGCAAAATATTTACGTGTATCATTTCGTTAAGAATAAAAGAGAGTACAACAACGCGGCGAGAGGCTGTGAGTATATTACAATGAAGAAATTATGGAAGTGCAAAATCCCTCCGAAAGTTAAAATATTTTTAAGGCAAGTGTTCCAAGATAAAATCCAATCTGCCTCACACTTAAGGATGAGATAGTTGCCAACCGTATCATAGCCTAGTGGTGTGGCACCCTATGTCTCTAGCTGATGATCATAGTTCAATTACCACCAACTAGGGGCTGGGTGGGTTATTTGTGTGGATTTTCCTCTTTAATTGTCCAAGATTTGAACATGTGACCTATGGGTTGTGAACCAAATATGACTACACTAGCCAATTGTTCTCACCCTCTCCAAAAAAAAAAGATGAGAAACCGGCAAGGAGAGATTCATTGTGTGCTTTGGTGGGATTGAGACTGCAGACCACATTTTTTTTTCTTAATTGGATTTATTTTCTGAGGTGTAAAATTATCTACGCCATATCTCTCGTTGAGGAACCATCATCAAGTAGTCCAAATTCGAGCAACCACCTCAGAGACAAGCGAGAATTACACACAAGAATACAAATACATAATAGTAGATTGAACACAGAGATATAGGGACTTCTTCTCTTCTTTATTTCTCTTCTCAAAAGCACGTACAATGGTTGGGGGTTCCCTCCTATATATAGTTTGCAGATGGATGAGGAGCCCATCATGGGGATAGGCCTACGAGGCTTGGGCTCAGGTTTCTTAACACTCCCCCTTGGGCACTCATCCGACATGTTCATGTCTCATCAAAACTCCATAAATACCCAGTGAGAAAAAATTAGAGAAAGCGTACATGAAACACATTCTGCTATGTTGTACGAATTACCTCATTAAAAACCTTAGCCAGGAAACTTTAGGAAAACTCGTTAAGGAAAAAAGAGTACAATCCACCCAATTTCATTTAACCTCTAGGATTTATTCTTTGGGTACTCGATCTTCGTGATCAAGTTTCAATAATGAGTTCGTGAAGATTATCTCCCTGAATTCTACACTTCTCTAAGTTTCATCATTCCAACTCCACATATGCACCTTTCAAAGCTAGATGCTGGAAGTGACTTATTGAATAAATCTGCAAGATTTTCATATGACTTAGTATGCAGTACTTTAATTTCGTCCATCTTTTGCAATTCATGAGCATAGAAGAACTTGGGGTTGATATACTTTGTGAGTTGACTCTTCACATAACCCATCTGCACTTGTGCAACATAAGCTGATTTTGTAGCCAGCTTACCTCGTACCCAGTGAGGTAAGGACACAATTTGGGTAGTGGTGGATCGATTTAGTAAATCCACACACTTCATCCCTATTCGTACAACGAATTTCGGCAAGTGACTTGGCACCCATTTATGTGCGTGAGATAGTAAGATTGCATAGTGTACCTAAGACAATAGTTTCTGACAGAGATGCCAAGTTTGTCTCCATGTTTTGGAAGAATTTGCAGGATGCACTGGGTACGAAGCTTCAGTTTAGTACCGCTTTTGACCCACGGACGGATGGGCAGTCCGAACACACCATTCAAACACTAGAGGACATGCTGAGGTCTTGTGTTCTATCCTAGAAAGGTAGCTGGGAGGATCATTTGGCACTCGTGGAGTTTGCCTACAACAACAGCTACCACTCCAATGTTCGGGCAACGCCATTCGAGGTTCTATATGGACGAAAGTGTAGATCGCCACTTTGTTGGGATGCCATAGGTGAGAAGGCTGTTCTGGGTCCGGATTGGGTCCAACAAACAGTGAAACGAGTGGCGGAGATTAGACAAAACTTGCTAGCTACCCAGAGTAGGCAGAAAAGCTATGTGGATATGAGGAGGCGCGACTTAGAGTTCGAAGTAGGGGATCAGGTGCTCCTGAGAGTGGCTCCCACTAAAGGAGTTGTGTGATTTGGTACCAAGGGAAGCTTAGCCCACGGTACATTGGGCCATTTCCGATTCTGGCACGAATTGAAAAGTTGGCATATCGTCTGGACCTTCCTGAGTCCATGCGAGGAGTGCACAATGTGTTTCATGTTTCTATGTTGAGAAAGTACTTAAGGGATCCTGAGTTTGAGATTGTGCTAGAACCGCTGTCCCATAAGCAAGACCTCACCTTTGAGTCCCATCTAGTTCGGATTCTAGAGGAATTAGAGAAGGTGATGAGGCACAGATCGATAAAGTATGTTAAGGTGCTATGGTCGCATCAATCTGAGCGAGAAGTGACTTGGAAATTGGAGTATCACATGCACGAGAATTACCCAGAGTTGTTTACTACGGGTATGAGTTAGAGTTATTTTTATGTATAGTAGTTTCATTTTGTGCATTCGTGTGGATTTTTGAACGCCTTAATCTGTGGTCAAATTTCGCTAAGGGGGTTGGAATGTAATGCCAGTAGAAAGGTAAAAGGGAATGGAAGGGAACTTGAGAACAACTTTACCAAATTACCTCTCCATAGTAGGAGGTAGGGAGAGAGAGAGAGGTAGAGAGAGAGGAAGGGAGAGAGAGAAAGGAGGGATAAGACCAAAGCCACCAAATTTCCACATCTCCTCCCATCCCTTTTCTTCCAATCAAGAGCATCCATTGAAGGCAACCAAGCCAAGCATTGAAGGAGAAGAGGAACCGAGGTCGCACTAAGAACCAACGTCAGAGCTATCACCCACCTCTACCGACAAACCGTAGGCTATCCCATCCCTCATTCTACGCATAGTAAACGAGCAAGAATGGCACATCTCTAGGAAGCACAAAGTGAAAAGGAGGTGGGAGAGCAGATCTTACAGGGTAGAGCTTGGGGCAAGGCCGCTTGGGGAGCCGCAATGCACCGAGGAGGAGGCGGTGGTCGGAGGCCGAGCAGCCAAGCTAGCTCGAGGGCGCGTGGGGAGGAGCTGGAGGTGGCGGGCCAGGCGCAGGTCGGCCGAGCGGCGTAGGGGAGTTGAGGGCGCGACCGGCAGGGGTGCGGGCGGGCCATCGGTGGCACCGAGAGAGGCGGCACTGTGAGGGAGCAAGGACCAGAGGGTGGCAGCAGGCGGAGGCGGCACTAGGCGCGACGCCACGGACTCGGTCTGGGAGGCGGCTCCATGGAGAGCCATCGAGTGAGAAAGAGGGAGAGAATGAGAGTGAGAGAAGGGGGGAGGTAGGAGATGAGGCCGGCTCGGGAGGCTTCGGCCAAAGAGAGAAAAGGGGAGGAGAAAAGAAAGAAGAGAAAGGAGGAAAGAAAGAATTAGGGGGGCGGGCGCACCTAAATTTCTATTACCAAAATTTGACGACGCAAAACTCTAACCTATTGATATGATTTATTGTTGGCATCAGGATTAGTGGAATAATGGCCAGTGAGAGGGGTTTAATCGTTTCATTTTGCGCATAGGATCAACGCTACCCGTGTGTGTGTGCATGTATTACTAAATGTATTGAGTCTGGTTGAATGCCTGTTTAGGTGGAGATTCGGGAATGGCGTCATCCGCACGTTACTCCGCTCCGCTTGGCTAACAGGCAAGTGCATGGTAAAGTGATAGCCTGTAAGTGTTAAGAATGTGATGTTCGCGTGATATGATGATGTTTTCATGATGATGCTTATGTGATGATGCTTATATGGAAATGTTTAGATGATGAGGTTTACATGGAAATGTTTACATGACGACGCATGCTAATGTTTATGTGATGACGCTTACATGGTAGTGTTTACATGAGGATGCTTACATGGTAATGTTGCAATGATGATGTTTATATGGTAATGGTTTTATGTTGATGGCACTAATGATGGGACAAGGTGAGTAATGAGACTACCTTGTTACATTTGAAAACTTAGATCATGCCACAAGGAGGAGGTACATAGACTTCAACCATTTGCAAAGCACATTTGCAAAGTATAGTCACATGCTACAAGGATTAAATGCATGAGCCTCGACTATTTGCAAAACACATTTGCAAATAATAGCATCATGCCATGGTGAGCTAGAGCAAGTGAGATTGAGCTATCAACACATGATGAGACTCAAGCTACTAGACCAGACCCCTCTTAATAGTACGACAACCTATACTAGCAATCCGGTCATCCAACCAAACACCAAGACCGGTAAAAGGCTATGAACACATCCTTAGCCCTAGCTAGTCATACATTTGCATTGAGCATCTTCTTGAAGCTTGATGACGCACACCTTCACTTCAAGTCTAGGTCATCGTCTTGACATGCATCTACCCATGATGCATCCTTTACTTGACCTACATCAACACATGATGAGTCTTCTCTTGACTTGATGATCAACTCATGATCATCTCCTCTTCGAGATCTTGATATGCATCAACACATGATACATCCTCTTCTTGAACCTTGACTTGATGATGATCAACTCATGATGCCATCCGAAGTCTCCATTACCTTGGAACACAACCTATTTATCCAACTCATGGAAAATGTTAGTCCCATAATGATTAACATTAATGACCAAGATATATCTACAATAAATGCTTCTTAACAAGCCATTGGAAATGCAGAGCGGTACTACCGCCAACTATCATGTGGTACTACCGCTGAGGTTGGTCATACCGCCACTGTATAAAGACTACCGTTTCTCAAAAACCAAAAAAGGGTGCTCTGGAAAATACGCATCGCCACATTTCGAATTTATCATGCGGTGCGGTAGTACCATTTAACAACGGCAAGATTACCGCTCCCGTGGTTTGCAAATAAAACCGAAATGGAGTCTCTCCGAATTTACGTACCGCCAACTAAAAATCGGAATAGCTGGGTTGCGGTAGTTCCGCACCACGAGCCGGTCGTACCGTTGAGCGACCAGATCAGCTTTGCCCAATCGGACTGATTACGTGGACAGCTCAGATGCGTTTGGCCGTTCGGACCACAGGTCTTAACCGCATGATTGCATCGCGTTCAGATGGTCCGAACATCCACCGAGTACCGCCAAAGGATATGCGGTCATACCGCTATGCGGTAGTTCCGCCATGTAGTTTCCGGTACTACCGATTATCCTGACAATTGCACAGTTGGTTTTCCAAAACAAATTTCAAATACATGCATAATCCTAAAATGATCCAAATGGCACAAGAACATGCTATTAAGCTACTAGTCATGATCCCTCTATTGTCCTTGCATTTCCATTACCCTCCCGCCATCCATAAAATGGGACTAAGCCTTTAAACATCTTAGCACACACATTAGTCCCACAACACAATTGCAAATAGTTGAATATAAAGCAATATGAGTATATATGAACTACACAAGTTTTATACACTCAAAGGATATGTTTCAAAGTAGAGATCCCCAATATATGTAGATAAAGAAATATGGATCAATACTAATGAAACCACAAAACATAGAGTGAACTCCCTAAATGCGTGCATACACGAATGTGTAATGAAAACATATGCACATATTCAAGTTAAACTTTTGGTGGAGCTCAACCTATATTTTGGATCAGAGGAATGAAACAATATATAATAATATGATGTCGAATGCATACCTCTTTGATTTTCACATTTTCATCCAAGTAGGACTACACAATAGGTATATCAATAGAAGTGTTAGTCTCACATATAGATTTGTCATTAATCACTAAAATACTCCATTTACTCATAATGGCGGCTCTAGATTCTTTAATCTCCCCCTTTTTGGTGATTGATGACAAATCATTTATCAATAACAACATTTGGATATAAATCATCATAAGATAAGAATTTAAGCTATTGAACTATATCCATGCATGTCACTAAGCAATTTAAAGCTTCAAGCATTATGCATATGAGAATGACAAACTTATGCACATGATGTATATAGGAGGCTATGTGTATGAATCAGATGCTCCTCCCAAGGCATGCATGAAATAAGGTGAAAACACAAGAGAGAATCCAAATAAAAATATATTGATCATATAAACATTCTCCCCCCTTTTGGCATTAAGCACCAAAAACCAACCAAAAACTAAGCCAAAAAGAGTTTTTGTAAAACAATGAGCTTGGCAATTGAATTCATTTTATTTTGATCATTGAGGTATTCTTCCTCTTTTGAAGTAAGGTTGTGTTTTCAAGATATTTGAGGAAAACCAAAATAGGTCACAAACCTATCGATCATATATCATTCTCCTCTTAAACCAAAACATGTCACAAACTCCTCTTTTATGCCCTAAAAGAGCAAAATAACTCAAATGAGGTCATATTGGAGTTCAACTAAAAGAGATGATATTTGGAACACATTCAAATAAACTCATCCTTGAAATCTCCCCAATAAACATTTTTTATGAAGATACCATGCTCATTTTCACAAATTCACAAATTGAAACCATGTTGAGCTCACAACTTTTTTAGAACATTTGAAAAAGGTATGGAAACAAGCTCCGAAAACTCTGAAATAAATCATGGAGCTAGTCCTTGTAAATACACACACTTTTCATTTTCAGAGGCTCAACCAAATATCAGCCATTTTGAAGATATGAAAATCACAAAGTTTTAGAAAACTGAAAATTTCAGGTTTTCAGATTTTGACATTTCATTTAAGCTTTGAAACATAGCTGAAAAACTGGTTAAAATAGATCCAATAAATCTGAGAAAATTTGGCATATAATATCACCTAGAGAGGATGAAAATTAATCATTATATCTTCCTCAAATAATGAATCCATTTGGAGATGTAAAAATCACAAATCAGCTCAAAACAATGCAAAATTCTGAAATTTCAGCATTTGATCAAAGTGAGAAAAAGTCAAAACTTTTTCAAATAAAGTCAAAATTCTTTAAAATTTTGTAGAAACAAACTTTGGACTCCTAAGAAACTTTTCCACGAAGAATTTTCGAAAAAGGAGTCTCCGTTCAAAATTTATGCCAAAATGAGCTTTGTAGGCAACATTTTTGCTTAAAGTGAAGAAAAAGGCAAAACCTTTTCAAATGAAGTCCAAATACTATGAAAATTTCCATAATTTACCTTTGGACTAATTAAAATGTTTACTAAAAATAATTTTTGGAAAAATAATTTTCTTCCAAAAGATAAGGCAAAATGCGCTTTGTAGGCACATAGAGAGAATGATTTTGCATTAAGGGTTGAAGATGCAAACCAATTTGAATTTCATGGAGTTTTTAACTTTCTTGGCTTTGTATGAGTTAGAAATACTATTTCAAACCAAGATATACAAAGAAATCCGGCTCAAATAGCCGAACTCACTATATGCAAGAATAGGTCATTTTGGGTAAAAGCTTGTTTTTTGGTGAACTTCAAATTGATATAACTTTTCAACGGTTGGTCTTTTGTGAAAACTTTGAACTATAGAAATGTTTTAAATGACCAACCCTTCGAGTTTGGTATTCACAACTTTTTCAAAAACTCAATAGATTTCGATTTATGAAAATATGTCATTTAATTCAAAAACAAGATCATTTTGAGGCCAAATTTGATACTTTATTTCTAAAATAGGAATTTTTACTTCAAAAGCATTGGAAAACATTTGAAATATATATTTAAGTGCTTTTGTCTAGTTTTTCACAAATTTGACCCTTTTAAGCAAAATTTTTGACTTTTTACCAAAGAGGCACTTTAAAAAGCTAAACTTGCATATCATTGACAATTTCACTCCAAGAATACCAAATGAAGCAAATGATAATGAAAAACATGCATTCACAAGATCCATAAATCATTTTGGGCAATTAGGTAAAATAGCTTTCCCAATATTAATACTTTACTCCTTTTTAAGTAAGCCCAAAATATTTAATAAGTTTTTCACAAAGAACTAACTCCCCCTTACATAAAGGTTCATCTTGAAAATTCTTTCTTCTCCTTTGACACACAAAGGATTCTCTTCCATCTTGTCATCTTCTCCTTTGTCATCTCTGTGAGATATATCCATCCATAACTCATGATGACTTCAACCTCTTTCCTTTGACCATTATTTGCAACCAAATTCTCCCTCTTTGATATTAAGCACCAAAAATGTCTACATGTGGATCACACTTAAAGGATAATCTTTAAACATCACTTGTAGATAACATGCATTGACAAGACTTGAAATTACTAAGTGCTTGAATTTCTCTTGCAAGGATCCTCAAGGAAAGCATCCAAAGAGAAGAGGGAAAGAGAGAATCCACTCGTACACGAAGAGTACTTGAGCTTGGTCAAATGAAGTATGATCGGCAAGAAATGAAATTAGATACTACTTTGAAGGAACAAGATGATATCATGTGAAAAGAGAAATCTCATGCCGAGGCCAAGATGATCAAGAGATGCTACCACTTTTAGAAAGAATACCGTTTTTTTTATGATGAAAACATCACAATGTGATCGAAATGGCATCTGGAGTCAAGAAAGTACTTGAAGGTAGCTAACGAGTATGAAAAGGATCAACTTGACCAAAGGAAGCAGAAAAGTAGGTTTAGAATTGAATTGAATTGAAATGGCTGTCTTGACAGATAAATCGGTAGTACCGCAATTAAATGGCTAGTAGTACCGATATTTCTGGAACTCCAAGGATAGATCTTGGAATGGAAAGATATGCAAATGATCCCTAGTTTTACACTTAAATAGATATATCTAGGATCATTATGCATGAGATGGAAGATAGAACCATCAAAGAATATAGTTTTTATAAATTAGTCTTTTGGTTTTTCACAAATGAAACTTATTTTGATGAAACTTCTTCAAAAGAGCCAAAATGAGCAAATGAAGAATTTAAAACATCTACTTTTATGTATGAGTCATTAATACCATTATGGACCTATTCATGTGAATAAATTTGGCTTGAATGACAAAACTCACTTAAGTGCTAGAAAGTGACCACTTAGGTCAAGATAGGATTTTGGACGAGTTTTGAAATCCGATAACTTTTGATAGGTTGGTCTTTTGGAAATCATTTGAATACCAAAAAGGTTTAGAACGGCCAACTCTAGTGTAACACCCCAGCCCAACATGAGCCTGGAATGCTACTAAACTAACACTATAACCATTTTAAACTCAAACAATTCTCTAAAATCCGGCAGAACCTCCTTTGTATAGGTGACTATACCGGAGGTTCTAACAGTCTAATATAACATCAATCAATATTCCAATCATCTAATTTAAACTAATCATCAAAGAACTTCCAAGATATGCTAAACAACTAAAACATAATCCAAAGGGTATCCAAAATCCTCTAATCAACCCTATTACAAATTATTCCAAGCACAGGGAGTAACCATAAATAATCCTTTAAGCAAATTACTCAACTACTAAATTATCATTCCAATCAATTCAAATGTGAGTAGTTCATGCCATTGTGCAACCACTCTAAGTTTTATTCCCTCCCATGCATGTCGTTCTTGTAAAGGGTACCTAAAAACACAACAACAGCAAGATTGAGTCCAAAGACTCAGCAAGTACAATAAATGGAAACAATAACATAAACAACTGTAATCATCAACACCCATCCACAAATCTCTATAATAAACATGTCATATGTTCATGCTATGCAATATGCTCAAATGCACTTTATCTTTATCTTTATCTTTCTCTTTCTCTTTTACATTTTTACCGGTAATGCAGAGTATGCATCCGTCGATGCATACCCATGCCTGTGCCTTCTAGCACAGGGACCATTGCCCATACTCCACAAGTATGGGGACCTAAGCCCACACTCCACGAGTGTGGGGACCATAAGCCCACCATATTCATGACGGGACCTCAATTAATGCTTGGTCACCACGTGACTAAGTCTTCAATATGATAGCATGATGCATATGAACAAAACTTTAAACTATCATTGTCATGCATTCGCACAACATCACACATGAATAAACTTATTCATACTTCTAGCATTCATGATCATTGACATTCATAACATTCTAGCATCCATTAATAGCACATATATCCATAATACTAGTAAACATGATCATTGACATTCATAACATTCTAGCATTCATGAATAGCACATATACTCACAATACTAGCAAACAAGATCGTACACTCATAAATAATATATCAATCAAAGTACTTGCATCAACCGTACGAGAACGGAGGACGTGAAGAGGGTGCTGCCCCCTGGGACCAAACCCCCACCTGAATTAATTAGCAAGCACTCTAATATAACAATACTGGACCAAAAACAAAACTAGAAGCAAATACGAACTCGCTGTACTTTCTAGTGCGATCCCAACTCCAAACTCTTAAATGTCAATCTGTCCCCTCGACAGACAGTCAAAATATAAAATCCATAAATTTTTGATCCGAGATCCAAATGATGCGCTCTTAGACTTTCTCAAAAGCTTATCAAATTCCCCACCTAAACCAATTTGGGGAGCCTTTCAGATTCGGCCATCTTCTACCCTCACCAAACTTATTAACAGAACAGCTAATTCTCGTCGGTGTTTTTGGATAGCGGCACTAAATCTATCATAACTTTCGGTACACGAGGCCAAATATTATGATCTTGAGATTTCTGGAAATCTTATAAAATTATATACAACATTCATTATAGTGATGTCTTCTAATTAGTCCTTTAACTAACTTTTTAAGACTGATTAACAACATCTGTCCGAAATATAACAGAACTACCAAACAGCAGCGCGACGAAATTCATAACTCCTAAACTGTTCATTCAAAGAACATGATCCAATACTTTTGGAAACCTATCGACGTCATCTACAACTCTCTAGGAGGCATCCAGGACAGATTCCGTAATTAACCTTATCAAAATCGTCGGTCAAACCTGACTGTCCTAAACAGACCTAATACTGATAACGCCTAATTACACAATTAATCAACTAATCAAAAGGGGATTGGGGTTTACCCTTGAAGAACCGCTGATGAATGCGCACACCAACCCGTGATCCCTCTCCTTTCCTCTCTTCTCTCTTCCCTCTACTTCCTCTTCTTGGCCAATCCGTCACCCGGGTGAATCGCTTTCCTCCTCACTTTGACGGCAAAGAACTCGAGGAGCTCTTGGCCAGCAGCAGGGCTTCACCAATGAAGGAGACGCTCATGGAGGGGGGCGCAAAGACCAGAGGAGATGGCGGCCAATGCAAGGGAGAGGGAGGGAGGGTGGCGGCCACAAGTGGGAGGAGGGGAAGGGGTGGCGGCTAGGGCTTTGGGGGAGGGTGGTGCCTCCGCCCCAGTTGGCCACCACCACAAGGCCACTGGGCCAAGGCCCGTGCCAGGTTGCCCAACTTTATCGTAAAACCCTCCTCTAATTGCTGTTCAAACTATGTTATATTTGGTCCTTCTCCTAATTCAATCGTTCTCTCCCGGATAATCATTTGAATACTTTTGGGATATTACATCTAGGTTTTTCTTTTTGGGACGATTTTCAAATTCCTTTTAGAATAGATTTTACACAAAAATCTAGTTTATATAAAAAAAAACAAGATACTATAATCTAGAATTTTGGACATCAACTCATTTTTACTTAAAATAAGTTTTTTTCTTGAGCCAAAACCTTTGGGAAACCTTTAAATAGGATTTGTATACATTTTGCAACTAGTTTTTCAAAGGATTACTAATAGTTATGAAATTTTTGACTTTTGGCTAAAAGGCTCAATTTTAAAAAACATTACTAGCACTTAATTTATTTTGGCATACTTAGGGATGTGATATACATGTATATGACTTAGCACTTCCCTTAATATGCCACAACCAACTTGCTCAAGATTTTAATAATAATGATTAAGAATAAGAGCAAGAATATCCTTTTAAGATTTTCATGAAATGCAACCTACACAAGGTAAAGAGCTAGATACTTCAATGTCAAGACTTGTTACCTAGATAGCATTGGTTTATGATATGAAGTGATCATCCTCAAGCTTGGCTCCAATTTTGATATATGATGGAATCCATGTTATATGAATAAGCCAAGCCTCTAATGCCTCTCCAAGTACCTATTAAGCATTTAAGCGTATTTTGGTATCCAATACTTGGTTGGGTCCATGAATGTTAGTCACAATACTTTTGGGCACCCAAATGGCCCTAACAATAAGCTTTGGTGAACTAACAATTCTAGCAAACACATTGCCATTTATATCCTTCCTAAGCAAATAATGATCATTATAGATAAGAGGCTTAGGAGTGATACCTTTGGGACATTGTTTACCAATATGTCCATTTTCCCGGCAATTGTAGCAAGTTGGGCTTTTGCTTCCCTTTCTTGTCTTCTTATCTTGCTTATTGCCGACTTGCCTCATTTTTTATGACTTTGTCTTGTCATCCATCTTGTTTGGGCGCACCGAGGTTTTGTGGCCCTTCTTATTGCATCCAAAGCACTTGATATAGTTCTTCATGTATCTTGCATTGTGTCTTGTCTTGCTATTCTCCTTCTTGGAGATGAAGCCAATACCACTCTTGTCTTGTAAGCTTCTTTGCTTTCTCAATATATCATTGAGAGTGGCCTTCCCTTTGTAGGACTTCTCCAAGTCATTGCTCAACTTGGTGACTTAGTCCTTGAGCTCTTTGTTTTCCTCTACAAGGTTAGTCTCAACAAGCATAGAGGAAGTAGAAGCATTTTCACTAGAACTACAAGGCATATACAACAAATCATCATAAGAGGTGGATATACTAACCTTAGATGAAATACAAGAGCTAGGAGCTATACATGGCATACATCTAATAAACTACATGTAATGCCTATATCCACCTTGGACTTATTGAGCTCATTTAGGAGGAGAGTCTCATGTCCATCTTTTAGAACATCATAATTATTTTGAAGTGAGACATACTCTTTCTTCAAAACTTTGAATTTTGACATCTCCTTTCCTAAATACTTATTAAGCTTCTCAAGCATATCCATCAACTCATCATATGAGGGTTCATCATTATTTACCTCTTTATTACTTTTTGCCATGAAGCAATGAGGTGATGTGGATGGAGTTGACGAATCCTCATTGTTGAAGCTAGAAGTTGAGCATTCTTCTCCCAACATTCATTCTTGTATGCAATCATCATTGATTGAGGTGGACCTTTGATAATTATCTTGAAGATGGGTCCACATCTCATGAACATTCTTGAGATTGCATATGGCATCGAATATTTCTATACTCAAAGCATTAAATAAAGTGTTAGTTGCTTGAGCGTCGAGATGTGAGCATTTCTCTTCCTCAATTGATGAAGCAAGAGAATCCTTTGAAAGAGAAAAGCCCACATCTACGATCTGCCAAATTTTAGGGCTCATGGCCTTAAAATAACAAGACATGCGGATTTTCCAAATATCATAATTCGTGCCATCGAATAGACGTGTCTCACCGAGGTGCACTATATCACTAGTCGCCATCCTTTACTCCCTAGGCGGTGAAGCCTAATAAAATGAGAGACCTAGCTCTGATACCACTTGTAAGATCGAGGAGGCCGACTAGAGTGGGGTGAATATGCGGTTTTTAAAATCTTTTCGCTAAAATCAAGTTTTATGCGGAATTGTAAATCAATTCGGTTTTGCTCAATTAAAACCTAAATCAACTAGTTTTGACTAAGTACACCAACAATATAAGTCTATTGATAATGATAGTAAACATACAAAGACATAAAAGCAATTTAATTCTAGGAACGTAAATTGCACAAAGTAAATCACTAGAGAGCAAACCACAATGACATAATGACGTTTTACTGTGGTGTTCGGAGACTTGCCGGTCTCCCCTAATCCACATTGAGGTAAGCCCAAACTAATTAGACCGGCTCTACGAATTAAGCCAAATACCTCAATTCCACTAGTGGTAGCTCTTTCCCGCTCCGGGTAGGTGAGCTCCAACCTTCACAACACGCCGAGTCTTCTCACAAGCTTCTTGAGAAGATCACGGATCACGACGCCTCCACACCGTCTAGGTGTCGACAAACACCAAGAGTAATAAGCTAAACCCCTTGCTTGACTCTCACCACGTGCAACGAATGCACAAGCTCAAGTGGATACGAAATCCACCTCTAGATGCAACACATTCAACTAGAGACCTCTCTCTTTGCTCACAAGGTGCAACACATGCATAATTGAGAGGAGCTCACACTAGCTCAAGAGAGTGAAATGAGATGCCAAGAATTGTGTCTCAACCGGCCAAGGCGGGTATTTATAGCCCACACACGAAAACTAGCCGTTGGGAGCAGAAATCAGCACATTCAGCTGAAATACGGTAGTACCACCATACAAAGACTGGTACTACCGTTTTTGACTCAACGGTCAGAAAGGGTGCATTAAAGGCTCAAAAACTAGCCGTTAAAACATTTGGTGCGGTACTACCGTAGTACAATGGGGTATTATCGTTCATGTAGTACCGCAATACAAAGGGCGGTAGTTCCGCAGCCCAGATTCAGCACAGCCGACACTCGGTAAAAATGACATAACTTTTGACTTCGATATCAGAATTGAGTGATCTTGGACTCTATGGAAATCTTATTCAGAGGGATACACAACCCACCTATTTTATTGATCTCAAACACATTTGATCAAATCAAAAAGCATAATTCCAAAGAGCCACTACCATGGTTTAAGTCCAAAGAAATAGCAACAAGCAATATTAGACCATGCCAAGGGAAAATGCATGAATCCCAACAATTTGCAGAACACATTTGCAAACTTAGATCATGCCACAAGGAGGAGGTACATGGACTTCAACCATTTGCAAAGTATAGTCACATGCTATAAGGATTAAATGCATGAGCCTCGACTATTTGCAAAACACATTTGCAAATCATGCCATGGTGAGCTAGAGCAAGCGAGATTGAGCTATCAACACATGATGAGAGTCAAGCTACTAGACAAGACCGCTCTTAATAGTAAGGCAACCTATACTAGCAATCTGGTCTTCCAACCAAACACTAAGACTAGTAAATAACTAGGAACACATCCTTAGCCCTAGCTAGTCATACATTTGCCTTAGGCATCTTCTTGAAGCTTGATGACGCACATCTTCACTTCAAGTCCGGGTCATCGTCTTGACATGCATCTATCCATGATGCATCCTTTACTTGACTTCCATCAACACATGATGAATCTTCTCTTGACTTGATGATCAACTCATGATCATCTCCTCTTCGAGATCTTGATATACATCAACACATGATGCATCCTCTTCTTGAACCTTGACTTGATGACGATCAACTCATGATGCTATCCGAAGTCTCCATTACCTTGGAACACAACCTATTTATCCAACTCATGGAAAATGTTAGTCCCATAATGATTAACATTAATTACCAATTAATAATATGTCATCCACATACACTACTAGAAATCCCCATTTTCCTAGTGACTAATATACTAGGGAATATGCAAAAACCTGTAGGGAATTGGTTTTCCTAGTGGCATTCGTAGGGAACGACTACTAGAGGAAAGAATGTAGGGAAAGAAAACGTTACCTACGGTTTTTTTTAGGAAAACCTAGGGAAAGAATCGTTCCCTAGGATTTTAAATGGTAGAGAAATCTCGTCCACATGGCATTGCCATCTGACGTGGAAAGTTTATTACCCTATGTTACCTTTCTGCCAGCCTAGGGAAAGAATCTAACAAATTATCTACATTATTTCTTGTATGCCCTACGCAACATTTGTATATAAACATTATTTTCCTATTGCTAATTAAAAATTCATCCCCTACTGTTTAGCATGAACACTAGGGGTATTGAATTTATTATTATTATTTTCTAAATATGTAGGACCGGAAAGGCGACTAGAGGGGGGGTGAATAGACGCTTTCTCTATTTTTCACCTCGATCGAACTCAACGCTACTTTCACTCCAATAGCTATAAAAGCTATGAAGATCGTATATAAGACGGCGGATGACCTGTGTTGAATCCGATCAAACCCCGAAACAAAAGACCAAAAACATATCACAACTGCATAGGAAGATTCAAGCTGCTAGAAGTTTGGTTTTTGGAGATCATGCCGCACGCTGCCCTCTCTGGCAATTAGAACCAAAGCTTCATCTCGCAACAAGGATACTGAGAAACAAAGAACGGAGAAGATAAACAAGTCAACAACAAGAACTTGATCTCCTCATCCACAGGGAACCAAACTCAGCTCTTCCGTCGCAACACCAAGCAGGCAATAAAAAACTAAACTCGATGCAATGCTTTGGATTACACAGACCGATGGAAATAGCAAACAATTGCAGCTGCCACTCACATGCACAGCAAGAAACTCGAAATCGCAGCCAGCTTAATCCAGAGCCGCACTAGGAAAAAGTGCCGATCAATTACACACAAAGAAACAGGAGGACCAACATCAAACACAAAGACCGAAAGCGGCGAGGATTCAAGAGCATCAATGAGCGATCATCGCCTTGATCTCTACAAGCCGCATCAATCCACACCGAGCCGACAAGCATGCATGAAGAAGTAGGAGTAAAGCCAACAACTCGAAGGCAACAAAGATGGCAGCCAAATAAAGATTGTTGAGCACGTGCCACCGCCACACGATCCCTTTTTACGGTAGAACAAGTACTAAATTTCCCACATCAAAGATGGTAGCGCACAGCTAAATAAAAGATCTAAACAAAGAAAGGAAAAGCGCATTCAAGAAATCGCTCAAGGACTCACTTTTTGCAAGAAAGGCGTCGCCGACGGGATTCCACAGCGCCGCCACTGCACTTCAACAGTATTTCGGTGCTCCACACACACAAAGATAGGATGGAAAAACTGTCGATCAAAAATCGCAGACCGATCAATTCACTCAGGAAACAGGAACAACCAGATCTCTGATAGCATATATATATAAAAAATTTGGCAGCCACAAAACAAGGAGCTTGTATCATCAAATCAAACAGTGGCGAATCCTCTTTCCTGCCAAGGGACAGCAGCCAAGCACAAAACAAATCCAAACAACAAAAATCCACTCACAGTCAAATAAAAACTCAAACATCATGTTTGACTACAAGCTGCCATCAAGCATGTGATTTTTCTCTCAGAGGACGCAAAGACTTCAGCGCCAGGGACAGCCCGCTCAAGTCTGTTTCACCAAGAGTACAGAGCGCATGAGAAGCCTCCGCTTTCTTCGGCTCTAAAGGCGCCGCCATAAGCTCGATTTTGTGGGAAAACATAGCGCCGCCACGTTGTTCCCTTTTTCTTTTCCAGCCGCTAACCCTAATGTCCATCTCCTGTTTTTATATGGCAGCTACCAAACCTAATGGGCTTCCGTTAAGACCCAATAACAACGGAACACATACGCATGCAATTTAAAGCGTCGTCTTCAATTCTTTTGACTTAATCCACTTCCTGACGCACCGTCTTGCGCCACGTGTAGATTGATCCAGCGGCTCTCATCATGTCGGCAAGTCTCTCCCATCCGGTTCCCACCGACCACCTTGGCACTTGCACCGACCCAAGACCGCTTGATCAACCAACAAGATCAATCGCCTTATTCGGTCATCCTTGTCCATTCTGCGTCACACTTGAGTCACTTGACCTCACCCGCATCCTTGATCGTTCGGACCTCAGCTCTCCAAGCTTAGTCCCGATCCTCCTCGCCGTTGACCGTCATTGACCTGCAAGCCACCTGCACAGCAATAGACAAGCAAACACGAATCCGGGAACAAGTTCTTCACAACTTGACCCATGTTAGCTCAAAACATGCAATATGCAACACATATGCACTATAGCTTATGAACTCAATCTATCCCAAAGCCAAATTCCCAAAATGGCTAAAGACAAGCCTTTTAACTTTGCCGAAAACGCGTGAAACTTCAAACCAAAAGCCACATTGCCAATTGTTTCATCATCCAAAGATCATGGGCATATCCCCATGATATCCACAAAATATACATACATTATTCAAATACTTATTTATATTCACAGACACTAAATTCACATTATCACTCAGAACAAAATTTATGCAGGAGATAAACATAACAATATCATGTATTTCCAATGGACCATCAAGTACTATTTGAGGCACATTTGCACCAATATATCCAAGTGTAAAGATCACACTACCAGAAAGTCCACAAAACAACAACATCCACGCTTGCACCACAAGTGCACAACACACATGCATACTGAAGTACAAATGACCAGCAAGGTTTCAAACATCAAAATGCAACCCTTACATGTTAGTCATTCCATAAAAGAATGCAACATGCACCAATTGCAACAAAAGTATGCTTCCACATGTATTGGACCATGGCTAACATTAAAATAGTGGAAGATCATCATTTAGCAAAGAAGAGTGGCTCCCATCAGCACTAACAGATGCGTTAACATAACCTCCAAACATTCCTCGAGCAATCCTCAATGTATCATCCGAGTTCTCTACTCCAACAGTTGAACCGCTGGTATGAGGCTATATAACAAAAAATAGTTCGAAGATCAATAAAACAATTAGAAAAGAAATATGGTTATGCTAACATGATTTTTCAAGTGTAGCCATTTTTGCAACTATTGTAAAAGTTACATGGTTTTCGGCTACATAATGCGTAAAATTTAGTAAGTACGACAGGCATAAAGTGTTGCACATGACAATTGACCAAGAAACATATGAATGCATTTTCATATTCTCCGACTCATGCAAAAAAACACAAGAATAATTTGGTCCAACTTTTCAGATCAAGTAAATAGCACACCTAGTTATTTCAGTTTTGAAAGAGCCAATGAGGTCCATTTTCATATTCTCCATCTTGTCCCCACAAAAGATAATCATAATTGTAAAGAAAAATGTATCACAATTCATCAGCATTGCAATTAATTGGACCTACATTACATAATGTAAATTTCTCCTGCACCTAAGTTTCTAGCTCTACAATGTTTGAACACTTTTTAACTTCCCAGAAAATGATAATTATATGTTAAATTTCCCTATTTATTAACACATGAAAGATGAAACTATCAAGTGTAGTTTTTCTAAAAAAACAACTCTTAAGTATTTGCAAGTGTAATATCCCATATATATTTAAGTGAGAAGAAAGACATTAGGGAGGAGAACTAATTAGAGAGAGTGGATTTAATAGATGTTCCATGGGTTTATTTGAGTATTTCAGACAACCTGGGCTGTGGGCTCTCGGCCCACAGCATTTAGGCCCAAGGGGAGGGTAGCCGGCCACTTAAAAGGGGGGAACCCTAGCCCTAACATTGTAGCACGGCCGTATTACTGTAGTGCCAACACTGTAGCTCCTCCCCCTTGTGTTGCCTCCCTGCTGCCAGCCAAGAAGAAAGAAAGGGGAAGGATCCCCATTGGTTGTTGCTAGCCAAGAGAGAAGGAGAGAGGGGAGAAGAGAGGGAAGGGGAGAGATCATGGGCTAGGTTCGTGATCTTCAGTGGTTTTTCAAGGGTAAGATCCGATCCCCTTTCGTTTAGTTGATTAATTGATTATTAAGCAATGTCGGTATTTAGATCTATTTAGAGCAGATAGGATTGGCCGATGTTTTTGAGAAGTTTAACGGCAGAATCTGTCATCGACGCCTCCTAGAGAATTTTAGGCAACGTCGATACCTTTTCGTAGAGTACTAGATTATGTCGTTTGGATGAGCGGTCCAAAAGTTATGAATTTCAGTAGCATCGTTGTTCTAAGAGATCTAGAATTCTGACGGTTATTAGTAATCAGATTTAAGCGGATAGTTAAATGAGTAATTAGAGGATCTCACTATAATGAAAGATGTAGATAATGTCTTAGCTTTACAGAAAGCTAAAGAACATGAAATTTGGATATTTGTACTGTAAGATATGATAGTTTTATTGTCGCTGTCCAGAAACCTGACGTGAAATAGCTGTTCTATTAATCATCTTGGTAAGGGTAGTAGATGGCCGAATCCGGAAGGCTCACCAACTAGGTTTAGTTGGATAATTTGATGAGATTTCCAGAGAGTCTAAGAACACCCCATTTGGATCTATGTACTAAAAGATATGAATTTTTGATTATGACTGTCTGTCGAGGGGACAAACTGATGTTTAGGATTCTGGAATTGGAGTTGCGAGAGAGTGTAGCTATTTCGTAATTGCTTCTAGTTTTGTTGTGTCCGTATTGTTATCTTAGATGTGCTTGTTAACTTAATTCAGGTGGGGATTGGTTCCGGGGTAGCGCCTCTTCGCGTCCTCCATTCTTGCACGGTTGAGGCAAATACTTTGTTTGATAGAGTAAATGTGAATGTTTGATCATGATTACGAGTATTTGGTACGTATTAGCTATTGTTGGGACCCTGGATATGCAACTCTGGGACCCTCTGTGTATTCTGAACTAGTCCCATGATCAGTAGCTAGCTCACACAGTTGCAACATCGATGAAATCATATCCATACAACAAACTATAGATGAAGCATACAAATTAATATTAATAGTAGCAAAAGACATTATGGTCAAGTCTTACAGAGTTGCCACGCAGGGCATAAAAGCAAAAGACAAACTTGCAGCGGTGAACAAAACATCTCGTGGTGGCCATCCGATATGCCCACAGGCAATCGAGTGGAGGACGTGACCTAGTTCGCATAGTCTTCGAAGTACTCCTCTTCATAGAACTCTGAATTCCCTGGCTCCTCTTCAGTGACTGATCAACCAGAGGGCATAAAGCCGTGAGTACTTTGAATGTACTCAACAAGTCGCAGGAAAATGTATGCAACTAGTATTCATGCACAGCTTAACAAGGATAGCTTTATGGCTATTTTGCAGAAAGTAGTCTTGATAGTAAATACGGTAATTAGATTGAAAGCACAATTTAAAAGATTAATACATAAGTAATTGAGTTTCTTTAAAGTAACTAGTAAACACCCCGTTCACTTCCCAACCATCAACCAAAACCAACTACACCGATCCATCCAAACCATTCCAACATTTTTATAAAGTCTACCCCTCGCGTGAAATCACCAGGCATTATCCATAATCGGGGACACGGCTATTCGAATAGTTTTACACTCTGCAAAGGTTGTACATCTTTACCCACAATACACGGCCTCTCTAGTTGGTCTGGCATGGCCAATGCCACTGCTCACTACCTTAGGTAAGTAGTCTAGAGAGCGTGTCAAGGCTTTTACAAAGTTCTATTTTGACCCGGTTCTGTTCGCTAAGGTTTTGCCATACTGGCCCCCTCTTGTGTCGTTCCCAACCAAAATAGAACCGAACTAAAATATTGCTAATTAGTTGGCCCAGTCCACCCCATAAATGAACTTGTGGTTGCACGGTATGGCCCAGATCAATGGCTTACGAAGTTAAGTCCTTAGTGGTTGCTCAGGCGAGACTTTCCGCATTCCATGTGCCTCAAGCACCTATGTACCTCCGTGCATTCTATAATATGCCTCCGCATTGCCTCGCGCATTCCTCCTTTTCCATCCAACCACTCGCCTGAGCTTAAATCATTTTCGTTCAACCCAGCCAAATGACAACCCTTGCCATGGTACAACAAATTTTAATAACAACGACATCGCACCACAATTGACACAACGGTGATCTCGCACCACAGTTGCACAACAGTGGTATCGCACCATAGTTCCATATATCATTAAGTCAAGTTCAATCATTTTTGAGTATGTGATCATGAATCCATCGTATCGCTAAAGCATGGCTAAGCATAGATGATACCCAAGTTGGTAGTACAATAATATCCAACTAATAATTAACCATCCTAAGGTGTCCAAGGAATTATGTCATTCAAGGATACATGTCATTCACAATTTATCAAGGAGGCATAATGGCAATTATGTAATTAACTATTCCCGAAACCATTTTTATAAACTTAGCAATGCATGTTTATATCAAACAATATAGTTTTATAATATGGGTTCAACATGATCAAAGGTCTACGACTTGCCTTCGTTGAAGAGTTGAGATGCTTCGGTCGTCAGGTCCGCGAAGTCTTCCTAAACGCCGGATTCTATACGTGTGAACAAAGCCAAATAAATAAAACAATACCAAATAAAATCCAAATAAATACCAAATAAATACTAACAGAAAGATAATGAGTTTAGAGGAATTTAGAAACTTGAATTACTCGAATCTGAGTTCGAATGAAGAAGTTATGGCCAAAGGAAGTTTGAAAAACACATGAAATGATGAAATTAGGGTTTTCTTGATTTTCCAGAATTAATTTTGTAAAGGAAAATCAGTGAATTGCCACGTAGGTGCCACTGGACCGCCATATCAGCAAAGGGGTGATGTGGCCACTGACTAGGCGTGACATGGCGCCACGTGGCTCAGCCACGTCGGACCCGAGCGGCAACACATGGGAGCCAAGGGCACGCCGGCGAACGGCCGGGTCTTGGCCGGCGGCGAGGACACCGGCGGCAAGAGGGGAGCAAGGGGATCATGATGCGCACTGATTTGAGGATGCGGCAGCACGGGGAGACCAGCGGTGAGCGAGGAAGGCGGCGGCGGTGGTTGAACATGGCAACAATGGCGCCCAGAGGGCTCGGGATGGGGTGGCAAGACGGGAAGCTCACGGTCTGCGATGCCAGATGGAGGCGGCGGTGCAGAGGAGGCCTAGCAGGCGCTTAGAGGCGGTGGTGCAAATGGCGGCCGGTGGTGGAAAATCATGAAATCATGGCGAGCCAAGGCGAGGGAGAGAGGGGAGATAGAGGGGAAATGGAGAGGAGAGGAGGACTTCTTGGTGCTCTCCTTAAATAGACATGGGGAGGACCAGGAGGAGGAGGACGGCGTGGAGGTCAAGTCGGCCATTAATGGGGAGCTTATGTTCCGCTAAACCAAGAAAGAAGAGGGATGGGGCGGACGAGGGGGATGGGCGAGGAGGGAGGCTGGCCGGCAAAGGGAAGGCGGCGGGGCATGTGTAACATCCCAATTTTGGAGCCTTTTGAAAAAATTTCAAAACTCAAAAGTAACCATTTGGTTATGTCTTTTGCTCAAGCTTAACCTGGAATTGTGGAAATTTGGAGATTTAACTTGATTAAATTGAACTCCAATTAACCTTTTTGGTCGATCTTGAGTTGTTAGTGCTCTTTGGCTTTTGTTTTCCTTCTTTGCCTCCCTTGTGTTTAGACCTCCCTTAGGTCCCAGACCTCTCTGTTTGACCTCCCTTAGGTCCCAGACCTCCCCGTGTTTGAATCTTCCTTAGGTCCAAGCTCGGGTTTGTGTTTCAAATGTCCTTGTTAACCGAAAATCCAAACTCGGGGTTGTGTGCAAGGTAGTTAGGATCGCGATCCAAGTCTTAAAGTCTTACGACTCTCTGAACCCACGACACTGTCGATCCAAGTCTTCTCGCCGATCCGATCCTACTCAAGGTAGGTAGGATCGCGATCCTCTCTTAGAGTCTTACGGTTCTCTGAACCCACGACGACTGTCGATCCAAATCTCTTTGTCGATCCTACTCGTAGAGACTTAGGGCAATTTTTTTAGAGGTCGGGCTTTGCGATATTTTGTTTTAGAGCAAAATTTGTTGATATTAATTTCTGAGAATGAAACTATAAATAAACAAGGAGCATGCAAAATATTGTATCGATGTGGTAATGCTAGTACAAATATCTATATTATGGCATGAGCAATCTTGAGCTTGATAATGATAAGCTATTTTTATTCTGGAGTATGTCTAGCTACTTTTAAGGAACATGCAAGTGGTAAACCATATAACAATCATACAAACTTATAGTATAGATGTTAAATATGTGTATTTTTACAAATCCGTAGAATCGCCGATTCTACGATTCGATACTACGATTCGATCCTACCGGAGGCAAATCGATCCGACTCGGGATCTCGACTCTGACTACCTTGGTTGTGTGTTTCTTTTGAACCTCCCTTGTGTTCCTTTGGACCTCCCTGTGTCCCCCTGGGACCTCCCTTGGGTTCCTTGGACCTTCCTTGTGCCCGATCGAACCTCCCGCTCGATTTTGACCTTCATCGCTTTTGAACCGTTCGATTTGTGTTGGACGGTTTGATCCTGTCGACACGTTCGGACGGTCCGAACGTTCGAATCCTTTTGAACCCTTCGATTTCTTTTGGACGGCCTTGATCGGATGTAGCGTTCGCCAGGTCCGAATGGCCCAATCATTTTGACCCGCTCGATTGTAATCCAACAGCTCCCGCGCCTTTGTGCCTTATCTCGCAATCGCGGACCTCCCTATTTTGATCCGACCATCGGACCCCTTGAGAGATCGATCGTCGGGACCTCCCTTGAGAGATCTCGACGTCGGGACCTCCCCTATTTTGATCCGACTGTCAGGACCTCCCCTTGAGAGATCTGACCGTCAGGACCTCCTCAGGATCGCCTTGTCCTCAGGACTTCTTGGGGTTATTTCGCAAAGACCACCTCCGCAGGTCATGACCTCCCGTGGATCACGACCACCCCTAGGAGTTACGACCTCCTCGTTGGTCACAACTGCTCCTTTGGCAAAGACCACCCCTTTTTGGACCTCCCCTCTGGGTTGGGTTAGCCTCATGTGTTTGACTGGCAGCTTGTCAATTCCTACTCATTTTCCTTTTCCTCCCGTTGTGTACTACCAGAGCCAAAGTCTTTAAACATTTATTGCGATTGCTTCTGCAGTACCTCGTTTCCCTCTTGGGTCACTTCCTTGACTTGCCCTATTTCCCTCCATCACCTGCTCCCGTCGTGTGCCATTTAATGCAATGTCCTCCTCCTAGAGTCTCCCGTGCCTATAAAAGGACCCGAGAGAGCTCTCTGGCCCCTATTTGTCGCCCTGCACCTTGGACCACCTCCTTTGAGCTAGACCTCCCTCATCTGAGCCCTCCTTGAGCAATTCAAGCTCTAGTTTTCATCTTCTTTGTAACCTTTCTTTGGCTCTTACTTGGTGAGTCCTTTTGATCTTCTTGTTGGAGTTTGCTTTGCTTATTTTGGCCCTCTTGAACATGTAGATCCCGGTTTCACAGAGGAGTTCTAGGACCCGGCCACATCAACAGAAGCTTCTCAGTTCTTCATCAAAGGCAAGTCATAGACCTTGATCATGTTGAACCCATCTTTGCAAAAATGTATATTGTTTTTAACTTATCATGCATGGCTTTTTTTTTACAAATGGTTTTGGGAGTAGTTATATGCCCTCTTGCCAGTAAAGACACCCTTGGTTATTTGAGACATACATGTTGACATGTTTCCTTGACATCCTTAGGATGGGCTTTGGTTGTTGGTCTCTGTTGAATTACCAACATGTGTACGTCTTATGCTTAGCCATGCTGTAGCTTGCGATGGTATCAACTTCATGATTCCTAATTGTTAAAATATGACTAAAGAACTATGGAACTGTGGCAATGCCACTCGATGAAATTGTTGTGCCAGGACTAGAGTGGTCCTTGGGCCGGGAGGAACCCTAAAGGTTTTATGCTCGGGCAGGTTGGATGGTGGTTAGTGTGGGTGCAGGAAGCACAATGGGTTGTGGAATGACTTGCCTGAGCAGCCAACTAAGGACTTAACCTTGAACCATTGATCTGGGTCACCTTGTGCAACCACATGTCTAGGATGGGGTGGACCGGGTGCAATAATTAGAGAAGCTTGAGTCGGTTCTGTGTTGATGGGAATGGTGCAAGAGGGGGCCGGGACGGCGAAACCTTAGCGAGAGTAGAACCGAGTCAAGTGGACCTTTGTAAAGACCTGGTGGAGGTCTCCACTTAATTCGCACATCCAAGGAAACGTGTGTCGTATCAAGCGATCACCTCTTGTGGGTAAAGTGTACAACCTCTGCAGAGTGTAAGATCTATTCGAATAGCCGCGGCCTCGGTTATGGTCATGTCCGGAGATTTCACGCAAGGGGTAGACTTTTAAAAGTTTTGTGGTTGGTTTTGAGCTGGTCTTGTGCGGTTTGGTGTAGCCCGAGCTATGATCAGGGGGATCATAGTGAGGTTCGGTTGTGGACAGGGTGTCCACAAGTGTTTTCAAAGAACTTGCTTTTTGTGTTTTTCTTTCAGCTTGTGCTTGAAATCTACTTAATGTATCTCTTGCAAATATTGCTTTCTGCAAAACTAACCTTGTAGCCACTCCTTGTCACGCTTTACATGATTAATATTTGCATGCATCCCCTATGACTTGCTGAGTACATTCAACGTACTCATGGCTTTGCGCCCTCTGTTTGATCAGCAGAGGAGGGTGACCCAGGGAGCACAATGCTCTATGAAGAGGAGCTCTATGAAGACCTTGCGACTTAGGGACGTCCTCCACTCGATAGCTTGTGAGGCTGGTCGAATGGACCTTGCACGTTTGTGTTTTCCGCTGCTATTATCTCTTTTGGTTGTAAGCCTAGTGAGGCACTCCTGTACACAGCTTGACCATAAGGTCTTTTGCTTACGTTAATATTAATTTGTCTGCTTCATCTTTGAGCTTGTGGTTTGGTCTTCATTGCACCATTGTGGAGTCTGTGCGAGCTAGCCGACTGATCCTGGGACTAGCTCACGGTGCACAGAGCACTGAACCTCCGTGTGATCCTCGAGGACCTCTAGGTGAACCTTTGAGTCCTCCTGGGAGGTCCTGGAGGCCTTCCACGGGTGGTCCTGGGAGACCTCCCAGGTGGTCCTGGAGGACCTCTCAGACCTCACGGGTGGTCCTGTCGGACCTCCTGGGCGGTCCTGGGAGACCCCTCTAGGAGCTCTCGGGTAATGTCCTTACATCATGGCAAGGAAGTGATAGGGGCCGGCAGGATTCGCGGCAAGGTGCACGGGCGGCATGGGCGGAGGTTGAAGATGACCAGGAGGCGGGTCGTGTGGCTGACGGGTGGGGGAGCGGGGGCGGCAGTGGTGCGACGGAGGCGGAAGGTGACACAGCGCTGCAGAGATGGGACAGAGAGTGGATGGCGATAGCACAAAACGCACGGACGGCGTTGACGCCACGCCCGCTCGGCATGGGCGCTGTACCGCCTAGGAAGAAGATGACTAGGAGGGGGGTTGAGGCTGACGAGCGGGGCCCCTTTGTCAGCGGGAAAGATGGGGGAAAAGGGCACGGGCGAGTGGGCCTACGCGCAGAGCGGGCTAGGAGGCTGGGTCGCGGGAGGGAAGAGAAGGAACGGGCCGAAGAGATTCAGCCCGGGGATGAAAAAGGAATTTCAATGCATTTTTTTATTTTCAAAAAAGGAAACAAGGCAAAAGCCTTTTTAGAAAATAGCTAATAGGGTCCAAAAATTCTAAGAAAATTCACATAAATTCCTAGAAATATTTGGAACTTAATAAAAATACTTTTAACTATGTTTTAGCTTTTAATTTTACAAATAAAATAGATTTTAATTTTGGAACAAAGGAAAAACCAATTTTAAATCAAGAAAATCCAAGAAAATACTTAAAATAATAATTTTGACTTTTAAATCCAATAAAATCCAGAAAGCTCAATTAAACCAACTTTTGAATTAATTGAAGTTGGATTAATTCAAGTTAAATTGCTTTTAAATTCTAAATTTCAAATTAAGCTTTAGCAAATTAATAAAACCAAATGGTTATTTTAAAATTTTCAAAATTTTCAAAAACTCAAGAAATTTGGGATGTTACCGCTATGCATGGTTGCTGGAATGATAAGTATGTTAATATTGGTGAATGCTCAAAGTATGATTAAGTTTTATGCATGTATGATGTTACTGCTATTACATGTTAATGATGAATAGAGTAACTATACATGTGCATGTGAGATCATGTTTGAGGCTTGGTCCCCGTCATGTATATGAAGGGCTTGTGGTCCCCACACTTGTGGAGTGTGGGCTTGTGGTCCCCATTACTTGCGGAGTATTGGGCTCTTGGTCCCTATGCTTGCGAGCACAAGCATAGGTATGCATCGATGGTTGTATACCCTGCATTACCGGTAAAATGCAAAAAGAGTTAAAGAGAAAGTATGCATTGTGCATTGCATAAGCATGTGGTATGTTTTAATGCAAAGTTATGGGATTTGATACTGATGTTATAATTGTGTATTATAATGCCTTTTATTTGTACTTTGCTGAGTCTGTGGACTCACTCTTGCTGTTGTTTGTTGTTTTAGGTACCCTTTGCAAGAATGGCATGCATGGGAGGGAGTAGTCATAAATTCGGACACGCACTGCAATGAATCTTTTATAGTTGATTAAATTTTAGATCGTGCTTTAATAAATGAGCGGAATGCTTAAAGGATTTGTTATGGTTATGCTTCATGCGTTGGATTATTTGTAATAGTGATGAGTAGCATATTTTGGATATCTTTGTTTATGCTTTAGTTGATTAGTATATTTTGAATGCCTATTGAATATGCTAGATGTTGGATTGTTTATTTATGATATATTTAACTGTTGGAACCTCCGATATAGTTAGCTATACAAAGGAGGTTCTGCCAAAATTTAGTAAAATATCTTAGTTTTAATTTGTTATATTGTTAGTTTGGCAGCATTCTAGGCTCATGTTGGGCTGGGGTGTTACAGTTGGTATCAGAGCGGGCTGTAGGTCTGTGGTGACTAGATTAATTAAAAATTTGCCAATGGCTAATCAACTTAAAAGTTTGACAGATTGGTGCACAATAGGATGGGGATGGGCTAATCATTGCATTTACATTTCCGTTATGTCGTATTGATGATTGCTGATATGAAATGAGTATGATTGCTTATTAATTGATTGTTATGAGTGGGAATAATCGATGTTGAGAGGTTGAGGTCATGGTTGTGGCCCTAGGCTTTACCAGGTTACACCACCGTTCGTGGAATGGGAATAGTGAAGTGCTACCTCTGATATCTTAGTACAGGCGTTGATAGTGAGTATCTTTAGAGAAGTTGTTCTCTTCCTTGACTTCGAATTTGGTCAACTCTTGTCTAGTTGGGCTCAATGAATTTCTCTTGGGTTAGTAGTTTTTATTCTAGTCGATGTGTTTCCATTGATTTAATTTGACCCTTAAAGCAATCATTGTTTTTCTAGCTGCTGAGCCACTTGTGGTTGATGAACATTCTTTGGATAGCGGTTAGAATGCAGTTGATGGGTTTCAACTGGTTTGTATTTGTTTTATAGAGCAAATATTGTCTTTTCTGACTCTTGAGCTATTCTCGCTACTTGTAAACATTGTCATTGGCAATATTGTTTCTTTTCATGAGAGTTCTATATTCTTATTGGCAAACTTGACCCATTTATTCGCTTGGTGTAATGGAAAGTATCATTTACAAACTTCATTGAAGTACATTTCAACTCTACGCACTTCTTTTGAAGTAGTTGGAATGTTGAAGTTTAGTGCATCTTCTTTGAGAAAGAAAGTATCAAAAACTCTTTTGTAATGTTTTGTTGTGTTAAGTGAGATGTTTTAAGCATATAAGATAAATTGATAATGTTTGAGTTATCAAGTTGGGACTGTAGTTGGTGCGTAATCGATCTTAACCAAGATTCTTGGAAGTGAAGTTGATAAATTTGATGTTGTCATGGAGTATTTACATGATGAATTTGTTAAATGGTATGACTATTCATACTAGGAATCCAAGATTTATTAAGAGGTGTGGTATATTGATGATTTGGTCTGATCATTAAGATTATGGAATTTGGTACATTTATTGGATAATTCGGAGTAATATGTCTCAATGGATTAATCTACCCATTAGTGATGGTTATGTTAAGGATGTGTTTGAACGATGCCTTAGGGGATATTAATCCAGAAATTTTCATAAACTGGCTACTTGATGGTCATACATAATTGCTAGATTGAAACATGTATATCGAATTAGATGAATGTTGAGGTAGTATCTTGTGAAACCATGTTTTATAAGAGAGGATGTTATTAAATGTTTAATTTTATTTTGCCCTAAACTCTAATCATAAAGTGGAATGTTGACTCAGTGTTTATAGATGGTTAGGTGATTACAAATAGATGTATGGCCCTATGTAATACCCCAGAGTGGAATTCGGAAGAAACAAATATTCAAATATTTAGAAATCGATTTAGGAGGAGGATCATATGGAAATTAGTTAATTAAGCAGTCAAAGAAGGGGGGTTTCGCATTTGTTAGAAAACCTGGGCTTTGGGATCTAGCCGGGAGGCCCAAGAGGGGCTGGCCGAAAGGACCATGGGGGGAGCCAGCCAAGGCATTAGGGGGGGGTGGCTCTAACCCTAACCCTTCCCCACTCCCAAGCTGGCCCACCTCCTGGCCGCCACCCCATCCAGATCCTCCCTGCGCCTCCACCTCTCCCCTCCCTCCTCCCCAAGCCACCCCATCTCCCTTGGTTGCCGACCCTGCCATTGGTGCCCTCGGAGCTCCCTACTGCCGGCCAGAGCAAAGGGTGGAGAGGAAGACCCCTGGGCTGCCATCCATCCGTGAGGGAGAAGACCATCTTCAGGGGGGAGGGGATTGTGCTTCGTCTTCCTGCGATTCTTCAAGGGTAACTAAGAGTCTTCTTCACTGTATGAATTGTATTAGATGCGATTATGATTTCGTTTAGTGGGTCGAATCCTAACTGTTGCTAGAACGTGTTCTGTCCAGAATCTTGTGTGGCCATTTTCAGTCATCTAGAGTCTAAATTTGTGAATCACCCCTCTCCTAGAGTTATATGGGATTCATCCTTAGTTTTCTGTAGACTCCAAGAACACCCAATTTCGAGCTACGGTCTAGAAGTTATGAATTTTATAGCATGAATGTTCTGCAAATATGTTGGTATCTTGACAGTTTTTAGTAATCTGAATTAAGCGAATAGTTAAAAGAAAAATTAGAGGAGTTCACAATAACAAAAGATGTACATAGATGTCTCAGCTTTCCAGAAAGTGCAAGAACACGAAATTTGGAGAACTGTACCGAAAGATACGACAGTTTTAATGTGACTGTCCAGAAACTCGACGCGAATTCGATGTTCTGTTAATTAGCTTGGTAGGAGTAGTGGATGGCCGTATCAGAACGGCTCACCAACTAGGTTTAGTTGGAGAATTTGTTAACCTTTCCATAAAGTCCAAGAGCACCCCATTTGGACCTCTGTATCAAAAGTTGTGAATTTTTTATTATGACTGTCCACCGAGGGGACAGATCGACATTTAGGAATTGGAGTTGAGATTGCGCTAGAAACTATTGCGAGTTCATGATTGCTTATATAGTTTATTTGGTCTAGTACTATTGTCTTAGCGTGCTTTTAAATATATTCAGGTAGGGGATTGGTCCCGGGGGTAGCACCCTCTTCACATCCTCCGTTCTGATGCGGTTAAAGCAAGTACCATGATGGATAGACTAAATATGAATGAATGATATTGCTTGCTAGTATTATGAGTATATGTGTTGTTCATGGTTGCTAAAGTATTATGAATGTTAATACTCATGTTTTCTAGTGTTATGAATTATGTGCTATTCATGAATGCTTGTAGTATGAATAGGTTTATTCATATGCGATGTTGCTGCGAATGCATGATTATGATGATTTAAGATTTCGTTCATATGCATCATGATGGCATATTGAAGACTTGGTCATGTGATGACCAAGCAATTGTTGAGGTCCCTATCATGAATATGATGGGCTAAAGGTCCCCATGCTCGTGGAGCATGGGCTTAGGTCCCCATACTTGTGGAGTATGGGCAATGGTCTCTGTACTAGATGGCACAGGTATGGGTGTGCATCGACGGATGCACGCTCTCAGACATTCGGTAAAATGCAAAAGAGAAAGAGAAAGATAAAGTGCATTTTGAGCATATTGCATAGCATGAGCATGTAATATGTTTGGTGAATAGTTTTATGGATATTTGTTGTTGATTACAATTATTAATGTTGTTGTTGCCATTTATTGTATTTGCTGAGTCTTTGGACTCACTCTTGCTGTTGTTGTGTTTTTTTAGGTACCCTTACAAGAACGGCATGCATGGGGGGAAGGAAAGATTAGAATGGTTGCACAACAGCATGATCTACACACAGTTCATTCGATAGAATGACAATTTAATAGTTGAATGATTTGCTTAAAGTATTCTTTATGATTACTTCTTTACTTGGTATAAACTGTAATAAATGGATTAGAGGATTTTGGATGCTCTTTGGTTTATATCCTAGTTGTTTAGCATGCTATGGATGATACAGTAATGATTAGCTCAATTTTGGATGTTTGTCGATATTTAGGTTATATTGGATGATTTGAATATTGGTTTGTTGTTATATTATTCTGTGGAACCTCCGGTATAGCCATATATACAAAGAAGGTTCTCATTAAATTTAGAAAAAAGACTTAGTTTTTATGTGTTACTCTTTTAGTTTGGTAGCATTCCGTGCCTTTGTCGACTAGGGTGTTCTGATTAGTATCGAGCGGTCAGAGGTCCGTGGTTCATGAAAAATTAATTTTGACACACTAAGCACTGAGAGGTGGGAATGGGTTTTGCATTGCATTTACGCTTTCGCTGATTATCATATTTGGATGATGTGCTTAATGTTTGATTTGTTCTTGTTTGTGGTGTTTAGCTATGGCAAGGGCGAGGTTGTGGCGTGGTCATGGTCGGCAGGTGCTTACGAGGTTAGGCAATGCCCCGCCCAAATTTAGAACTCAGAGGAAGTTAGTCCTGGGTCTCAAGAAGAAGTTGCGTCGGTTCGGGAACCAGCTCCACCACTGTACTGCTACCTCCTATGGTGGTACCGCGGTGGTTGCTATGGGATCGCATCGCTGGAATGCCTTGAGGTTAGACACCTTTGATGGGTTGGGCACGCCAGTTGATGCTGCTAACTGGCTGCGACACATAGAGAGGCACTTGGGAGCACTGAGATTGACTACGGAGTTGAGGGCTTAGTTCGTTGCCTTCCAGCTGAAGGGGTAGGCGGATCTCTGCTGGAAAGGAGTCCTGTCAGTCAGAACCGCTGCTCATGGGCCAGCAACATGGGAACTATTTGTGGAGCAGTTCAAGAGGAGGTTTTATCCAGCCTCATTTTTGAGAGAATGGAGGTATCTTTAAATAGTTATAAGTAGGGTGAGATGTTGGTGACATAGTACGAAGTGGGTTTCAATAACCTAATCCGCTTCGTACCAGCTGTGGCTACCAATGAGGCGGAGAAGGCCAAGAGGTTTCGCAGAGGGCTAAGGCAGGAGTTCTGTCAGGTATTGGGGGCATTGGAGCTGCGCGACTTTAGCTCCATGGTAGAGCAAGCCAGGGGCATGGAGCTAGAGATGCAGCTTGGGGAAGAGTTGCCAGGTGCGGGAGGTACTGTGGTTCCTGAGGGTGCAGGTGGTAGTCAAAAGAAGAGTTTTGGAGGAGGAAGTGGGTCATCTCTGAAGCCTATTTCCAAGAAGTTCAAGGGCCCGTAGAATTCTTTCAAGTCTAGGTTCACAAATCCGCAATCTTTCTTCACTTCCCGACAGCCAGCGTGTGCTCCTATGCTTCGTCCGGTTCCAGGGCAAGGCATGAAATGCTTCAAGTGTGGCAATGAACACTGTGCTTCAGAGTGTACCTGGTCTGGTTCTTGTTGCCACTGTGGTCAAGAGGGCCACAAGGCGTTGGTTTGTAGGCGGAATCCCACCAATATTATCAAGTGGGAGCCAGTTCAAGTGTCAGCACCAGTGCCAACTACTTCTTCTCGAGGATCTGTGCAGATGTTAGCTGCTACTCGTACTCAGTCTTGGATGCAGCCTCAGCCTTATTACCCTACTCCTGGAGGGATCCCACCACCAGGGTATTTTTGCCGACTACTCTCGCGGCACCGTTTCCAATTGTGGCGCCTTCAGCACCTCCAGCAGCTGATGCACCACCATACCAGGGTGTCGGGGCTCCCGCCGCCCCAGCATCAACTTCCTATGCCATGCCGACTGCTGAATCAGTGGATCGTCCCGATGTGGTAACAGGCACGCTTCTGGTGGACTCAGTGGAGGCTTTTGTTCTGTTTGATTCAAGAGCTACTTTCTCTTTTACATCTTTAGAGTTCGCTAGCAGAGCAAATTTGAGTATGCAACATATAGCTCAGTCTGTTCTAGTTAATTCGCCTGGGGGAATTCTTTCTAGTTCCACAGTCCATCCTGGTTGTGTGATTTCTTTAGATAGAGAAGACTTTATTGCTAATATGATGGTTATGAAGATGGAGCCGCTTGATGTTATTTTGGGTATGGATTGGTTGCATAGTTACCGTCTTTGTCATCTCTTGCTTCGAAGACAAGAACTTTGCAAGCCCTGCTTAAGGGAGATAGTTTTTCAGTAGCGCTCCTCTCATTCACTATGTGTTCTAGCTAGCTTGTTTCCGGTAGTCGAGCAAAGATAGAGTGGATTTCTTTTGCCTTTGTTGGAAAAGCCTAGTTTATCTTTGACTGCAGAAAGTATTCTGGCGGTTCAGGAATTTCTGGATGTATTTCTAGTAGAGTTGCCGGGGATGCCTCCTCCTCGCCTAGTGGAATTCAGGATTGATTTGGTATGGGTGCTCAATCGGTTTCCATAACCCCATACCGCTTGGCTCGCCCTTTCTAGGAGAAACTAAAGAAGCGGCTTGGATGATCTAAAAGCTAAAGATCCTATTTGTCCCAAAGCAGTCTCTGTGGGGAGCTCTGTTCTATTTACCAAGAAGAAGGATGGTAGTTGGCACATGTGTATTGAGTACCGTGCTCTCAACCAGCTAACCATTAAGTTGCCTCGCATTGAAGATTTATTTGATCAGTTGAGAGGGGCTAAGATGTTTTCAAAGATTGATCTCTAATCGGGATACAATCAGATTCCTGTCCGAAAGGAGGATATTGAGAAGACGGCGTTCTCCACAAGGTATGGGCATTTTGAATTTAAAGTTATATCTTTTGGACTAACGAATGCCCCTGCTGCTTTCATGGAGACAATGAACAGGATGTTGCATGAGTATCTAGATGAGTTTGTAGTCGTCTTTATTGATGATATTTTGATCTACTCAAAGACAGAAGCAGATCATGGGCGTCATCTGAGGCTTGTGTTGGAGACACTAAGAGAGAACAAGTTTTATGCTAAGATGAAAAAGTGTGAATTTTGGATATCTGAAGTGGGATTCTTGGGGCATGTCATAAATGATAAGGGGATATCAGTTGATCCGGGAAAGATTTCCACAGTGGTAGAATGGGGAAGACCGACTAATGTCAAAGAAGTGAGAAGCTTCCTTGGTATAGCAGAATATTAACAGCGGTTTGTGCAGGATTTCTCCATTATTGGCAAGCCTTTATCCCGGCTCATGCAGAAGGATGTGAAGTTTTGGTGGGATGATGATTGTGAACGTAGTTTTCAGATCTTGAAGGAAAAGTTGGTGACCGCTCCTGTTCTCACTGTCCCTGAGCCTAGGAAGCGTTTCACGGTCTACTCAGATGCATCTCGAGTTGGGTTGGGTTGTGTTCTCATACAAGATGGTAAGGTTTTGGCTTACGCATCTAGACAGCTGTAGAAGAATGAGCAGAATTACCCAACCCATGATTTAGAGTTGGCTGCTGTAGTGTTTGCCCTGAAACTTTGGAGACACTATCTATATGGTGAGACTTGTGATGTCTTTACAGATCACAAAAGTCTTAAGTACATTTTCACACTGAAGGATCTGAATTTGAGGCAGCGCAGATGGTTGGAGCTGATCAAGGATTACGATCTCACATTCAAGACCACCCCCCAAGGCAAACGTGGTGGTCGATGCTTTTAGTCGCAAGGCGACACCTGCTGCTCTTGATTGCCTTATTGCTGATTTTGACCGCATGGGGATATCTTATTGCTATGCAAGCACGACACGTGTTGTGACACAGTTGATCTTAGAGTCAGCCATTCCAGAGCTTGTGCGGGAAGCACAGCAGAATGACCAGTTATTGCAGAGGGTCAAAGAGCGCCTAGATATGGGCAAAGAAGGGATTTCAGTTTGATGGGTTTAGTGCATTGCGGTTTAAGGGTCGCTTTGTGTGCCACAAAAGGCGAGGTTAAAGATGATATCTTGAGGGAGCCACATCACACCCCGTGATAATCGCTCATCCCGTGAGACGAAGATGTACTATGATCTCAAGCGTAACTTTTGGTGGAAAAGAATGAAAGTGGATATTGCTAATTATGTAGCCTCTTGTGGTGTTTGTCAGCAAGTGAAGGTAGAACATAAGCATCCTACAAGGTTATTGCAACCATTGGAGGTCCCTCAATGGTCTTGGGATGATATCTCCATGGACTTTGTGGTTGCATTACCTCGATCGCCACGAGGGAAGGATGCAGTTTGGGTGGTAGTGGATCGATTCAATAAGTTTGCACACTTTATTCCTATCTGCACGACCAACTCAACGAGCGACTTGGCTCCTATCTATGTGCGTGAGATTGTGAGGTTGCATGGCGTGCCAAAGACCATCATCTCTGACCGAGATGCCAAGTTCGTATCCAAGTATTGGGAGAGTTTGCAGAGTGCACCGGTACCCAAATCCATCTTAGTACAACATTTCATCCTGTAATCGATGGACGGTCGAGCGCACTATTAGGACTTTGGAGGACATCATGTCCTATGTTTTGTCTTGGAAGGGTAGTTGGGAAGATCAATTGCCTTTGGCAGAATCTGCTTATAATAATAGCTACCATTCAAGTATTAAAGCTGCACCATTCGAGGTTTTGTATGGGCGTAAATGCAGGTCACCCCTTTGTTGGGAAGCAGTGGGTGAGAAGGCAGTCTTGGGCTCGGATTGGGTCCAAAAGACAGTTGAACGAGTGGCCTTGGTGAGACAGAATCGCTAGCGTACTCGAGCGAAAGTAAAAGTTATGCGAGATGTAAGGAGAAGGATTTGGAATTTGAAGTGGGGATCGGGTACTTGAGAGTATCTCCCACTAAGGGTGTGGTAAGGTTTGGTACCAAAGGAAGCTTAGCCCGAGGTACGCTGGGTCTTTCACGATCTTGGCCGGATTGGGAAGTTGGCATACCGCTTGGACCTCCTAGAATCTATCGAGGGTGCATGATGTATTTCACATATCTATGTTGAGGAAGTACCTGCGGGATCTGGAGCATCTTATTCCGCTAGAGCCATTAACCATTGAGCAGGATCTATCTTTTGAATCCAAGCTTTAGGTCTGCACACCGCACCCCATTTAACCATGTGATATTTAAAATTATCAGTAGCCCCTCTCCAAAAAAAAACCTAGATCTAATAGTGTCCAAATTCCTGTCAACTTCCTCACTAAGCCTATAAAAACCCATTGTGTAAGTTGAAAGGCTGCTTAAGCAACTATTCACCAAAATCAACCTCCCCCCAAAAGATAAGAAGTTGTTTTTCCAATTGGCAAGCCGGCTCTCCATCTTACTAAAGATCCTATTTGCTACTTTCTTGCTGACTTTCTTATTATCTACATCAATCCCCAAATATTTCATAGTGAGTTGTCCCAACTTGCAGTTTAACATATTAGCAACATTAGAGGCTTCATCTTCTTCCACCCCCAGCACATACGCTTCGCTTTTGTGATAGTTAATTTTCAGCCCCGACATCCATTCAAAACAGTAAAGGAGAAACTTAATGGTAAGAATACACTTCTCCTCACATTCAAGCATTAACACCATATCATCTGCATATTGGAGAATAGAGACACCCCTCGAATCAAATGGGACGCAATACCACAAACCAATGCTTTATTCTTGTTTGAGGTTTGATATTCTCCGCTCGTGGGACGTGTGCCCTCAACTAAGATCTCATCTTTTGTTTTCTGAGATTATTGCTTTTTGATTATTTCCCTTGATCTTGTAACTACTGTAAGTGGTAACGTTTTCCAAAAATTTATTTCTATTTGCCTCTTTTTCTAAGAAAGGGTTAACCGAGCTTTATTGCACAGTCTTTTCGGATGTGTTTTGGTAACTAGATATTGGTGGTCTAGTAGGTGATTTTGTGAACCTTTAGGTGTCAGTTGTTTGAGAGGCATTGAGTAATAAATCGATTTATTAGAATAATCATTGGAGAGGATTTGATTTAAATAGAGTGTTTGACTTTGGAGCTAACAGATTTCGTTGTCGTAACTAGTAGGACCTATAGCGAGATGTGGTCCAAGATCTTGTGTTCATTTTGACAGGACATTAGAATTAACAAGTGCGGAAATCTTGATCAGTTTATTAGAGTATCGTAGTTGGGTACTCGGTAAGCTTGTGTGGAAGAATTATGATGGTGTAGTTTAATGAGAGTAGTAGTAGAGAAATCTAATAGTCATGTTAATTAATGGGATAGCAGGATTATTGAGTTATTGTCAAGTATGACTCGCCTCGATGAGTAACCCTATGGGAGTTAGATTATCTCTAAGGATAACTTGATCAAGAATATATTTATTTATTGATGTTAGTGATCGAGTATGTTTGAATCCTGGTCAATCAGTTAGGGTATTGTGAATGGGTATATTGTGGTCGAGTAGTTGCAATTGATTGGTGTGGGTTAGAGAAGGTCTAAGATTGATGAAATGAATCGCCTTTGGGGTTACTTGATTGGTGAGGAGTGTTGACATTAATGACTGAGGTTATTGTTGAGCTGTGTCAAATTTTAGTCATCAGATCTGAGGGTTACTATCAAGTATACCAGAAATTCATTGTAGGAGTCTTAGAGGTGGAATTTGGGCTTTGCATTTTTTATGCTAGCATCTTGGTTTCCCATGATTAGGTTCCAAGAGTTATGGTGATCTTTGATAGAATCCTTTGGATGCAGAAATGAGTGTGAATGTGGTGAATTTCAAGTTGATTATCCTTAAAAGATTGAGGTGATGTGATTGTGGTGAAAGCTATATTGAGGTATGTTGGGAATTATTTGTCAAAGTAATTTCTTTTGGTAGAGAAGTTGATCGAGTATGTTATTGTGGATTGGAAGAGTCTCTCTACATACGTGCGGATTTTGTGTTCAGTTTGAGCATAGCTTTGAGGTTGCCAATTTAAGAGAAATGAGTTAGTGTGTTATGCGATGATTTGGGATCCTATGGTTTAAGGGAAAGTTAAATTCTTAAAAGAAAGATTGTGGAAAAGGGTGTGATCTCGGGTAGTGAGATATTCTCTTGGTTCTTATTTGAGCTATGTGTTTATGACAGATGTCAATTACAAATGGAGTTGGTTCTTGTTGGTATGTGTGGTTCTTTAGGTTAAGAAAAGAAAGAAAGTGGTTAATTTGGTTATTGAGTGATTTCGCTTTTGTCTTATGTGGCATCTATTTCTAAACTGTTTACTTGAAAATTGGAAAAGTTTTCATGTTGAGTCTTCGATTTTGGATTTCACTCTTTTGGAGGGGAGTTGGTATTGAGTGGTTGCGATGGGAATCCTTCGTTTGTCAGTTAGGTTCGGTTTGTAAGAGGGTTGGTTTCAGGTGAGTTGTTTAAAGGCCCATTGTTAAAGGAGATGCTCCTTATAGGGTAAGTGATTGATTGAGAGATTGTCGGGACCGAAATTACATTCAGACCCTTCAGGTTCAACGACTAGCCCAGATCACGCTTAGTGCACACAAGGGTAACAAAGGTGGAAATCGATCCATACAAGCTTAATAATAGCATAAACGAATAATTTTGATTAATAAATAATGGTTTTGACCTTAAGGTCGAAGTTTACAATTATTCAAGCCACGCAGGCTAACAGATAAATAAACGGCAATGAAACAGAACGGCAAGTGGCGCCCCATCGATTCACCACAGTAACCGATCGATCCAGACCTCACGATCAGCACCTTCAAGATACTCGTCCTCGAATCTTTGGCGAAGACTCCTCCTCGCTTGATTCGTCAAAACAAGCGTGAGTACACACCGCACTCATAAGCCACACCACGAGATGCAAAATATACATGCTGGCTTTTTACAAGGAAAGGTATTCTGGCTCTTTTGCATAAATGCGACTTTTGCAATTGAATACAATTAATAGATTGAAAGCAGGTAAAACAAATAGACAATAATAATTTGACAATTTATTTCACAAAGACGCATTACTGACCTAGACAATTTTAGCACATAGTCGATGATTTAAACCACACGCCTCCCTTCCCACACGCTTTTATGAAGATCTACCCCTAGTGTGAAATCCCCGAGCATTGTCCATGATCATGACGCGCTATTCAATAGTTTTACACTCTGCAGAGGTTGTACACTTTACCCACAAGATATAATTAGTGTAGCTAGCACTAATCATAACAAAGCATTTTGACATTCATCTTACTATGCTAGGCCCGGTCCCATACCTGCATGTGGTCGCATGTGAGGCTCAGTTCAATGGCGCACATGGTGAGGTCCTTAATTGACCAAGGCAAGACTACCACAATCCCTAAGCACACAGACTTATCAAACCCATGCACACAGCTCCACCAAAATAGCACACCTCCATATCACACAAGATTCACCACTTGCCTCGGTCCAAATCCTTTTACCACCCCGTTGGTTTTAAGTACAACACATGCCATACAACACATAGTGCACACAGCTTTTATCACGTAGTTCCATATTCATTTAGTCAAATTAATACAAAGAATCTACATGACAAGTGATTCGTGGCATGGCTAAGCAATCTAATCACACTAACCAACCCACGTTGGTGTTACACTATACCAACTAATATAACTAGGGTGACAAAGAATTTAGACATAGCAATTTACAAGGAAGGCATAACAATTAGGAATTTACATCTACACCCAAAAGCTTTCAAATAAATACTTGAATTAAGATGCGAGAATTTGAATTAAAATACTTTAATAAACTCGAAGCAAAATGGTCAAGGGCATAGCTTGCCTTGAAAAAGGTCTAGGAATTGATCTTGATCTTGAAAGGTCCTTCTTCTTCAACTCTTCCAAAGAAATAAGTCAAGTCTACTCGCAAACGAGACAAACAAACAAACTAAATAAATAACAGAAGCAAATAACTCCAATAAAATAATTAAAATCTCCAATAGATAGATCTGGATTTTAGACGAATTTAGAAATTTGAATGGATGAATTTGGAGTTAGGATGCAAAGATATGGGGTTTCAAAGTTTAAATCTAAAGAAAACCCTAAAATAGGATTTATCGAATTCAATTATTTTCTAAAAGAAAACCCGGACACGCGCAAGCATGACGTCAGCGAAAGGGTTTGATCAAGACGGTGCTCCACCGACAGTGGGTCCCACCGAGGTGGTCGGTGTACCGTGGACCGAGTCCATGGACCCTGGATATGGTGGTGTGTAGGCGCCACATGGTGTTGCCACGCCGATGCCACGCGAGCAAAAAGGGGGACGTGGCGGCTATGCGTGGCGGTGAGGTGGACGGTTGACTAGGCGCCCACGACGGCGATGCCGGCAACGGCGACGAGCGTTGCTCGACCGACCGGCAACGGCGAACCAGGGCGCGGGGCTCGCAACGGATGTGCGCAATGGGCAGGTGGGGTTATTGCGAACCGATGGTACCGAGTTGGCACGGGGGTGATGGTGGTGGTCGGAATTGGCGCCGAGCGGAGAACGAAGGTGCGGTTATTGTTCGAATCGCCGCCAATGACGCCACGGCCAACGGAGGTGCGCGACGGTGCTTTTGCGACGAGGAAGCCGGTGGTACACTCCACGGGACACGGCGTCACCGGCGAAGAATTTCAAGGATTTGTTGCACCTAAAAACCTTAATCTTGCAATTGCGCCGCCACTAAGGTTTTAGGAGGAGAACGGAGGGGATTCGGGATCGAGGCGAGGGCGAAGCATGGGGATCTATTTATAGGGCTAGGGCACGCCAGACCAAATCCCAATTCGGGATTGGTACAGGCTCGCCGGATTTTAGAGATAGGAGCGGGTTGAGCCGGGTTCATATCCCAAAGGATGCGAGGATAAGAATCGAGTTCTATGAGGGAATCTGGGGGCTTTAGTGCAGTAAACCGAAGCGGGATGAGCTTCTAGAAGAGTTTCAATGGCGGCCACGGAGTTTCATGGAGAAGAAACAGTTTCGAGGACACGAAGTCGCGGCCCCACACGGCAGAGACACAAGGATCATGCCCACTTAAATCAACGGCGATGACAAGTGGGGACCGCTGTATGAAGCGGACGGACATGAGAAGTGGCAAGACAGATCGGGTCATGAGGGAAAGAAACGAGTCAAGAGAGAGATTCGCCCGAGGCTAAAAGGAGAATTTTATTTAGCTTTTTCTTTTAAGAAAATACCGTAAATCCAAATAAGCAATGGAATTAGCAAATGAACTTGGAAAAATTCTAGAAAATTCCGAAAATATATCCAAGCTCATAGGATCCAAATAAAATAGTTTTCACTATTGTTCATGTTGACTTTAATCATATTAAATTGTTTTGTTACACAAAGTCCAATATTAAGCTTTTAAATTAAATTCAAATAAATCCAAATGGTGAATTTCTCCCTACTAACTATTCAAAAGATTTTAAAAGCTCTGAAAATTGGGATGTTACAAACCTCCCCCCCTTAAAGGAATCTCGTCCCCGAGATTCAGGCTAGCTGGAGAAAAGGCTAGGGAATTCAGCTTTCAGCTCTTCTTCACGTTCCCACGTTGCTTCACCTTCTGAGTGGTGGTTCCACTGCACCTTGCAAAAACGAACCGTCTTGCTTCTGGTCCGACGTTCTGCGACATCCAGAATCTTGATCGGCTGCTCTTTGTAGGTGAGGTCTTCTTTCAATTCGATTGACTCCAACGGGGCTTGTTCTTCTGGCACACGAAGACATTTCTTCAACTGAGAAACATGGAAGACGTTATGTACCCCTGCTAACGACCGTGGCAGCTCCAACTGATAAGCTACTTCTCCACGGCATTCCAAAATCTTAAACGGACCAACATACCGAGGGGCGAGCTTCCCTTTGGCATGGAACCTTTTCACACCTCTGAGGGGCGTAACTCGGAGATACACAAAATCTTCTGGCTCGAAACTGAGATCACGACGACGATTATCGCAGATAGCTCTTCTACCGATCGAGCTATCTTTAGCCTCTCCACGATCATGGACACTTGCTCTCTTCGCTTCTTGAATAATATCTCGACCAAAGACCTAACGCTCATTGCTTTCGACCAATTCAACGGGTTCTACAGCACGACCATACAAAGCTTCAAACGGTGACATTTGCAGACTAGCTTGATAACTGTTGTTATACGAGAATTCTGCATATGGTAAACTCTTATCCCAACGGGTAGCATTTGCTAGAGCATAGGCTCTCAACATATCTTCCAATATCGATTAACCCTTTCAATCGCCCCATCCGTCAGGGGTGATACGCAGATCGAATTCAGGTGAGTCCCTAAGGCCTCATGTAAACTCTGCCAAAATCGGGAGGTGAACTGAGATCCTCGATCTGACACTATCTTCTTAGGTACCCCATGCAAACTGACAATCTTTGACATATATAGCTCTGCTAGACGATCTCCTGAGTACGTGGTCTTGACTGGCAAGAAATGGGCAACTTTAGTTAGACGATCCACTATTACCCAAATCGAATCGTAACCCGATTGAGTCTTGGGTAAACCGGTAATGAAATCCATTCCGATTTCTTCCCACTTCCATTCTCGAATCTTCAAGGGTTGCAGCAGACCGCCGGCCTCGATGTTCTCGCTTTGACTTTCGACACACGCCGCACAAGGCAACGAACTCGCGACGCCCCGCTTCAAATTCGCCACCAAAACTTATTCTTAACATCCCGATACATCTTAGTACTACCGGGGTGAATCGAATACTTTGAGTCATGGGCCTCCTTCGAATTAGTCGTCTCAATCCATCAATATCCGGAACACGATACGCCCATTGATCCACAAGATGTCCTCGATCATCCACCGTGAAGTCCTTGAACTTCCCTTCGTCATCTTCTTCTTGATGTCGAGAATTTCAATCTTTAGGCCGAGCCTTGCGAACTGTTTCTCCAAAGTAGACCGCACTTCAGATCGCTACAAATCCTCGAGATACTACTTCTAGTCTTAGCTTCGAATTCCTCTTGAAGTTCTCACAAGGCTCTTCCACTTCCAAAGCATTGCAAAGGGTTTCTTCTACTCAAAGCATCGGCAACGACATTGGCTTTACCAGATGGTAATGGATTCCAGATTATAATCCTTTATCAATTCTAGCCATCTTCTTTGTCTCATATTCAGATCCGATCGAGTAAAAATGTATTTCAAGCTCTTATGATCCGTGTATATCTCGCAATGACATCGATGAGGTAATGACGCCAAATCTTCAAAGCATGCACATCTGCGGCTAATTCCAGATCATGGGTAGGGTAATTTCTTCATGAGGCCTTAATCGCCTTTGACGATAAGCGGCAGCTCTTCCTTCTTGCATCAGACACACCCTAATTCTTGACGCGAAGCATCACAATAGATATCAAAATCCTTGCGAATATCTCGCAAAATCAGCACTGGGGCTAAAGTCAAACGCTTCTTCAATTCTTGAAAACTTTCTTCGCAAGTCAGGGTCCAAGTAAACTTTTTTCTTTCTTCAACAATTGCGTAAGAGGTTTAGCAATCGATGAGAATCCTTCAATGAAACGGCGATAATATCCTCGCTAATCCCAAGAAATCGCGAATCGAGGAGTCTTGGGTTGTTCCCAATGTAATCTGACTTTTAACTTTATCGGGTCAATCACTACTCGCAAATTGCCATAACATGACCAAGGAAATCCACTTCCTTTTTCCGTAAATCACACTTGCTAAACTTAGCATACAACCGATGCTCTCGAGCTTTTCTAGGATTAATCTCAAATGTTCAAAGATGTTCTTCTTCCGACTTGGAGTAAACCAAAATATCGCCGATGAATACAACTACAAACTTGTCCAAATATTCCATGAATACCTTATTCATCATGTTCATGAAATAAGCAGGGCATTAGTCGCACCAAAGGACATGACTAGGAACTCATAATGTCCGCACTGCGTGTTGAGAAAGCGGTCTTAGGTACATCCTTGGGACAAATCTTCAACTGATGGTAACCTGATCGCAGATCGATCTTCGAGAATACTCCGGCTCCTTTCATCTGGTCAAACAGATCATCTATCCGGGGCAATGGGTACTTATTCTTGATAGTGACTTCATTAAGAGCTCGGTAGTCGATGCACATTCTCATGCTTCCATCCTTCTTTTTGACGAACAAAACTAGCGCTCCCCATGGTGACGAACTAGGCCTCACAAAACCTTTCTCCAAAAGTTCTTCTATCTATTTCTTCATCTCTACCAACTCATCGGCTGGCATCCGATAAGGTCTCTTCGAGATGGGTGCTGTTCCTGGTACTAGATCGATGACAAACTCGATGTCACGATCCGGTGGCATTCCTGGTAATTCTTCTGGGAACACATCCGATACTCTTTGACGACCGCACATCTTCCAACTCAACGGTCTTCAGGCTGTTGACTATCAAATGCCCATTACGCACTGAGGTAGCTAGAAACTCCACTTTGTTTCCTTTGGTATCCTCGATTGTCACGGCTCTTCGGCCACAATCTAGCACGGCTTTGTGCTTGGTTAACCAATCCATGCCAAGGATGACATCTATGGTTTGGGTGTCTAGAATAACTAGGTTAGCTAGAAACTCAACTCCGACTATGAGTAACTTAGCCCCTAAACAACCCATATTAGAACTTAGCTCGCTCCGGTGACCGGACTAACAGAGTACGCTTAAGAGGCATAACTTCCAACTTATTCTTAGTTGCAAAATTTTAAACAAACGAATGCGAAGCTCCGTAATCAAATGTAATCGGATCAGGTATCGAATTTACTAGGAACTTACCCAAGACGACGTCGGTGCTTCTCGGCTCCTTCCAGAGTGACGTGATTAACACGACTCGACAACGGATCGAGGCGCCCCTCCGGCCGATCGTTCCCCGAGAAACTCCTTGATTGTTCTCAGACTGGGGTCTTGGCGGTGTTGCTCCTAGGTTGAAGCGATCGAGTGATAGTCCCTTTGAGGACACCGATTGGCGAATGCCCTCGTTGACGCAAAATCAAACACACTCTTGTTCCGCCCCGCCACCGTTGTTTCTAGGGTGGGGTTGATCGTGGGGTTGCGAGAATTTCAACAAAAGGACGAGGTGTCAAGGCGTGCAGTGTCTGAACGAATTTCGCGGCCGAAACGAGTAAACCGCCGTGGCACTATCCTTGCCCTCTCTTTGTTGTGGCCGGTGGCTTCCTGTTGAGCCATCCGACGCTATGTGATCCTCCGTTCTTTGCGCTTGTCCTCCATAACCAACGCCTTGTTAATCAACTCGAAATCCGGAAGGTGTGGGCAAGCGATTGACTTGTAGTCCCGAAGTTCAAACCCTTCAAGAAGCGGTTCGGCGAGACACGTCAAGAGCGACATCCTCCTGAGCATAGCGAGCTAGTTGAGAAAACTTATTTAGGTAGTCATCATCGACATACCCCTTGCTTGAGAGCGCTGGAACTCATCCTTCTTGAGATCCATAATGCCTTCAGTACATGATATTGGCGAAAGGTCATGGAGAATTCCTCCCATGTGATATTCTCGGTGCCTCATGCGCACAAGCAGGTTCTCCCACCATTCGGCGGCTATGCCCTCCATCCGATGAGTGGCATATAACACCTTCTCGTGATCATTGCATTGGGTGATCGCAGCTTCCTCTCAATCACGCTGGCCAATCATCGCCTTCTCTTGGCGAGACATGTCCAGAGAAAGTTGGCGGACGAGTCCTCATGAATTCAGCCAACTTGATGGTCCTCGATAACCCCGGCTGTGGGCTCCTCCCCGACGATTGTTTTGTTGTTGTTGTTCATGGCTTGCATCCGTTCATCATTGTATACATCATCGAGTTTGTGCCGCCATAAAGGCTCCAAAGTTCTCGCAAGTCAGGGGTGGTGCTTGGTGGCACCGTCCTCTGGGATTTGATTATCATCGGGTGTGTGGGTGCCGGATCCACTTGCAACGGCATGACGAAGTCCGAACCATCCGTGAAGCTCCATGGGTTAGATAGGGTAGAGAGCACAAGGTGAGTTAAGAACTAGATAGGGATAGATTAAACCCAACAAACACAAACTCAAGAAACTTCAATGAAATAATCTTTATTAATATTTTAATAGTATGGTCGCAACAAATGCCTAAGGGCCTTTGCGGCTCATACTTGCACACGAAAAATAAAGCTAACCTAAGCACACAAGCTACCGCCTAAAGGGCGACTCGAAAAGGAAATCGCTAAGCCTCGACTAAACCGAACTTAAACGAACTACTACTCGAGAAAGCCTCCAAAGCCACGGCGACGCCTCCCGCTGGTGTAGACTTCAAGTGAGCGGCATCTCATGAATCGGTTCTCGATGTCCCGGGAGTGCAGTTGGAGCAGTATGATGGGTGCAGTATACTGTTGGCTCTCCGGCCAGTGCAAGCTCTGCTGGTCCCCAAGTCTGTGCAACCTCTGCTGGATTCTCCGGATCTTCCTCTTGATCATCCTCGATCTCATGTTGACCGTAGAGTGCTTGTTCTAAGACGGCGATCCTCTCCTCGGCTTCTTCCCAGTTCGATAGGCACACCTCACCGGTGGCGCATCATCTCCAAGGACTCTCCCGAGCAACAAGCGAATCGTGCAAGATGCACTATCGTGGCATTGCCTTCCCGCTCAGAGACGAAAGCGCAGATAGCTCCCCGGGCGGCTTTGGGATGGTAGCGAAGAAGCGTTTTGCGCTTCTCTGCGAGATGTGGCAGACTTCGGAGTATGGCCAGCGTGATGACTCTGGATTCCTCGCTGAAGGTGATCCTCCTGACCGAGATGTCCAAGGGTGGCTGCCTCGTGTTCCTCCGAGCGAGACCGTTAGGCGGCAGACCAAACCACGATCTCGTCCATTGACTATGTACTCGCTGCCACGGTACATCGGGCAGTCAAAGCCTCCGAGCGTCTGCAGCAGCTTCCATAGCTCTGCGGCAAGTCCTCCGTTGCGATCTCCGAAGGTCTGAAGGTACGGCATCTGTCCAGGCAGACAAAAGGTAAAAACCAAGTTTTTAAATAGTGAAAAGAGTAGAGATTATAGCAATAGATGAGTCGAGAGAGATATGAGAGGAGTTAAGCAGTTAATTTAGTCTTGCAGATAAATTTTCTTTTAGAAAATAGTTTGGACATTTAAACGGCCGATCTAACTAAGGTCTAGACCTCAACAAGATGGCTCGATACCACTTTTGTCGGGACCCAAATTACATTCAGACCCTTCAGGTTCAACGACTAGCCTAGATCACGCTTAGTGCACACAAGGGTAACAAAGGTGGAAATCGATCCATACAAGCTTAATAATAGCATAAACGAATAATTTTGATTAATAAATAATGGTTTTGACCTTAAGGTCGAAGTTTACAATTATTCAAGCCACGCAGGCTAACAAATAAATAAACGGCAATGAAACAGAACGGCAAGGGCGCCCCATCGATTCACCACAGTAACCGATCGATCGAGACCTCACGATCGAGGCACCTTCAAGATACTCGTCCTCGAATCTTTGGCGAAGACTCCTCCTCCGCTTGATTCGTCAAAACAAGCGTGAGTACACACCGTACTATAAGCCACACCACGTAGATGCAAAATATACATCTTGGCTTTTTACAAGGGAAAGGCATTCTCAGGGCTCTTTTGCATAAATGCGACTTTTGCAATTGAATACAATTAATAGATTGAAAACAGTAAAACAAATAGACAATAATAATTTGACAATTTATTTCACAAAGACGCATTACACCCTAGACAATTTTAGCACATAGTCGATGATTTAAACCACACGCTCCCTTCCCACACGCTTTTATGAAGATCTACCCCTAGTGTGAAATCCCGAGCATTGTCCATGATCATGACGCGCTATTCAATAGTTTTACACTCTGCAGAGGTTGTACACTTTACCCACAAGATATAATTAGTGTAGCTAGCACTAATCATAACAAAGCATTTCTGACATTCATCTTACTATGCTAGGCCCGCCCCATACCTGCATGTGGTCGCATGTGAGGCTCATTCAATGGCGCACATGGTGAGGTCCTTAATTGACCAAGGCAAGACTACCACAATCCCTAAGCACACAACTTATCAAACCCATGCACACAGCTCCACCAAAATAGCACATGACCTCTATATCACACAAGATTCACCACTTGCCTCGGTCCAAATCCTTTTACCACCCGTTGGTTTTAAGTACAACACATGCCATACAACACATAGTGCACACAGCTTTTATCACGTAGTTCCATATTCATTTAGTCAAATTAATACAAAGAATCTACATGACAAGTGATTCGTGGCATGGCTAAGCAATCTAATCGACTAACCAACCCACGTTGGTGCTACACTATACCAACTAATATAACTAGGGTGACAAAGAATTTAGACATAGCAATTTACAAGGAAGGCATAACAATTAGGAATTTACATCTACACCCAAAAGCTTTCAAATAAATACTTGAATTAAGATGCAGAATTTGAATTAAAATACTTTAATAAACTGGGAAGCAAAATGGTCAAGGGCATAGCTTGCCTTGAAAAAGGTCTAGGAATTGATCTTGATCTTGGAAAGGTCCTTCTTCTTCAACTCTTCCAAAGAAATAAGTCAAGTCTACTCGCAAGCACCAGACAAACAAACAAACTAACTAAATAAATAACAGAAGCAAATAACTCCAATAAAATAATTAAAAATCTCCAATAGATAGATCTGGATTTTAGACGAATTTAGAAATTTGAATGGATGAATTTGGAGTTAGGATGCAAAAGATATGGGGTTTCAAAGTTTAAATCTAAAGAAAACCCTAAAAATAGGATTTACTGGGAATTCCGAATTATTTTCTAAAAGAAAAACCCGGATTAATGCGCAAGCATGACGTCAGCGAAAGGGTTTGACCGCACGGTGCTCCACCTGACAGGTGGGTCCCACCTGGAGGTGGCTGGGTGTACCGTGGACTGAGTCCATGGACCCTTGGATATGGTGGTGTGTGTAGGCGCCACATGGCGTTGCCACGCGGATGCCACGCGAGCAAAAAAGGGGGACGTGGCGGCTTGCGTGGCGGTGAGGTGGACGGTTGACTAGGCGCCCACGACGGCGATGCGCCAAGAACGGCGGCGAAGCGTTCTTTGGACCGACCGCAACAACGAACGGTATGCTGGGCTCATAGCGGATGTGCGCAATGGGCAGGTGGGGTTATTGCGAACCTGATGGTACCGGAGTTGGCACCGGGGGGTGATGGTGGTGGTCGGAATTGGCGCCGGAGCGGAGAACGAAGGTGCGGCTATTGTCGGAACTGGCCGCCAACGACGCTACGGGCCAACGGAGGGGTGCGCGACGGTGCTCTTGCGACGAGGAAGCCGGTGGTACACTCCACGGGGACACGGCGTCACCGACGGCGAAGAATTTCAAGGATTTGGCCAATCGCAAAACCTTAATCTTGCAATTGCGCCGCCACTAAGGTTTTAGGAGGAGAAGCGGGAGGATTCGGGATCAGAGGCGAGGCGAAGCATGGGGATCTATTTATAGGGCTAGGGCACGCTGATTCAAATCCCCAATTCGGGATTGGTGCAGGCTCGCCGGATTTTTAGAGATAGGAGCGGGGTTGAGTGGGTTCATATCCCAAAGGATGCGGAGGATAAGAATCGAGTTCGATGAGGGAATCTGGGGCTTTAGTTGGCGTAAACCAAAGCAAGGAGCTTCTAGAAGAGTTTCAATGGCGGCATACGGAGTTTCATGGAGAAGAAACAAAGCTCGAGGATGACGAAGTCGCGGGCCCCACACGGCAGAGACACAAGGATCGTGGCCCACGAAATCAACGGCGACGCTGACAAGTGGGGACCTTTGTATGAAAGTGACGCTACATGAGAAGTCAAGCAAGACAGATCGGGCATGAGGGAAAGAAACGGGCTGAAGAGAGAGATTCGGCCCGAGGCTAAAAGGAGAATTTTATTTAGCTTTTCTTTTTAAGAAAATACCAGAAATCCAAATAAGCAATGGAAATTAGCAAATGAACTTGGAAAAATTCTAGAAAATTCCAGAAAATATATCCAAGCTCATAGGATCCAAATAAAATAGTTTTCACTATTGTTCATGTTGACTTTAATCATATTAAATTGTTTTGTTACACAAAGTCCAATATTAAGCTTTTTAAATTAAATTCAAATAAATCCAAATGGTGAATTTCTCCCTACTAACTATTCAAAAGATTTTAAAAGCTCTGAAAATTGGGATGTTACAGAGATGGAAAAAGAGTTATGTGTGTTATATGTAGTATGTGTGGTCTGATACCAAAGGGAAGGTTGGTCCAAGGTACACTGGTTTGCTTCTGGACATTATGGGGATTTTGGAAGAAAGCGTATCGCTGGGACCGTCTCGAGTCTATGCGTGGGGTACACAACGTCTTGTATGACCTGGTGTTGGTGGAATACTTGAGACATCTAGAGTGTGAGGTTTTGTAGGAGTCGTTGACCATCGAGTAAAACATACATTCAAATCCCGACCAGTGCAAATTCTGGAGGAATCAGAGCGAGTTCTGAGGAACAAAACGCTGAAGTATGTCAAGGTACTTTGGTCACCCCAGTCCGAAAGAGAGGCCACATGGGAACTAGAGCCTCGTGTGTGCAGGCAGTATCTAGAGTTATTTACGTCGGGCACAGATTATCTGTTGTTCAATTTTGGTGGTGGTGTTCCTGCGAGCAAAACGATAATAAGAATTCGTGGTCGAATTCTGTTTAAGGGGGGTAGAATGTAATATCCCATATATATTTAAGTGAGAAGAAAGACATTAGGGAGGAGAACTAATTAGAGATAGTGGATTTAACAAATGTTCCACGGGTTTATTTGAGTATTTCAAACAACCTGGGCTGTGGGCTCTCGGCCCACAACATTTAGGCCCAAGGGGGAGGGCAGCCGGCCACTTAAAAAGGGGGGAAACCCTAGCCCTAACACTATAGCACAGCCAGACATCTTGTAATGCCGCCACTGTAGCTCCTCCCCCTTGTGTTGCCTCCCCGCTGCCAACTAAGAAGAAGGAAAGGGGAAGGATCCCCATTGATTGTTGCCGCCAAGAGAGAAGGAGAGAGGGGAGAAGAGAGGGAAGGGGAGAGATCGCGGGCTAGGTTCGTGATCTTCAGCAGTTCTTCAAGGGTAAGATCCGATCCCCTTTCGTTTAGTTGATTAATTGATTATTAAGCAATGTCGGTATTTAGATCTATTTACAGCAAATAGGATTGGCCGATATTTTTGAGAAGTTTAACGGCAGAATCTGTCCTAGACGCCTCCTAGAGAATTGTAGGCGACGTCGATACCTTTCCGTAGAGTACAAGATCACATCGTTTGGACGAGTGGTCCAAAAGTTATGAATTTCGTAGCACTGCTGTTCGGTAGATCTTTTAGAATTCTGACGGTTTTTAGTAATCAGATTTAAGCAGATAGTTAAATGAGTAATTAGAGGATCTCACTATAACGAAAGATGTAGATAATTGTCTTCGGTTTCCAGAAAGCTAAAGAACACAAAATTTGGATATCTGTACTGTAAGATATGATAGTTTTATTGTCACTGTCCAGAAACCTGACGTGAAATAGTTGTTCTGTTAATCGTCTTGGTAAGGTTGGTAGAAGGCCGAATTCGAAGGCTCACCACCTAGGTTTAGTTGGATAATTTGATGAGATTTCCAGAAAGTCTAAGAACACCCCATTTGGATCTCTGTACTAAAATATATGAATTTTTAATGAGTGTAGCTATTTTGTAATTGCTTCTAGTTTTGTTTTGTCCAGTATTGTTATCTTAGATGTGCTTGTTAACTTAATTCAGGTGGGAGATTGGTTTCGAGGGCAACACCCTCTTCGCGTCCTCCATTCTCGCACGGTTGAGGCAAGTACTTTGTTTGAAAGAGTAAATATGAATGTTTGATCATGATTGCGAGTATTTGGTACGTATTAGCTATGCATGGTTGTTGGAATGATATGTATGTTAATATTGGTGAATGCTCAAAGTATGATTAAGTTTTATGCATGTATGATGTTACTGCTATTACATGTTAATGATGAATGGAGTAACTGTACATGTGCATGTGAGATCATGTTTGAGGCTTGGTCACGTGGTGACCAAGCGCTTATATTTTTGAGGTCCCCGTCATGTATATGACGGGCTTGTGGTCCCCACACTTGTGGAGTGTGGGCTTGTGGTCCCCATTACTTGTGCAGTATTGGGCTCTTGGTCCCTATGCATGCGAGCACAGGCATGGGTATGCATCGATGGTTGCATACCCGTGACACGATAAAATGCAAAAAGAGTTAAAGAGAAAGTATGCATTGTGCATTGCATAAGCATGTGGTATGTTTTAATGCAAAGTTCTGGGATTTGATGCTGATGTTATAATTGGGTATTATAATGTCTTTTATTTGTACTTTGCTAAGTCTGTGGACTCACTCTTGTTGTTGTTTGTTGTTTTAGGTACCCTTTGCAAGAATGGCATGCATGGGAGGGAGTGGCCATAAATTCGGACACACACTGCCACAAATCTTTTATAGTTGATTAAATTTTAGATCGTGCTTTAATAAATGAGCAAACTTCTTAAAGGATTTGTTATGGTTATGCTTCATACGTTGGATTATTTGTAATTGTAATGAGTAGCATATTTTGGATATCTTTGTTTATGCTTTAGTTGATTAGCATATCTTGAATGCCTATTGAATATGCTGGATGTTGGATTGTTTATTTATGATATATTTAACTATTGGAACCTTCGGTATAGTTAGCTATACAAAGGAGGTTTTGCCGAAATTTAGTAAAATATCTTAGTTTTAATTTGTTATATTGTTAGTTTGGTAGCATTCCAGGCTCATGTTGGGCTGGGGTGTTACAGCAAGCATCCATCAAATCATCCCTCTATTTTTGGTTGTTCTCCTGTGGCCCTACCCATCCCTTAGTCATCAATCACTCGAGTAGTTCATGTGTATGTATAGCCTAAAGATTCATAGATACACAATCATGGACAAGACAACAATTTGATGAAAAAATAGTTCATGGCGTAATCTTATAGAACCATAAAGAGGGCTATGGTGACACACCAAGGAAGTACTCCCTAATTAAATTGAACCATTATATACATCCAGAGATATATTCGGAGAGGTTGAAATTTCAAATGTAGGAGGTGGAGGCGGGGGAGGTGGAACTGCAGTAGAAGGCATCCCATTATGCCCAGCCACATTCTGCAATCATAAGATTTAATGCAAAAAGGTTAAATGTAGTTCAACATCTATTATTCAAAGTAAAAACAAATATGTTTAATGACATATTGCACCAAATATTATGCATGTTATGTGCGCTCATCATGTGGAGCATTTGTTATGTGCGCTCATCGTGGGAATCATATGTGAAGCATTACAAAATAATGTAACCCTCATTGCTAGAAACTAGATTGCGAGCTAGCCCTCATCATGTGAAGCAAAAGGAATAGAGACGTAGTTGCAGGAAAGTAAATCACAAGCTTTAAGCATAATTAAATGACAAATCTAAAAGAGGGATGCATTGGACAACAAAGTTTTATCCAAACATGCAAACGACCTTCTTCTTGTGTAACATGCCATTGCAAGCTACTATCTCCTCAGGTCCAACATATTAACAAGCATTCAGGATGGCAACTCCCAAATTACTCTGTTACATCTGTACAGGTAAATGTTAGACCTGGATGTGATGCATTTTATTCACAGCCAAATTTCTGACTCCCTCACATGGTTACCTATACACACAACAAGAACAAATAGTATCGAAATACAAGACTAGGATAATGCAAGTTGTATATAAATTAATATTTACATAACAAGACTGATACATCTACTCACGAGCCCTCTTGGGGGGTACCCTACGTGTGGCCCTTGGCCTTGTCCTAGGCTACGGACGTTGGTGCGAGTATGTCAAAGGATCCGGCGGCCGAGGTACCATACTGACATGAGTAGCCTAAGGGGGTGTCGTGAGAAGGGGTATCCCGATTCTCAAAAAAAAAAGAGGGGTGTCCCGAGGGGGTGTTGCGTTGATTGGCTCGCTCTTAGCGCACCCTGCAGCTGTAAAGCCCCAACGGAAACCTGGCTGCTCTCGGCATGTGAAGGCCCACCGCGCGCTCTCCATAGCGCCAACTATAGGCGACATCACACTCCCTAGGGTCTGCTCCCTCCTGCGACCCCAGCTCCTCGTCCAGTAGGGGTCTACGACATGTGGAACAACATGTTATGCTTGTAAACAAGAAGGAAATGCTGAAATAGTGCATTATACGTGTAAACAACATAGACATGCATGATTGTTGCACCGCAACAGACGGCTCGGCGTAGTCCTACTCCTGGTACGGACGATATTAAGGACCTACCAGAAGAAAATGTCATTAGTAACTAGTGGAGTTCGAAATTAACAACCAGACATAAGTGTTTCAAGTGTACCTGCGAACTGAGCTGGTGTTGTGCCTAAATTATTTGCCTTGTAAAAATTATCTAAACTACAAAGATAATCTAAACTAAAACAGACTACACTACATCTAAAATGATCTAATGAAATCAATTCTACGTCTCTAGTTTTATTTGCTAACCTACTAGAGTTTCGAATTAAATTACAAAATTGCAAAAAAAAAATACTTGCGAAGTAGACGACACGATCTGCTTCTCCTTCTCTCTCCTCTGTTACGAACCGGTAGGACTTTGCCATGCAGTTTCCCTCCTCTCCTCTCCCTCCATCTTCTCTTTCTCTCCTCTACTTCTCTCGGCTGGAATGAGGTGGGGTGAGGGAGAGGGGGAAATTTGGCAACGGAGTACCAGTTCACCTCCTGTCGTTAGATGAAATGGCGACAGGAGGTTGTCGTCGTCCACGTGGCACCTCTGATGCCAGATGAAATAGCGACATGATGCCATTTTTTTGCAAAAAAAACGACTATTTTTATTTTGTAATTATTAATTAAAATAATATTATTTAAAAAAATTCGTACATACTATTTTTATTTAAATTATAGGAGGGTCTCCTGTTGTTTTCCGGTAAAAAAAGTGACAGCAATTAGCGTGCGTTCAGCCGTTCAGAGATTGCCACATGCACGTTAGCCTAGTTGTTAGTTAGGCTTGCAAGCTAAATCTTTTCGCCAACACAAGCCTCGATCTTTGCATCATTTGATTATTCCTATTCATGAGATGATTGACGTCACTGCAAACGCAATTGAACTCCACGGGTTAGTACGTATGGACGGTATGGTAGAGCTGCCTCCTTCAACTTGCTTTATTTAAATTTTGAGCACGTACTTAGCTGAAAATAGCCTTCTTAAAATTCTCTTTGTTTTGAGAAGAGGGGAAACGCTAGCTACCTCTCACTGACAAATATAGCAGATCATTGCTTAAACAAGAGCATGAATTATTGATATAGCAGGTTGTGCATTTAATTAAATTGCATTCTCTATGCCATCATACATGCGTTTTAAAAGAGGGTGCATGTACTAATTAACTAGCTACCGGTTGTATTTTCTTCGTCAACCTCTCTAGCACGCAGCTTGGCACGTCGTATTCCTTTGGCATGGCAACAACAATTTGTTGTTAATCGTCGTTTCGAGAGAGACGGAGCAGCGAATTACAAATTAGGGTGCTACTACTGCGCTTCTAGAGCACATGGTTAGTGATATGTCCTATAGGCGATCATAGATATGATTGTATCACCTATCTGTTTGTGAAATTTTGAATAGTACTTTAATTCGACTCCTAACTGAAATATCATTTGTATTGATTGGCAAGTTCATGACTTGTTCATGAAACTCTCTATTTATGTTTATGATGTCATTCTAAATATCTCTGGTCTTATGATATTATATGAGACACTTCTGATTTTATGGATCAGCACATGTATTAATTGATGATCATGTTTTACGGATCATACATATGGGATATCAAATCAATAATATGGACATATGTTGGAGAACCTAGTGTTGGATTGACCCCTTTGAGACATCGCGAGAATTCACTACAAGAAATCCATTTGAACGGTGACAATCGAAATTCATCACGGATCTGTGTTTTTTTTGTCACAGTATGGGATCTGTGACGCTCCCATGATGAAAAATCGATTGTCACCTATAGTGCGTCGCTGATTGGTTTCTGTGACGAAATAGTGAAATCGTTAGACTTCGTGACGAAACCATTGTCATCACGAATTTTATGACGCCGCCACATCAGATTCTTATTGTCATTGGTAGCCTGGTCGGGCCATGCGGGATCTGACGTGGATGTTGGTTTGTGACGATGTCTACCGTCATAATGTGAGTTAGACTCATGTAAATTTTCGTCATAATTTCTACAAGGCCCATTTTGATTCTATTGTCCACTGAGTCAATTTGTGGTCGTAGGCCATTTTGTAGGCCCAACTTATTTTAGGTTAGCCCAAATTGCGAGCCCAATTAAACGCAGAATTGCATGGAACATACCACTTAAAAGCGAGACGAGATATCACCTTTTTAAGAGAAACTTTGAATAAACATCTACTACTACATCCAGCAGCATGAAACGTAATATCCAGGGTATCTGAGACAAAGATACTTAAACACTGAACAAAATGTTTCATACTTCAAAATTCAGCTAAGACACCACTGGTTTCACTTAGCAAACAAATCACGTCATGTCGATCTTCACTTATTCCCTTCTTTGGTGCCCTGTGACATTGGAAAGTAGATTAACATCACCAAATCGACATTGGAAAGTAGATTAACATCACCAAATCGAAAATGAACCTATGAGTGTAAAATTAATGTTTTGCAATGCTTACTAATGCAGCTTTGAGAGGAGGAGTTTGGTGCGGCCGGTTCCTTGGGCCCTGTTTGCATAACGTGTAGAAGATTAAACCGATGAACAATCTTGTGACAAAATCACAAACTAACCCACCATCTCAGATAAAAGATGCTAAAGCATCTAACTTAACTAACTTGCATTAAATCATTACAATTCAATAACACCCCACTAGAGACCATAACATACATGAGCATCAACAAACAGACTAAGTTAATATATCCACCCATTTTTACAATCTAACTGTTAAATCCACATTTCATGTTTAATTGTGAGGTAAGTGCTAATTAGGACACATGCATCGATTTGCAGCCCAAGAAGAAACTAATTTTGAAAACATAAAACATCTCACCTGAGCCAACCTCTCCTCCCTCCTAGCAATCTTCCTTTCACGGCTTGCCTTGCTCTTGGCACGCTTGGCGTCAAACTGATAAAAAAGTGTCTTCTCTCTTGCCTTCTACTTGGCCTCATGGGCTCTGCATGCGCGGGACCTCGAGTGGATCTTCTAGGGCTTCTTGATAATGAACCCATCCTTGACCAACTTCTGGATGTTCTAACCTGCAAGCTCACAAAAAAAACATGAGATAACTCTCATAGTGCTTATGCATCTCCCAAAAAAGGAACAATGGAGCAGCGAGCATCAATACAAAAATATACAAATATTCCAAGGAGTAAGCATATTCTTGACATGTATCTAAACATGTTATTCCCAACAAGAATCTCTACTTTTAACAGGTAATAATGTGTATTATAACAGCATTAAACTACATGACACACATCCTCGGCTAGACAACAGACGGATTGGTCATCATAATCTAAACTTTTCACGCACATAACAACCTCAAATCAAATGCACACCAGGCCCTACCAACTAGGATCAATCTAATGTTACATAAACACAACCAAGGTCCAAACAAAATGAGCCCATACAAGGTGTCAACAACTAACTCCTCAAGTGCAATTTCTTAATTTTTCTCCAAAAATAACAAACGGCCCTAACAAGTAACAACAATCTAATTACACTAGAAAATTGAATCAAATAAGTGTTTCAACCCCAGCCTGCGCACAACACAACAACAAAATCACCGTATACCACAGTATCATACACAGCAGATATCAAAACTACTCGCGCTAACTAACCAAAAAAATCTTCCTAGAATCGACATAGGAATAGGTTTAGAACAGCAATATCACACAGATCAGCACCAGAGTGACAGATCTGAAGGTAGCGTGCGTGCAACATATGGAACTCTTGAGATACGACACAAAGATAGGAAGGAGAGGGGGTTCTCACGGGAGTTGGCCATGGAGATCTTGTTGACCTCATTGGGGCCGAGCCAGACCTTGCCCTTGCCGTACTTGAGCACGCTCGAGCAAGGTAGTTAGGATCGCGATCCAAGTCTTAAAGTCTTCGACTCTCTGAACCCACGACTACACAGCCGATCCAAGTCTTCTTGCCGATCCGATCCTACTCAAGGTAGGTAGGATCGCGATCTCTTAGAGTCTTACGGTTCTATTGAACCCACGACTGTCGATCCAAATCTCACTATCGATCCTACTCAGAGACTTAGGGCAATTTTTTAGAGGCCGAGCTTTCTTGATATTTTGTTTTAGAGCAAAATTTGTTGATATTAATTTCGAGAATGAAACTATAAATAAACAAGGAGCATGCAAAATATTGTATCGATTGTGGTAATGCTAGTACAAATATCTATATTATGGCATGAGCAATCTTGAGCTTGATAATGATAAGCTATTTTATTCTCGAGTATGTCTAGCAACTTTTAAGGAACATGCAAGTGGTAAACCATATAACAATCATACAAACTTATAGTATAGATGTTAAATATGTGTATTTTACAAATCCATAGAATCGCGATTCTACGATTCGATACTACGATTCGATCCTACCGAGGCAATCGATCCGACTGGGATCTCGACTCGACTACCTTGCGCCGAGGCGCAGCCCTGCAGCCTTCAGGAAATCATCTCCGCCACCGCCTCTCGGCTTCCTCTCCTCCCCTCCCTACCTGCATGGTTATTAAGGCATCACTTAGGCATCTCCTAAGCATCGCCTAAGAGGTAAGGTGCCACCAAAGGCTAAGGCGTCGCCCCTGCCTTGCCGTCACTCGTCGCCTTGCCATCGCCCATGGCCCGTGTGGCATTGGAGAGCCATATCCGGGCGGGAGGTGGAGCGGAGGAGGCCTCGTGTGCCGGATCCAGGCGGGAGAGACCTCAGGGCAACGTCGAGAGAGCGGCAGCAGGGGGAGAGCGGAGCAGGGAAGCACTGTGCGTCGGGGCGGAGAGGCCTCCCTCCCTCACCTGCCCTGGACGAGAGAGGGCGAGGATCTACGCCGCCGCCAGGGTAGGGCGAGAATCTGCGCCACCGTCGAGGGAGGAGAAGAGGATGTGCCACCGCCAGGGGAGGAGAAGAGGATCGCCACCGCTAGGGAGGATCGTCGCCGGGCGGGGAGGATCTTGCGCCACTTGAGGAAGGATCTGATGTGATCGCCAGATGATATTAGGGTTGCTCGCGAATGATATTAGGGTTCTACTGTGAAAGATATAATGGTTGAGAAGTCCTTCGATGGTGGGCTTGGGCTTGAATACTGATGGGCCGAGGTTAGTCTTTTTTTGTTTCTTTTTTTGATTTCTCTTTTCTTTTTGTGGATATTATGGGGATATGTGCATGATCTTATTATGATGATACAATTGGCAATGACATTGTTGGTTTGTCGAATCACATGTTTTCAGTGAAGTTAAAAGGCTGTTATAATAGGTGTGGTGGTCAGGCGTCTTTGAGAGCGGTCGAGGCCGAACGGTTCCGTCTTGATCCGACCATTTGTTGAGCTATGATCTAACGGATTTGTGTTGTTCATCGTCAAATTGTTGGCGATGCTTGTTGGGTTAGTTTAAGGGTATGGGCTTTAGTGCATATGTGTTGCATGATGCATGTTTTCACTGACGTGGGTCAAGTTGTGAAGAACTTGTTCCCGGATTCGATTTCCTTGTCTATTGTTGTGCAGGTTGCTTAGAGGTCAATGACAGTCAACGGCGAGGATGATCAGGACTAAGCTTGGAGAGCTGAGGTCCAAAACAATCAGGGATGCTGGTTGGAGTCAATGGTGTCAAGCGTGGTACAGAATGGACAAATGTGACCGAACGGGCAGTTCGGTGCGATTGGTTATATCAAGCGGCGTGGGGGTCGGTGCAAGTGCCATGGTGGCTTCGGCGGGAGCCAGACGGGAGAGACTTGCCGACATGATGAGAGTCGTTGATCTACCTACATGTGGCGAAGCAGGCGATTGCTTCACTAAGATTGGACTCGGTCTTCGGAGAAGGACCGATAAGGGGTATTTTGGTAATTTCACCAAATACTGCCTTGGTGACCCTTTTGGCTAAACCACGACGTGAGACAACGCATGGAGAAGTGGTTTAGGTCAAGAGGAGATGAAGACGACGCTTTAAAATGTGTGCGTATGTGACCCGTTTGTGTGTGGGCTTAACGGGAGCTCATTAGGGTTTGTCTTCTAGAAGGTCTAGGCCTCCACTATAAATAGAGGTGAGTGCTGGCTGCACCCCTTAAGGACTTCATTTGTAAACCCTAGTTTTGGTTTTAGGGTATTAGAGAGGAGAGTGGAGGTTTAAGGTTTTAGAGAGATGGATTGATTGGAGTGCTCATGTTGTGAGCTTTGTCCTCCTTGAGAGAGTAGCTGTAAACCAACAATAACCACGAATCAATCTATGCAAGATTTCTCAAAGATGAGTTCCTATTCGTTCTTGCTCTCTATTTCTTGATTTTGGGCCTTTCTTTGTTCCCTTGATCTTTGGTTGGTTTCTTGTCCCCATCTACCTGTGACATGTGGAAATACATCTAGGATCATCTTGATCATCAATCACCCACGAACAAGTGTTTGGATCAAGTTTTCATTCTTGCCCGGTTTTGAAGCAATCTTCGTTCAAATGGAAAAAGGTTGAAACTTTGACGTGGATCTACTCAATCGTTGCTTGGAATAGGTTCATAATATCCTTAGGAAGGTGTGTTCCAAATTTGGTCAAGTTTGGCTGTGTAGATCAAAAGTTAGACCGATTTTCGTTTTGGTTTTGGGGATGTCGCCTTGCTTTACGGTCAGTCCGGTCGAATGCGGCGTATGCCAATCGTCGATCGCCTTGATCTGATCGCGATAAACGCTTGGTCGATCCGGACGAGGGTTTGTTCTCTGTGTTTTGGGTTTTTTGCTTCGGGGTTTGATCGGATTCAACACAGGTCATCCACTGTGCTTGTATACAGATCTTCATAGCTTTTATAGCTATTGGAGTGAAAGTAGTGTTGAGTTCGATCAAGATGAAAAATAGAGAAAGCGTCTATTCACCCCCCCCTCTAGGCACCTTTCCGGTCCTACACTTTTGTTCTTTTGTTCTGCTTCTTACATTTGCGTGGCGAGATGTTTTATTTGCTCGTGCCACATTACATTTTGCACCACTTCCTAACATGTGGGTCCCACTTCTATGCGTCCACGGTGGCAACAAACCAGCATGTCACCTATGTAACTTTATCAAAAAAAAAACTCCAAGAGGATTATGACGATATGAGATTGTCACTTGTGTAACTATGACAAAGCAATGGCATCACAATGCCAAACGTCCTGTTTATGGCAATTTGAGGTTTGGGAGTTAGCGACAATTTTGACATTTTTCGTCACTACAAGTAGGGTCCCGACCTCGGGATGCTCTTTTATGATTTCTTTAAAAACCGTCATAGAATATGGGCGGAATAATGACGATTTACCTAGTTGTCATAGAAATTTTGTCATAGTTTAGCGATTTCTTGTAGTGATTGTTATATTCTGAAGTGCCATCAGTTGGTCTCATACATAGTGTATGTGGGATTCTTATACCTAAGGTCGTCATGGTTTTCTACACATGTAATAGTTTACTTAGGGGTTGCCAAATGCTACTCCATAAATGGGTAGTCATAAAGGTAACTTTCAGATTTACTATGAAACATGTGGAGGGGCGTGGCGATCAAGATGAAATTGTCCCCCTCTTTAATGGGAGAGACATCTTGGGCCCCTCAATGTATTTCGATTAAGCAAGCGCATGACCATGCTGAATATGGTTGAGGAGTCAACGACAAATTAGAATCCACTACAAGATCGAGTGAAGGATTGAGCTATCATAGGATGGCACGTATTTATAAAGGGATCAGCACATGAGCTTTATAAAGGTTCGTCTGATATGATCTTTATGTGTATTCGGTATTCGCTATGTCCTGCTAGGAACCACTACCGACTTGTGAAGTTTCCGGGTTATGGTCGATTACGCATGAACCAAAGGGTCACACACTTAATGGGTTGGAAGAAACTAATTCGGAATAGATCCGTTAGAGGTTTAAATTGGATTATAATTCGTATGTGTTTAAGAGTTTTAATGGGTTTCTAACATAGAGATCCATTAGGGGCTCTTTATAAGGGGAGATGTAGGGGCTTTTGGGATAAGGTTGCACCGCCCACCAAAACCCTACACGTCACCTCTCAAGGCCTCGCCGTACTATGTCTTTGTGAGCACACCGTACACAGCGTTTCAGCCACCCCGAACGATGTGGATTCCGTAGAGGCGCCGCTCGTTGATTGAGGATGATCCGCAATGTACGTATGGAACACAAGCTGCTTGAGGAGACGATCGTGACCAATGATATTGGATGATCAACTACTTCCACTCGTGGAAAACTATTTGGTATGATTTTGTTTTAGATTGGCAAACTAAATGGTGAAGTTTTGGCAATTTTGAGCGAAATTTGTTTAAATGTTTTGGATCCAATTTGAATTTTAAACTTTAAATTTAAAATATTTCCAAAAAT